>CP125273.1:234509-561615 GCA_030027945.1 Phytophthora plurivora
TTCCTGGGTTACGCAAGAAGTGTCCAAGGCGTATCGACATTTATGGACATCGAGGCGGCGGCAGGTGTATCAGTCGCGATGTCAACTTCGATGAGTCGACTCTTGGACTCTCACCGACGATTTCCGATGAAGATGTCGACGACCTGACTGGAATCGCTCGACATCGACACGATGGTTCCCGCCAGACGGAGTACACTGCAGGCAGTGGAAGTGCAAGAGCCGCCCGAGTGACGAAGATGAAGCTGAAGAAGACCGCGAGCTGTGCGTCATCGACCTGGACTGGAAGAAGCAAGTGCGCTGAACGACTCCTCTCCGCACCGAGCAGACGCAGACGAAGAAGAAAAGTATGGAGATGAAGATGACGATTCGACTCCACCAGTGTTTTGGCGCAAGTGCCAATGCCGTCGAAGCAGGCGATCTATCCGAGCCGACGACGTTTCAAGAGGCGGTGGAACGGCCCGGACCAAGTGCACTGGCGCAAGGCAATTTGTGCTGAGCTCGAGTCGATGCGACTTCGTGTGTTTCGTGCTGCCAAGTTGCCTAACGGACAACGCGCCATCGGTACCAAGTGGGTGTTCAAGATCAAGCGCAAAGCGGACGGATCGATCGAGAAGTACAGGCGCGCCTCGGCCAAGGGGTTCAAGCAGAAGTACGGCATCGACTACACCGAGACGTTCTCGCCCGTCGTCAAGTACGTGACGCTGCGCATGGTGATCGCGATTGCCAAGTATTTTGGCTGGCCCTCGACCAACTCGACGTGGTGACAGCTTTCCTGTACGGGATAATGAAGGAGCTGGTGTTCTGCGCGGTCCCCGAAGGTGTTGATCTCGACGGTGACTTCGACTGCCTGGAATTGGTGAAGCGATCTACGGTCTCAAGCAAGCTTCGCGCGTGTGGAACGAGACCTTCGACGAGTTCGTGTGCTCTATCGGCTTCCAAGTATCGGCGTTCGACCCATGCCTCTACATCAAGATCATTGATGGTCACTGCGTGCTCGTGCTGGTCTACGTGGATGACGTGCTGATTACCGGAAGTTCACCCGAACTGATCTCACGCACGAAGACCGACCTCAAGACACGCTTCGAGATGACCGACAGCGGCAAGTGCGCGTTCGTTCTGGGATCGAGTTGGTGGACGGCCCAGACGGCAGCGTGGCGATGTGCCAGCGCCGCTATGTCGATGACATTCTCAAGCGTTTTGGTATGGACGAGTGCAAGGCCGTGGTGAGTCCCGTCGACATAAGCACTCGACTGATTTCAAGTGACGCAGCGACCAAGGTGAACGCTCCGTTTCGCGAAGCTGTTGGTGCTCTGATGCACTTGATGACTGCCACGCGCCCGGACATCGCGTACGCCGTTGGCTATGTGTCGCGCTTCATGGAGAACCCTCAAGAAGAACACTGGGTTGCTGTCAAGCGTATCTTTCGCTACCTGCAAGGCACCAAGACGCATGGGATCTGCTTCAAGCCGGGTGACAACATCGACTTTCGTGGATACTCGGACGCGGACTGGGCTGGCGACCTCGCGGACCGCAAGTCGACTTCCGGCTACACGTTCATGCTGATGGGTGCACCGGTGAGCTGGGGCAGCAAGAAGCAATCAAGTGTTTCGCTGTCTACGAGTGAGGCGGAGTACATCGCACTCAGTCTGGCGATCCAAGAGGGCAAGTGGATTCATCGCCTGCTGTGCGAGATTCTGGCGGCCGCTAATGAGACTGGACCCGAGCTCATGATCCGCGAAGACAACCAGTCGTGCATCAAGATGACGAAGAACCCAGTGAACCACGGTCGCGCCAAGCACATCGACATCAAGTACCACCACATCAGCGACGAAGTCAAGCGTGGTGAAGTGAAGCTCGAGTATTGCGAGACTTCTGTGATGCTGGCGGACATCATGACGAAGGTGCTCCCGGGACCTCGCCATACGGATCTGACGGCGGCTCTCGGCATTCGTGGGACTTCGCATTGAGGGGGCGTATTGAGGGTTACCGGTTTGGTATCGGTTATTAACCGTGAACCGGTTAACCGGTTAACCCGAACCGGTCCAATACGAACCCACGTTGATTATGGTGATTACGGTAAGTTGTTTACGCCACCGATGATTAGACGAGTAGGATGATTGGACGAACACCGGTGAGTGATGGTTGATTAGATGCACTAGGTGATAGGACGCAGGGTCGCGTGTCTATAACAGTAGGGTGTAAGCTCCAACAATTCAATCACTTTCGAATCTTCATTCTACCCCTCAAGTGTCTTCGCTCCGGTCCCGCCGTCTGCGACGTCCCTCCCTCCGCTTCGTCCAAGCTTCGTGTCCAAGATCCATACCTTCCATCAGGTTATGAGCCCAAGCACCATGTCCTCTGCCCACGATGCTTCCACCAAGGTCTCCATTGACAAGTTCAACGGAGACAACTACGCGACGTGGAACCGCTACATGCGTGGCGTGTTCCTGACCAAGTCGACGTGGCATGTCGTGAACCGCGAGACGACTCCGAGCTTCACGGACTCGCGGGCCAAGGACGACTACGTCAAGTCCAGCAACATCGCGTTCGGACTGATGTTGCTCCACATGGACGCGGACTACCACCATGTGGTCGACGACTGCGAGGAAGCGTGGGTTGCGTGGTCGCGCCTGAAGACGCTGTACGGTGGTTCGCAGAAGGCTGGACGCATCTACCTGAAGCGCCAACTCTTCAGCATGGAGATGTCGGAAGGCGGCAATGTGTTGCATCATTGCAACGAGATCCTCAACATCAGCGCCAAGCTCAGCAGCATCGGCGCCAAGATGGAGGACGAGGACGTGGCGATCTGCTTGTTGCGCAGCCTCCCCAAGAGCTACGAGAACGTCGTGCTGAACTTGGAGATGAGTAGCGCTGAGCTGCGATCGCAAGACGTCGTGAAGGTGCTCACGAATGAGCACATCAAGAGACAAGGCGAGAAGACGGCGACGGTGAAGACGGAGAATGCGGCCAAGGCGTTCAACACCGACCGAGAGTCTCGCCAGTGTACGTACTGCGGAAAAGTGGGGCACACGGTGGACAAGTGCTGGACCAAGCAGAAGGACGAGAATAGGGGCCAAGACGCGGCGGCAACGGCCGTGGACGCGGGGCCAACAACATCCAGTGGAGAAACGACAGCGACGGCTACGACTACGGCTACGATCGAGTAGCGTTCGCGGTTTCACTGGAATGTGGAGTTTCGACGGGCAAGAATGTGTCCGGGATGTGGGCGGTCGACAGCGGCGCAACGCACCACATCTGCAACGACAAGGCCAAGTTCGCCCATTTGATTGAGCGGAACGAAGGCGAACTTTCGGTGGCCGACGGCAACAAGGCGGCCATTATGGGTGTGGGGACCATCGTGGAACAAGTGGTCCTGCCCAACGGCGACGAGCGCGAGATCGAGATCAAGAACGCGCTGTACGTGCCAAGCATGAGCAAGAATCTGCTTTCGGTACCTCAGATCAACAAAAGTGGCAAGTTCCAAGTCGTGTTCGACGGCGCCAAGATGCAGATTGCGCGCAAGGACTCCAAGCAAGTGGTGGCGACGGCAAACCTCGTGGATGGACTCTACTGGCTGAAGACGCCTCAGCGATCGGCGAATGCGGCGACGAGTGGCAAGATTGTCGACCTGCACGCGCGCATGGGTCACGCTCCGGTTGAGGTGCTTCGCAAGATGGTCGACAACCACATGATCAAGGACGCGAAGGCACCTTCCAAGTCGAGTGGACCAAGTCTATGTCGCCGATGCCAACAAGGGAAAATGGTCCAAAAACCGTTCCCAAGCAACCATGGCAAGCGTCGTTACAACACGTTCGAGCTGCTCCACTTCGACATCTGCGGACCCATGGAGAAAAACTCACTTGGTGGCAGCAAGTACCTGCTGCTGATCGTGGACGAAGCCAGCGGATGCATGAAGGGTTTCTGTCTGCGTGCCAAGTCGGAGAGTGAAGACTGCATCCAGACGTACATCATGAAGGTGCAGAAGCAGTTCGGCAAGAAGGTCAAGTTCGTGCGGCACGACGGAGCTCGTGAGTTTGCGACTAACTCGCTCAAGGACTTCTACGAAGACGAAGGCATCGAGCAGCAAACCACGGTTCCGTACGCGCACCAGACGAACGGCACGGCAGAGCGAGCTATCCGGACTATCGTCACGATCGGCCGCAGCATGCTGCATCACGCCAAGCTGGACAAGTGTTTCTGGGCTGAGGCGGCCATGACGGCCATCTACGTGAAGAATCGTCTGCCGTCACCCAAGATCGAGCACAAGACTCCGTTCGAGATCGTTTACAAGTCCAAGCCGAGTGTGAAGCACATGCGTGTGTTCGGCTGTCGGACGTACATTCTGACTCCGAAGGAGAAGCGGCTCAAGTGGGATCCCAAGGCTCGCGCCGGACTGTTCCTGGGTTACGAAGAAGTGTCCAAGGCGTATCGACTTTATGACATCGAGGCGGGGCAGGTGGTTATCAGTCGCGATGTCAACTTCGATGAGTCGACCTTTGGACTTTCACCGACGATTTCCGATGAAGATGTCGACGACCTGGACTTCGAATCGCTCGACATCGACAATGATGGTTCCCGCCAGACGGAGTACACGCAGGCAGGGAAGCGCAAGAGCCGCCCGAGTGACGAAGATGAAGCTGCCAGAAGACCGCGAGCTGTGCGTCATCGACCTGGACTGGAAGAAGCAAGTGCGCCGAACGACTCCTCTCCGCACCGAGCAGACGCAGACGAAGAAGAAAAGTATGGAGATGAAGATGACGATTCGACTCCACCAGTGTTTTGGCGTGCAAGTGCCAATGCCGTCGAAGCAGGCGATCTATCCGAGCCGACGACGTTTCAAGAGGCGGTGAACGGCCCGGACCAAGTGCACTGGCGCAAGGCAATTCGTGCTGAGCTCGAGTCGATGCGACTTCGTGGTGTGTTTCGTGCTGCCAAGTTGCCTAACGGACAACGCGCCATCGGTACCAAGTGGGTGTTCAAGATCAAGCGCAAAGCGGACGGATCGATCGAGAAGTACAAGGCGCGCCTCGTGGCCAAGGGGTTCAAGCAGAAGTACGGCATCGACTACACCGAGACGTTCTCGCCCGTCGTCAAGTACGTGACGCTGCGCATGGTGATCGCGATTGCCAAGTATTTTGGCTGGCCCCTCGACCAACTCGACGTGGTGACAGCTTTCCTGTACGGGATAATGAAGGAGCTGGTGTTCTGCGCGGTCCCCGAAGGTGTTGATCTCGACGGTGACTTCGACTGCCTGGAATTGGTGAAGGCGATCTACGGTCTCAAGCAAGCTTCGCGCGTGTGGAACGAGACCTTCGACGAGTTCGTGTGCTCTATCGGCTTCCAAGTATCGGCGTTCGACCCATGCCTCTACATCAAGATCATTGATGGTCACTGCGTGCTCGTGCTGGTCTACGTGGATGACGTGCTGATTACCGGAAGTTCACCCGAACTGATCTCACGCACGAAGACCGACCTCAAGACACGCTTCGAGATGACCGACAGCGGCAAGTGCGCGTTCGTTCTTGGGATCGAGTTGGTGGACGGCCCAGACGGCAGCGTGGCGATGTGCCAGCGCCGCTATGTCGATGACATTCTCAAGCGTTTTGGTATGGACGAGTGCAAGGCCGTGGTGAGTCCCGTCGACATAAGCACTCGACTGATTTCAAGTGACGCAGCGACCAAGGTGAACGCTCCGTTTCGCGAAGCTGTTGGTGCTCTGATGCACTTGATGACTGCCACGCGCCCGGACATCGCGTACGCCGTTGGCTATGTGTCGCGCTTCATGGAGAACCCTCAAGAAGAACACTGGGTTGCGGTCAAGCGTATCTTTCGCTACCTGCAAGGCACCAAGACGCATGGGATCTGCTTCAAGCCGAGTGACAACATCGACTTTCGTGGATACTCGGACGCGGACTGGGCTGGCGACCTCGCGGACCGCAAGTCGACTTCCGGCTACACGTTCATGCTGATGGGTGCACCGGTGAGCTGGGGCAGCAAGAAGCAATCAAGTGTTTCGCTGTCTACGAGTGAGGCGGAGTACATCGCACTCAGTCTGGCGATCCAAGAGGGCAAGTGGATTCATCGCCTGCTGTGCGAGATTCTGGCGGCCGCTAATGAGACTGGACCCGAGCTCATGATCCGCGAAGACAACCAGTCGTGCATCAAGATGACGAAGAACCCAGTGAACCACGGTCGCGCCAAGCACATCGACATCAAGTACCACCACATCAGCGACGAAGTCAAGCGTGGTGAAGTGAAGCTCGAGTATTGCGAGACTTCTGTGATGCTGGCGGACATCATGACGAAGGTGCTCCCGGGACCTCGCCATACGGATCTGACGGCGGCTCTCGGCATTCGTGGGACTTCGCATTGAGGGGGCGTATTGAGGGTTACCGGTTTGGTATCGGTTATTAACCGTGAACCGGTTAACCCGAACCGGTCCAATACGAACCCACGTTGATTATGGTGATTACGGTAAGTTGTTTACGCCACCGATGATTAGACGAGTAGGATGATTGGACGAACACCGGTGAGTGATGGTTGATTAGATGCACTAGGTGATAGGACGCAGGGTCGCGTGTCTATAACAGTAGGGTGTAAGCTGCAACAATTCAATCACTTTCGAATCTTCCTTCTTCCCCTCAAGTGGTCAAGTGTCCTCGCTCCGGTCAAGTCCTGAGTAGCGACTCTCCCTTCTCTTCGTTCAAGATCCGTGACCTTTATCAGACGCGTCCGGACCTTGCTGCTGCAGTGGGAGTTCTGAGCCAGTTTGCGGCTGATCCGTGTCCGACGCACTGGCAAGCTCTCAAGCGTGTGCTGCGGTATCTGCAGGCGACACCAACGCACGGACTCGAGTTCTCACGCGAAGACGGTTTCGGCGTGTGTGGTTACTCGGACGCGGACTGGGCTGGTGACATTGAGTCTCGACGTAGTACAAGCGGCTACGCGTTCATGATGAACGGCGGATGCATCAGCTGGAGGAGCAAGAAGCAGCGGACGGTGGCACTATCGTCTACGGAAGCGGAGTACATGGCGCTATCGGAGGCGACACAAGAGGCAGTGTGGCTCAAGGTGTTCCTGTGCGAGCTCGGCGAGATGGCAAGCGATGAAGCGATCAAGATCTACGAGGACAACCAAGGCTCCATCGCGTTGGCCAAGAATCCCGAGTTTCACAAGCGCACCAAGCACATCGACATTCGCTACCACTTCGTGCGCGAGAAGGTGGAAGACGGTCAAGTGGTGCTACAGTATGTTTCGACTACCGACATGCTGGCCGACATCATGACGAAGGCGATCACTGCTGTGCAGTTCGAAGTTCTTCGAGCAAGTTGGGGATCCAAGGCGCAACAGCTGTCAAGTCGAGTGGGAGTGTTGTCAAGAAGACGCCTCGACCAGCTGCGGCATACCGGTAAGATACCGGTATGACCTTCACTCAGTGGGACCGCAATCATTCCTGTGTTTACGGTACACTGGTGATGGGACGCTGTTTACGCTACGGGGGTTATGGGATACGTGGGGACAAGATTGTGGATACAAGATGGGTATCCACGTGGCATTCGCTGATTGGCTAAGGTAAGTCAGTATCCAGTAGAGAATCCAGTAGAGTGTATCCAGTAGAATATTCAGTAGGCTTAGAGGTAGCAAGGAGTTTGCGAACTAAGGACCTAAATCAATCACTTTGCATTTTGCCATCAACCGACCAAAGCCTTTTGCTGGATTGTCCAAGACGTATTGGGGTGAAGCGGTGATGACAGCTACGTTCCTTCGCAACCGGTGTCCGACACGGGCCATCAGCCACGACAAGTCGCCACACCAAGTGTGGACCGGGAAGAAACCACTACTGACGAACCTGAAAGTGTTCGGTTGCCACGCGTACGTGACGGTCCCGAAGGAGAAACGTACCAAGTTTGATGCTCGGTCGGTGCGTTGCCGTTTCCTCGGGTACTCGGAGCACGAGAAAGCGTATCGGTTTGAAGAACTGGAGAGCGGTCGCGTGTTGGTGAGCCGCGACGCGCAGTTTATGGAAGACGTCTTCGACGGTGGGAGACGCAGTTACGATCAAGAAGTTGTTGTGGAACTTCAAGATGAAGAGGTGACGGATCAAGATTCATCGCAATCGGATGATGACAACGAAGAAGAGGAAGAAGCTGTGCGGGACGAAGACTTCGAGCCCGGCAGCAAGCGACACCCGCGGACGCAGTCACTGGAGGAAGCCGTGGAGGTTCCAAGTGCCAAGCGGTATGCGTCGCAGACTCGACACCAGACTCTGGACGAGATGTCTGCTTGATGGAAGGTATGGATCTTGGACACGAAGCTTGGACGAAGCGGAGGGAGGGACGTCGCAGACGGCGGGACCGGAGCGAAGACACTTGAGGGGTAGAATGAAGATTCGAAAGTGATTGAATTGTTGGAGCTTACACCCTACTGTTATAGACACGCGACCCTGCGTCCTATCACCTAGTGCATCTAATCAACCATCACTCACCGGTGTTCGTCCAATCATCCTACTCGTCTAATCATCGGTGGCGTAAACAACTTACCGTAATCACCATAATCAACGTGGGTTCGTATTGGACCGGTTCGGGTTAACCGGTTAACCGGTTCACGGTTAATAACCGATACCAAACCGGTAACCCTCAATATCAAGGTCAAGCGTTCATGGTCAACGACAACAAGCGCAGAGGACGTCCGGCGAAGAAGGCCGGGGCGTGCCACAACTGCGGCAAACAAGGACATTGGATCGCGGAGTGTCCCTCGCGGATCCAAGACAACAACAACCGGCAGCGGTCGCAGCGTGCGAATGTGGCGCGTGAGGACGAGGATGCCGGCGACTATCTTTTCTCGATTGGTGGTGGGAGCAACACCAAGCCGAGTGACATGTGGCTGGTCGACTCAGGTGCGACGCAGCACATGACGAGTTCCAAGAAGTACATGAGGAACTACAAGAAGATGGCTCCGGTGGACGTGCATCTCGCGGACGACGGTGTGGTTCAGGCGGTGGGGACCGGCGACATTGTGATGTCGATGAAGACTCCAAGGGGGACCAAGAAGGGTGTGCTCACGAATGTGTGGCATATCCCGAAGTTGTCGCGCAACCTGTTTTCGGTTGGTCGGTTCACCAAGGACGTCAGGCCAGTCACCTTCGAGAGCGACGGATGCTTCGCTGAAACGAAGGGTCTCAAGTGGCAGCTCGGCGCTCGTGAGGGCAAAGGGCTGTTCAAGCTGTGCATGACGCCGATGATGCCGGACGAGGCCAATGCGGCAAGTTCGAAGGATCGCAAAGGGGACACCACGTCGTACCTCTGGCACCTTCGACTTGGTCACATTGGCCATGGCGGTCTAGACGTCATCGTCAAGAAGAGCTACGGTGTTGGCATCGACATGACGTCGGTGAAGCAGTGGGAGCTGTGCGACGGATGCTCACTCGGCAAGCAAACGCGAGTGAGCTACATGAAGTCATCTCCGAACCGTGCGAAGCAAGTGCTGGAGGTCGTTCACAGCGATGTGTGCGGTCCCATGCAGACGCCAACTTTTGGTGGCAAGCGCTACTTCGTCACGTTCATCGATGACAAGTCGCACTTCTGTGTGGTGTACTTGCTGCGGAACAAGTCCGAGGTGGCTGCCAAGTTCGCTGAGTTTGTGGCGTTTGCTGAAACTCAGACCGGCAAGCGCGTGAAGACGCTTCGAAGTGACAACGGTGGCGAGTACACTTCCGGTGCGATGGCCAAGTTCTGTGCGGACCGTGGGATCGTGCAGAAG
This sequence comes from Phytophthora plurivora, assembly GCA_030027945.1. Lineage (NCBI taxonomy): Eukaryota > Oomycota > Peronosporomycetes > Peronosporales > Peronosporaceae > Phytophthora > Phytophthora plurivora. Next base: position 244,269 of record CP125273.1, read on the forward strand.
TTCACGCCGCCATACACGCCTCAGCTGAACGGAGTCGCCGAGCGCATGAACCGGACGTTGGTGGAGTGTGCGCGCTGTATGTTGGAACATGCTGGATTGTCCAAGACGTATTGGGGTGAAGCGGTGATGACAGCTACGTTCCTTCGCAACCGGTGTCCGACACGGGCCATCAGCCACGACAAGTCGCCACACCAAGTGTGGACCGGGAAGAAACCACTACTGACGAACCTGAAAGTGTTCGGTTGCCACGCGTACGTGACGGTCCCGAAGGAGAAACGTACCAAGTTTGATGCTCGGTCGGTGCGTTGCCGTTTCCTCGGGTACTCGGAGCACGAGAAAGCGTATCGGTTTGAAGAACTGGAGAGCGGTCGCGTGTTGGTGAGCCGCGACGCGCAGTTTATGGAAGACGTCTTCGACGGTGGGAGACGCAGTTACGATCAAGAAGTTGTTGTGGAACTTCAAGATGAAGAGGTGACGGATCAAGATTCATCGCAATCGGATGATGACAACGAAGAAGAGGAAGAAGCTGTGCGGGACGAAGACTTCGAGCCCGGCAGCAAGCGACACCCGCGGACGCAGTCACTGGAGGAAGCCGTGGAGGTTCCAAGTGCCAAGCGGTATGCGTCGCAGACTCGACACCAGACTCTGGACGAGATGTCTGCTTGATGGAAGGTATGGATCTTGGACACGAAGCTTGGACGAAGCGGAGGGAGGGACGTCGCAGACGGCGGGACCGGAGCGAAGACACTTGAGGGGTAGAATGAAGATTCGAAAGTGATTGAATTGTTGGAGCTTACACCCTACTGTTATAGACACGCGACCCTGCGTCCTATCACCTAGTGCATCTAATCAACCATCACTCACCGGTGTTCGTCCAATCATCCTACTCGTCTAATCATCGGTGGCGTAAACAACTTACCGTAATCACCATAATCAACGTGGGTTCGGATTGGACCGGTTCGGGTTAACCGGTTCACGGTTAATAACCGATACCAAACCGGTAACCCTCAATACTGCTGTGGCTCAAGAAAGTCAAGACTTCGAAGCTGCATACGTCGTGGATTCAGTGGGAGAAATGCCGACCACATTCAAGTCGGCGATGGAATCCAGCGACGCAGTCAAGTGGAAGGAGGCCTGCGACTCGGAAGTTAAGTCACTTCGCAAGAACGACACATGGAATGTCGTACCATTGCCGAAGGGACGCAAGGCGATCGGCTGCAGATGGGTGTTTCGAGTCAAGGAAAACCAAGCTGGAGAGATCGAGCGGTTCAAGGCGCGACTGGTGGCCAAGGGATTCTCGCAGAAGTATGGCATCGACTACGATGAGACCTTTGCACCAGTGGCCAAGTTCACGTCGATTCGGGCAGTGCTGAGCATGGCCGCCAAGTATGGTCTCAAGCTGCACCAAATGGACGTCAAGACAGCCTTCCTGAACGGCGTTCTCGACGAAGACATCTACATGGCGCAACCGGACGGGTACGTCGACGAAAACCATCCGGACCACGTATGCAAGCTCAAGCGTTCGCTGTATGGACTGAAGCAGTCGCCACGCATGTGGAACCAGACCATCGACGACTTCATGCTGAAGATGGGGTTCAAGAAGTGCGAGTCCGACCACTGCGTCTACATCAAGAGGAATGATCAAGAGATGATCTTCGTGGTGCTATACGTGGACGACCTGATTCTGGCAAGCAGTAGTGACGACCTGCTGGACTCGACCAAGCGCGCGCTGAGTGAACGCTTCGAGATGACAGACCTCGGCGAGCTTGAGTATTTCCTCGGGATGGAGATCAAGAACGACCGCGACTCCGGAAAAGTGACGGTGCGGCAGACCAAGTTTCTCAAGTCCATCCTGACCAAGTTCGGCATGCAAGACAGCAAGTCTGTGAAGACGCCGCAAGACCCCGGACTCAAGCTGACCAAGAACATGTGCGAGGGTGGCTGCCAGCATGAAGACACGATGAAGAACGTGCCATACCGGAGTGCCGTCGGCGGACTCATGTACCTGATGGTGGCGACGCGTCCGGACCTTGCTGCTGCAGTGGGAGTTCTGAGCCAGTTTGCGGCTGATCCGTGTCCGACGCACTGGCAAGCTCTCAAGCGTGTGCTGCGGTATCTGCAGGCGACACCAACGCACGGACTCGAGTTCTCACGCGAAGACGGTTTCGGCGTGTGTGGTTACTCGGACGCGGACTGGGCTGGTGACATTGAGTCTCGACGTAGTACAAGCGGCTACGCGTTCATGATGAACGGCGGATGCATCAGCTGGAGGAGCAAGAAGCAGCGGACGGTGGCACTATCGTCTACGGAAGCGGAGTACATGGCGCTATCGGAGGCGACACAAGAGGCAGTGTGGCTCAAGGTGTTCCTGTGCGAGCTCGGCGAGATGGCAAGCGATGAAGCGATCAAGATCTATGAGGACAACCAAGGCTCCATCGCGTTGGCCAAGAATCCCGAATTCCACAAGCGCACCAAGCACATCGACATTCGCTACCACTTCGTGCGCGAGAAGGTGGAAGACGGTCAAGTGGTGCTACAGTATGTTTCGACTACCGACATGCTGGCCGACATCATGACGAAGGCGATCACTGCTGTGCAGTTCGAAGTTCTTCGGAGCAAGTTGGGGATCCAAGGCGCAACAGCTGTCAAGTCGAGTGGGAGTGTTGTCAAGAAGACGCCTCGACCAGCTGCGGCATACCGGTAAGATACCGGTATGACCTTCACTCAGTGGGACCGCAATCATTCCTGTGTTTACGGTACACTGGTGATGGGACGCTGTTTACGCTACGGGGGTTATGGGATACGTGGGGACAAGATTGTGGATACAAGATGGGTATCCACGTGGCATTCGCTGATTGGCTAAGGTAAGTCAGTATCCAGTAGAGAATCCAGTAGAGTGTATCCAGTAGAATATTCAGTAGGCTTAGAGGTAGCAAGGAGTTTGCGAACTAAGGACCTAAATCAATCACTTTGCATTTTGCCATCAACCGACCAAAGCCTTTTTGCTGGATTGTCCAAGACGTATTGGGGTGAAGCGGTGATGACAGCTACGTTCCTTCGCAACCGGTGTCCGACACGGGCCATCAGCCACGACAAGTCGCCACACCAAGTGTGGACCGGGAAGAAACCACTACTGACGAACCTGAAAGTGTTCGGTTGCCACGCGTACGTGACGGTCCCGAAGGAGAAACGTACCAAGTTTGATGCTCGGTCGGTGCGTTGCCGTTTCCTCGGGTACTCGGAGCACGAGAAAGCGTATCGGTTTGAAGAACTGGAGAGCGGTCGCGTGTTGGTGAGCCGCGACGCGCAGTTTATGGAAGACGTCTTCGACGGTGGGAGACGCAGTTACGATCAAGAAGTTGTTGTGGAACTTCAAGATGAAGAGGTGACGGATCAAGATTCATCGCAATCGGATGATGACAACGAAGAAGAGGAAGAAGCTGTGCGGGACGAAGACTTCGAGCCCGGCAGCAAGCGACACCCGCGGACGCAGTCACTGGAGGAAGCCGTGGAGGTTCCAAGTGCCAAGCGGTATGCGTCGCAGACTCGACACCAGACTCTGGACGAGATGTCTGCTTGATGGAAGGTATGGATCTTGGACACGAAGCTTGGACGAAGCGGAGGGAGGGACGTCGCAGACGGCGGGACCGGAGCGAAGACACTTGAGGGGTAGAATGAAGATTCGAAAGTGATTGAATTGTTGGAGCTTACACCCTACTGTTATAGACACGCGACCCTGCGTCCTATCACCTAGTGCATCTAATCAACCATCACTCACCGGTGTTCGTCCAATCATCCTACTCGTCTAATCATCGGTGGCGTAAACAACTTACCGTAATCACCATAATCAACGTGGGTTCGGATTGGACCGGTTCGGGTTAACCGGTTCACGGTTAATAACCGATACCAAACCGGTAACCCTCAATACTGCTGTGGCTCAAGAAAGTCAAGACTTCGAAGCTGCATACGTCGTGGATTCAGTGGGAGAAATGCCGACCACATTCAAGTCGGCGATGGAATCCAGCGACGCAGTCAAGTGGAAGGAGGCCTGCGACTCGGAAGTTAAGTCACTTCGCAAGAACGACACATGGAATGTCGTACCATTGCCGAAGGGACGCAAGGCGATCGGCTGCAGATGGGTGTTTCGAGTCAAGGAAAACCAAGCTGGAGAGATCGAGCGGTTCAAGGCGCGACTGGTGGCCAAGGGATTCTCGCAGAAGTATGGCATCGACTACGATGAGACCTTTGCACCAGTGGCCAAGTTCACGTCGATTCGGGCAGTGCTGAGCATGGCCGCCAAGTATGGTCTCAAGCTGCACCAAATGGACGTCAAGACAGCCTTCCTGAACGGCGTTCTCGACGAAGACATCTACATGGCGCAACCGGACGGGTACGTCGACGAAAACCATCCGGACCACGTATGCAAGCTCAAGCGTTCGCTGTATGGACTGAAGCAGTCGCCACGCATGTGGAACCAGACCATCGACGACTTCATGCTGAAGATGGGGTTCAAGAAGTGCGAGTCCGACCACTGCGTCTACATCAAGAGGAATGATCAAGAGATGATCTTCGTGGTGCTATACGTGGACGACCTGATTCTGGCAAGCAGTAGTGACGACCTGCTGGACTCGACCAAGCGCGCGCTGAGTGAACGCTTCGAGATGACAGACCTCGGCGAGCTTGAGTATTTCCTCGGGATGGAGATCAAGAACGACCGCGACTCCGGAAAAGTGACGGTGCGGCAGACCAAGTTTCTCAAGTCCATCCTGACCAAGTTCGGCATGCAAGACAGCAAGTCTGTGAAGACGCCGCAAGACCCCGGACTCAAGCTGACCAAGAACATGTGCGAGGGTGGCTGCCAGCATGAAGACACGATGAAGAACGTGCCATACCGGAGTGCCGTCGGCGGACTCATGTACCTGATGGTGGCGACGCGTCCGGACCTTGCTGCTGCAGTGGGAGTTCTGAGCCAGTTTGCGGCTGATCCGTGTCCGACGCACTGGCAAGCTCTCAAGCGTGTGCTGCGGTATCTGCAGGCGACACCAACGCACGGACTCGAGTTCTCACGCGAAGACGGTTTCGGCGTGTGTGGTTACTCGGACGCGGACTGGGCTGGTGACATTGAGTCTCGACGTAGTACAAGCGGCTACGCGTTCATGATGAACGGCGGATGCATCAGCTGGAGGAGCAAGAAGCAGCGGACGGTGGCACTATCGTCTACGGAAGCGGAGTACATGGCGCTATCGGAGGCGACACAAGAGGCAGTGTGGCTCAAGGTGTTCCTGTGCGAGCTCGGCGAGATGGCAAGCGATGAAGCGATCAAGATCTACGAGGACAACCAAGGCTCCATCGCGTTGGCCAAGAATCCCGAATTCCACAAGCGCACCAAGCACATCGACATTCGCTACCACTTCGTGCGCGAGAAGGTGGAAGACGGTCAAGTGGTGCTACAGTATGTTTCGACTACCGACATGCTGGCCGACATCATGACGAAGGCGATCACTGCTGTGCAGTTCGAAGTTCTTCGGAGCAAGTTGGGGATCCAAGGCGCAACAGCTGTCAAGTCGAGTGGGAGTGTTGTCAAGAAGACGCCTCGACCAGCTGCGGCATACCGGTAAGATACCGGTATGACCTTCACTCAGTGGGACCGCAATCATTCCTGTGTTTACGGTACACTGGTGATGGGACGCTGTTTACGCTACGGGGGTTATGGGATACGTGGGGACAAGATTGTGGATACAAGATGGGTATCCACGTGGCATTCGCTGATTGGCTAAGGTAAGTCAGTATCCAGTAGAGAATCCAGTAGAGTGTATCCAGTAGAATATTCAGTAGGCTTAGAGGTAGCAAGGAGTTTGCGAACTAAGGACCTAAATCAATCACTTTGCATTTTGCCATCAACCGACCAAAGCCTTTTTGCTGGATTGTCCAAGACGTATTGGGGTGAAGCGGTGATGACAGCTACGTTCCTTCGCAACCGGTGTCCGACACGGGCCATCAGCCACGACAAGTCGCCACACCAAGTGTGGACCGGGAAGAAACCACTACTGACGAACCTGAAAGTGTTCGGTTGCCACGCGTACGTGACGGTCCCGAAGGAGAAACGTACCAAGTTTGATGCTCGGTCGGTGCGTTGCCGTTTCCTCGGGTACTCGGAGCACGAGAAAGCGTATCGGTTTGAAGAACTGGAGAGCGGTCGCGTGTTGGTGAGCCGCGACGCGCAGTTTATGGAAGACGTCTTCGACGGTGGGAGACGCAGTTACGATCAAGAAGTTGTTGTGGAACTTCAAGATGAAGAGGTGACGGATCAAGATTCATCGCAATCGGATGATGACAACGAAGAAGAGGAAGAAGCTGTGCGGGACGAAGACTTCGAGCCCGGCAGCAAGCGACACCCGCGGACGCAGTCACTGGAGGAAGCCGTGGAGGTTCCAAGTGCCAAGCGGTATGCGTCGCAGACTCGACACCAGACTCTGGACGAGATGTCTGCTGTGGCTCAAGAAAGTCAAGACTTCGAAGCAGCATACGTCGTGGATTCAGTGGGAGAAATGCCGACCACATTCAAGTCGGCGATGGAATCCAGCGACGCAGTCAAGTGGAAGGAGGCCTGCGACTCGGAAGTTAAGTCACTTCGCAAGAACGACACATGGAATGTCGTACCATTGCCGAAGGGACGTATTGAGGGTTACCGGTTTGGTATCGGTTATTAACCGTGAACCGGTTAACCCGAACCGGTCCAATCCGAACCCACGTTGATTATGGTGATTACGGTAAGTTGTTTACGCCACCGATGATTAGACGAGTAGGATGATTGGACGAACACCGGTGAGTGATGGTTGATTAGATGCACTAGGCGATAGGACGCAGGGTCCCGTGTCTATAACAGTAGGGTGTAAGCTCCAACAATTCAATCACTTTCGAATCTTCATTCTACCCCTCAAGTGTCTTCGCTCCGGTCCCGCCGTCTGCGACGTCCCTCCCTCCGCTTCGTCCAAGCTTCGTGTCCAAGATCCATACCTTCCATCAGGTTATGAGCCCAAGCACCATGTCCTCTGCCCAAGACGCCTCGACCAAGGTCTCCATTGACAAGTTCAACGGAGACAACTACGCGACGTGGAACCGCTACATGCGTAGCGTGTTCCTGACCAAGTCGACGTGGCATGTCGTGAACCGCGAGACGACGCCAAGCTTCACGGACTCGCGGGCCAAGGACGACTACGTCAAGTCGAGCAACATCGCGTTCGGACTGATGTTGCTCCACATGGACGCGGACTACCACCATGTGGTCGACGACTGCGAGGAAGCGTGGACCGCCTGGTCGCGCCTGAAGACGCTGTACGGTGGTTCGCAGAAGGCTGGACGCATCTACCTGAAGCGCCAACTCTTCAGCATGGAGATGTCGGAAGGCGGCAATGTGTTGCATCATTGCAACGAGATCCTCAACATCAGCGCCAAGCTCAGCAGCATCGGCGCCAAGATGGAGGACGAGGACGTGGCGATCTGCTTGTTGCGCAGCCTCCCCAAGAGCTACGAGAACGTCGTGCTGAACTTGGAGATGAGTAGCGCTGAGCTGCGATCGCAAGACGTCGTGAAGGTGCTCACGAATGAGCACATCAAGAGACAAGGCGAGAAGACGGCGACGGTGAAGACGGAGAATGCGGCCAAGGCGTTCAACACCGACCGAGAGTCTCGCCAGTGTACGTACTGCGGAAAAGTGGGGCACACGGTTGACAAGTGCTGGACCAAGCAGAAGGACGAGAAACGGGGCCCAAGACGCGGCGGCAACGGCCGTGGACGCGGGGCCAACAACATCCAGTGGAGAAACGACAGCGACGGCTACGACTACGACTACGATCGAGTAGCGTTCGCGGTTTCACTGGAATGTGGGGTTTCGACGGGCAAGAATGTGTCCGGGATGTGGGCGGTCGACAGCGGCGCAACGCACCACATCTGCAACGACAAGGCCAAGTTCGCCAATTTGATTGAGCGGAACGAAGGCGAACTTTCGGTGGCCGACGGCAACAAGGCGGCCATCATGGGTGTGGGGACCATCGTGGAACGAGTGGTCCTACCCAACGGCGACGAGCGCGAGATCGAGATCAAGAACGCGCTGTACGTGCCAAGCATGAGCAAGAATCTGCTTTCGGTACCTCAGATCAACAAAAGTGGCAAGTTCCAAGTCGTGTTCGACGGCGCCAAGATGCAGATTGCGCGCAAGGACTCCAAGCAAGTGGTGGCGACGGCAAACCTCGTGGATGGACTCTACTGGCTGAAGACGCCTCAGCGATCGGCGAATGCGGCGACGAGTGGCAAGATTGTCGACCTGCACGCGCGCATGGGTCACGCTCCGGTTGAGGTGCTTCGCAAGATGGTCGACAACCACATGATCAAGGACGCGAAGGCACCTTCCAAGTCGAGTGGACCAAGTCTATGTCGCCGATGCCAACAAGGGAAAATGGTCCAAAAACCGTTCCCAAGCAACCATGGCAAGCGTCGTTACGACACGTTCGAGCTGCTCCACTTCGACATCTGCGGACCCATGGAGAAAAACTCGCTGGGTGGCAGCAAGTACCTGCTGCTGATCGTGGACGAAGCCAGCGGATGCATGAAGGGTTTCTGTCTGCGTGCCAAGTCGGAGAGTGAAGACTGCATCCAGACGTACATCATGAAGGTGCAGAAGCAGTTCGGCAAGAAGGTCAAGTTTGTGCGGCACGACGGAGCTCGTGAGTTTGCGACTAACTCGCTCAAGGACTTCTACGAAGACGAAGGCATCGAGCAGCAAACCACGGTTCCGTACGCGCACCAGACGAACGGCACGGCAGAGCGAGCTATCCGGACTATCGTCACGATCGGCCGCAGCATGCTGCATCACGCCAAGCTGGACAAGTGTTTCTGGGCTGAGGCGGCCATGACGGCCATCTACGTGAAGAATCGTCTGCCGTCACCCAAGATCGAGCACAAGACTCCGTTCGAGATCGTGTACAAGTCCAAGCCGAGTGTGAAGCACATGCGTGTGTTCGGCTGTCGGACGTTCATCCTGACTCCGAAGGAGAAGCGGCTCAAGTGGGATCCCAAGGCTCGCGCCGGACTGTTCCTGGGTTACGAAGAAGTGTCCAAGGCGTATCGAGTTTATGACATCGAGGCGGGGCAGGTGGTGATCAGTCGCGATGTCAACTTCGATGAGTCGACCTTTGGACTTTCACCGACGATTTCCGATGAAGATGTCGACGACCTGGACTTCGAATCGCTCGACATCGACAATGATGGTTCCCGCCAGACGGAGTACACGCAGGCAGGGAAGCGCAAGAGCCGCCCGAGTGACGAAGATGAAGCTGCCAGAAGACCGCGAGCTGTGCGTCATCGACCTGGACTGGAAGAAGCAAGTGCGCCGAACGACTCCTCTCCGCACCGAGCAGACGCAGACGCAGACAAAGAAGAAAAGTATGGAGATGAAGATGACGATTCGACTCCACCAGTGTTTTGGCGTGCAAGTGCCAATGCCGTCGAAGCAGGCGATCTATCCAAGCCGACGACGTTTCAAGAGGCGGTGAACGGCCCGGACCAAGTGCACTGGCGCAAGGCAATTCGTGCTGAGCTCGAGTCGATGCGACTTCGTGGTGTGTTTCGTGCTGCCAAGTTGCCTAACGGACAACGCGCCATCGGCACCAAGTGGGTGTTCAAGATCAAGCGCAAAGCGGACGGATCGATCGAGAAGTACAAGGCGCGCCTCGTGGCCAAGGGGTTCAAGCAGAAGTACGGCATCGACTACACCGAGACGTTCTCGCCCGTCGTCAAGTACGTGACGCTGCGCATGGTGATCGCGATTGCCAAGTATTTTGGCTGGCCCCTCGACCAACTCGACGTGGTGACAGCTTTCCTGTACGGGATAATGAAGGAGCTGGTGTTCTGCGCGGTCCCCGAAGGTGTTGATCTCGACGGTGACTTCGACTGCCTGGAATTGGTGAAGGCGATCTACGGTCTCAAGCAAGCTTCGCGCGTGTGGAACGAGACCTTCGACGAGTTCGTGTGCTCCATCGGCTTCCAAGTATCGGCGTTCGACCCATGCCTCTACATCAAGGTTGTTGACGGTCACTGCGTGCTCGTGCTGGTCTACGTGGATGACGTGCTGATTACCGGAAGTTCACCCGAACTGATCTCACGCACGAAGACCGACCTCAAGACACGCTTCGAGATGACCGACAGCGGCAAGTGCGCGTTCGTTCTTGGGATCGAGTTGGTGGACGGCCCAGACGGCAGCGTGGCGATGTGCCAGCGCCGCTATGTCGATGACATTCTCAAGCGTTTTGGTATGGACGAGTGCAAGGCCGTGGTGAGTCCCGTCGACATAAGCACTCGACTGATTTCAAGTGACGCAGCGACCAAGGTGAACGCTCCGTTTCGCGAAGCTGTTGGTGCTCTGATGCACTTGATGACTGCCACGCGCCCGGACATCGCGTACGCCGTTGGCTATGTGTCGCGCTTCATGGAGAACCCTCAAGAAGAACACTGGGTTGCGGTCAAGCGTATCTTTCGCTACCTGCAAGGCACCAAGACGCATGGGATCTGCTTCAAGCCGAGTGACAACATCGACTTTCGTGGATACTCGGACGCGGACTGGGCTGGCGACCTCGCGGACCGCAAGTCGACTTCCGGCTACACGTTCATGCTGATGGGTGCACCGGTGAGCTGGGGCAGCAAGAAGCAATCAAGTGTTTCGCTGTCTACGAGTGAGGCGGAGTACATCGCACTCAGTCTGGCGATCCAAGAGGGCAAGTGGATTCATCGCCTGCTGTGCGAGATTCTGGCGGCCGCTAATGAGACTGGACCCGAGCTCATGATCCGCGAAGACAACCAGTCGTGCATCAAGATGACGAAGAACCCAGTGAACCACGGTCGCGCCAAGCACATCGACATCAAGTACCACCACATCAGCGACGAAGTCAAGCGTGGTGAAGTGAAGCTCGAGTATTGCGAGACTTCTGTGATGCTGGCGGACATCATGACGAAGGTGCTCCCGGGACCTCGCCACACGGATCTGACGGCGGCTCTCGGCATTCGTGGGACTTCGCATTGAGGGGGCGTATTGAGGGTTACCGGTTTGGTATCGGTTATTAACCGTGAACCGGTTAACCGGTTAACCCGAACCGGTCCAATCCGAACCCACGTTGATTATGGTGATTACGGTAAGTTGTTTACGCCACCGATGATTAGACGAGTAGGATGATTGGACGAGTACAGAGTGTTGGTGATTGGATGCAGACTAGGTAGTGAAGACAGTGTAAGCTCCGATCAAACAATCACTTTCGAATCTTCCTTCTTCCCCTCAAGTGGTTTCCTGCCTCCGCTCCGGTCTCGCCCAGAGTGCAGCCCTCCCTCCGCTTCGTTCAGCTTCACAGTTTCCAAGATCCATACCTTGTATCAGCAATGCATTCAATAGAACTTTCGCCAGCGTTTTAGAGCTGCCGATTCCTGTCCGGCAGCCGCTTGAGGGACGCCAAGCCGCCTTGCCACTTGTTCCATATTTTGGAATGGTTAGAAGCCAGTTGGGAGAGATCTCCTCCAGTCACAACCAGACAAATTTCTTGTGTCTTATTAAGTATTTTGGAATTGATCCAAACATATTTGGGGAAAGTTTGGGAATTTAAAAAAGTGGCTACGATTGGCTAATGTTTGTAACTTACAAAAATTTGATTGGGCTTGTCGACTGTCAGTTGGTTGGCGGAAGAAATACGTTGGGAAACTAGGCTATGCTAGGCTGGGATAGCACTTCAATTGTAGTTAAAGGTTAACCCTTAATTGACTTTGCTATCGTGTTTGTAGCAGACTAAGAATGAGAAAAATGCTGATGTCTATCGCGAACGAAGTAGGTGGTGAATGTGACAGGCCTCTGTCACACAGGTGCCACCGTATGTGCGCGGTGGCCAATCATAATCCATTGCAGAATCGTTGGTTGGGACGACCTCGAGTGTCGAGGTCGTCGCGACACTAACATGAATCTTAGGGTTATATTTCCCTGCTACAGTGTAAGCTAAAGTAACGGTCTCTTAGCCCGTTACACCTGGTAGCACTTAGTGATCCGTCCAACGACCAAGATGAACGACACATCGATGAACGACGCATCCATGTCTTCCAGCATCTCGCTCGAACACGCCAGCCTCCCTCATCTCTCAGTGATTGAATGGGAAGCCCTACATCGCCTCGCAGCGGTGTCAGGAGACAGCGTCATCAAAGCCTTGTTAACGTCTGGCACGGAAGACCAGCAGCGCCTTGCTGCACAAGATTTCATGGCGCGTGAACTCGCTGACCTTCGTCAGCGTGTGTCGACTCCCACGCCGCCCAAGAACAAGACCGACATCGTCAAACTCGATGTCTCCATGTACAGCGGTGTCGGCGATGGCCGCCTTCACCTGAACCGCTGGTTCTGTGAAGTGGATATCGCCATTGAAGCTCGGCAGCTGTCCACCGAGCTCGCGCGCACGCGCTTCCTGCTTTCCCAGTTGACCGGGAAGGCGAAGGAGTGGGCGCTCGGCCGACTGGTCGCCGACGCTGCTTGTTTCCCGACAATGGAAGCCATGAAGTCTGACCTGCGGCTCGCGTTCGAGCCGCCCCAAGATGAGAGCGTCCAGAGGTCTGCCTTCCTGTCTTTGAAGCAGGGACAGTTGTTCATGCTTGAGTACATCCAGCGCGCGCGTCACCTCATCTCGTGCATCACGGCGCAGCCAATTGACATGGCTACACAAGTCCACGTCTTCGTCTCCGGCATGAACGCTGGCTACCAGCATTTCTACTTGACCCGGAAGACTCCGTCGACGTTGGAAGAGGCCTTCACGGTTGCGTTGCGTGAAGACTATAGTGTGACAGCATCGCAAGCATTCGATGTCTCTCGGCCTCTGGCCCAGGAACCAGAGCCTGAACCCATGGAGGTAGATGCGATCCAGTCCTATGGCGGACGTCGGGAGCCGACGTCTTCGTCCCGCCAATCCTCCGCACGTGGTCCACGTCCGCTGAAATGCTTCCGGTGCGGCAAACTTGGGCATCGCGCAGCAGTGTGCCGCGCTCCTTCGCCCATGACAGCGAACGTCACGACTGCGAATGACGTCGCCGCTCCAAAAAACGGCGACGACCAGTAGGTGCGGGGCGCCCTACTGGGTGTAAACGGAGAGATGGTTCTCTGGTGGCAGAACCTCTTTCTAGCCCTTCCGTGCTTCATGCACATCTATCAGCCACCACATCTGGCAGCGACTCGAGACTGATCGTGCTCAGTCTCCACGTTGACGGCACACAGCGGCCAATTCGTGCACTGCTAGATTCCGGCGCAACGAACAACTTCGGTCGCGTCGCGAGTTTGTCGGTGTTGCCGGCGGACATGAGCATCCGCGAGGGGGCGGGTGAGATGATCGTGAAGTATGCCGATGGGAAACCGCGGCGTACGCCGCGGCGCTCTGCCACCTTCGCGTACGAGCTCGACGGGTTCCGCAGCTCGGAGGAGTTCTTGGTGATCGAGCTCAGCGGCTCTTTCGACTGCGTCTTCGGGGTCCCGTGGCTCGCTCGCCACCAGCCTGTTATCAACTGGCTGACTGGTACAGTCCGCCCCCGCGGCATCGACGTGAATGCCGTAGAGGCGTTCCTGTGTGGAACGCCGAAACAATGGCCGCATGTTGCAGTCATGGACCCCGACTCCATGACCCATTCCGCACCTGAAGAGAGCGATGGCCCTTCATGTGCTGCTTGTGTGCAAACAACCTGCGCCGGTTCTGAGCTGGAGCCTCAGGGCATGTCTGACGTGGTCGAACATGGGTTCCCGCGAGTGGTCGAGCGTGAGCTCCCTGATGTGGTTGACACGGTCGAGTCCATCGACCCGTATCCTGGCACCGATGTTGTGTCCCGGCGTCCGAGTTCTGCAGGCATGATCGAGCGTGGTCTCTCATCGCCTGTTGTGGATGATTCTCCACGACCTGTTTGGAGACGCGGGCGCCGCAAGCCTCGGCGTCCTCGCACACCATCATGTGACCCAGCCGAACCCGACATGGAGGTCATCTCGGTTCTGGTAGGAGACGACGTGGACGAGACTCCACGTGTACGAGATGTCGAAGTTGCCCGTCCTCCGTGCACAGCCACGGAGCTCACGAAGCTGCCTGGTCTGTCGTGGAAACACTTCCTCCGCGACTTGAAACACGGAGAGATCGAACAAGTGTGCATGATCGTCGCGGATGGCACCACGAACATGGCAGCCGTCGAGGTTAACGCTGCGGATCCATCTTCTGACTCCAGGACACGGCCGAAAGCAGCGGAGCCGAAGAGCGCCCGTGAAGCGCGATTTGCCGCTCAATCGTTGCCAACCCTCGAGGCCGCCGGCAACCCAGTCGCTCATTTGGTTCGTGAGTTCATCGACATCTTTCCAGACAAGGTCCTAGCACTACTCCCACCTGACTGTGGAGTTCGGCACGAGATTGATCTCGTGCCAGGCGCGAAATACTGTGTGACACGCCAGTGGTTGCTTCCCCGTGACCAAGTCGAAGCGATAGACGCGTTCTTTGAGGGTCGCCAGCAAGCCGGCCACGTCCGTGAAAACCTCCCCCCTCACTCGAGTCTGACATTCTGCGTGAAGAAGGCGACCGGCGGATGGCGCATCGTCCACGCTTTCAACAAGCTCAACGAAGCCACCATCCCGGCGCAGACTCCGATCCCGAGGAAGGACATGGTGCTTGACACCATGTCTGGCAGTACCAACTACAGCACGATCGATCTGATGGACGGCTTCTATCAGATACTGATACGCGAACAGGACGTTCCGTTGACCGCTGTCAGCACGCCCAGTGGAATGTTGTGGGAGTGGCTCGCGATGCCACAGGGGCTCAAGAACGTCCCTGCTACCTTCAACCGCATGGTCTCCAATCTGTTGCGCCCGTTCCGGGACTTCGCGCCTAGCTACTTCGACGACTTCTTCATCCACAGTCGTGCCGAGCGCGGCATGACCGACATCGAGGTGCACCTACAACACCTGCACCAGGTGTTCGAGGTGATGCGAGAAAACAAGTTGTACGCCAACTTGAAGAAATGCATCTTCTGCGCTCCCGAGATCCCGGTACTCAGGAGCTATGTCAGCATGGAAGGCGTCCGTGCTGACCCTGAGAAGATCGACGCCATCTGCGCCTGGCCGACATCTCAAGACCCGAAGCAGCTCCAGCAGTGGCTGGAACTCGCGACGTATCTCCACAACTACTCGAAGAACTTCGCGTCGACAATCCGTCCGTTGTCGCAGCTCTTGAAGGCTGACGCCACGTGGTCGTGGCGTCCTGAGCACCAAGCGTCCTTCGACGCGATGAAGACCAGCTTTTCCACCGCGCCCGTCTTGATGTTGCCAGACCATTCGAAGCCCTTCCATGTTGTCTGCGACGCCAGCGACTTCGCGATCGGCTGCGCGCTGATGCAGTTTGACGACGACGACCGCGAGCGCGTGATCAGCTACCTGTCGCGGCAGCTGAAGCCGGCGGAACGGAATTATCCGATCCATGACAAGGAATTGCTGGCCATGCGCTACGCACTCATCAAGTTCCGCGTGTACCTCCTGGGCGAACAGACATTCGCGATCTACACTGACCACGCGTCGCTTCGAACGGCGACGAAGAGCCCCCACTTGTCCCAGCGCATGGTACGCTGGCTCTCGCTATTCTCTGAATACAACTTCGTCGTCCACTACAAGCCGGGTAAGACCAACATCCTCGCCGACGCGCTCTCGCGCCGGCCGGACTACGTGCAGCCGGGTCACCATGCTGTTGGTGACGAGGATGACGAGTGCGCTGTGTGTGTCGCCGACGAAGTTTATCCGATACCTGAGGGAACCGTCGACTGAGGCGTGGCGCCAATTATCTCCGCGCAGCCGCGCCCGCGTCGACCGCTATGGGCTGGATGGAGACCTGCTGACGTACTGGGTTGACCGAGAAGACCATTCACGCATCGTCGTCCCGATTGACGACGATCTCCGCGCTCGGCGATCCACGAATTTCACGACACACCCAGCGGCGGCCACCTCGGACGGGAGAAGTCTTTCGCGTTGTTGTCTCGAGACTTTTATTGGCCTCACATGTACAAGTGGGTGCAGAAGTGGATCCGCTCCTGTGAAGCGTGCCAGCGGGTTAAGCCGTCAGCGTCGAAGTAGGCGCCGCTTCGACCTCTTCCGGTCGCTGATGCGCCGTGGTCCTCGGTGAGCATGGACTTCATCTTTGGGTTGCCTCGGGATGCCAAAGGCCACACCGGTGTTCTTGTCTTTGTTGATCGGTTTAGCAAGATGCTTCATCTTGCTCCTGTTGCTTCCTCAATCACCGGCCAACAGTCCGCGGCGATCTTCCTCGACATCGTCTATCGACACCACGGCCTCCCGACCTCGATAGTGTCTGATCGAGATCCTCGCTTCACCGCCGCGTTCTGGAGGGAATTATTCAAATTAGTGGGGACGCGGTTACAGATGTCCACCGCGTCGCATCCCGAGATTGATGGCCAGACAGAAAGCGCCAACCGCGTCGTCGAGGACGTGTTGCGGAGCTTCGCAACGTCTTTCAAGTCGTGGAGCTCTTTCTTTCCCATGGTCGAGTTTACCATCAACAATGCAGAACATGCGTCGACGAGCCTCACCCCGTTCTACATCAACTTTGGGCGTCATCCGCGTGTTCCAGCGCTCCTCGGTATGGAGCGCTCATTGGATCTCGATGGGGAGGCTGACGATGAGACTGCTGTTGCCGACAATACTGGTCGTGAGAGCGCTCGCGACGTTGCCTCCGCACGAGTGAACGGAGTCTCCACTCGCCAAGGAGCTCGCGCTTCCGCCAGAAGAATGCGCACACGTGCCGCCACGAGGGCAGCACTAACGAGACCACCCGACGCTCCTGCACGAGGACCACGTGTGGGTGCCGCCACGAGAGCGACATCACCGGACATCGCAGCCTGGACGAGTCGGACGCTGATCGACCCGAGTCAGCATCGTCATGCTATCGTGTATCAAGACGCGTCGGGAGCGGTAGGAGCCGCCGCGCCTTCTCCGGCGAACTTCGACCCCAATTCCGAGCCACAGCCGCGTGATGCAGCGGCTGTCAATGAGTTCCTACAGCGGCGCCAGTCCGTGGTCCACTTTGTCCGCGATGAGATCGCGACTGCGGTCGATCGCCAGAAGGAGAACGCCGACAGACGTGGCCGGAAAAACATGGAGCAATTTGCCGTGGGTGACCATGTGCTACTGTCCACGGCCGGCGTCCGTCCAACTTTGGTGACAAACTCGGGCGCGAGCTTGCTCGCGCCCCGATTTATTGGGCCGTTTAAGGTGGTCAAGGTATTGAGTGATGCCTACACGCTACAGCTCCCTACAGCGCTTCGGTTACATCCTACATTCTACGTTGGCCGCCTGAGGCGCTATCAACCTGCGACAATTCCGAGCGCCGTTCCTGTCGCGCTGCCAACTAATGCGGTGCCCCTCTGCATGCGTGGCTTCGCGCTCCTCGAGTCTCTGCGTGAACGCCACTTCACCCTCGATATTCCAGCGTTCCACAAAGTAGGTCCACGATCGGTCCATGGACCTCATGGTCACGGTGCCTCTCACCGTGACGGGCTTACTGCGAGTCGCTCTCCACCGGTTGAACAGCGCGATCATCTCGTCGGTGCTTCGATCACCTTGCACGGTGCTGCAGTCGTGCAGCGCCCACAGCTCGAGTGTCTCTTCTCTTCATCTCTCCTCACTTCCATGCAGTGTTCATGCGAGCACTGCATGGACGACGAGTCGACTTGTGTTCGTCCTTTGCCATCGTACCTGGAATCGAATTTGAAGATGGAATGGTCGACAAGACAAGTTCTCGAGTCTCAATGAAAGCTTTGAGGGCACTTTCCAGCCGAAGGAAGCGGTGGAGAAGGCAAGAAGTCGCTTTGGACGGCCTCAGCGAAGTAAGAAGATTTTAAAGAGGAGCTCGAGGAGGCAGGAGATGCAGATACAGGCAACTGGACTGCGGGGAGTGCGGGATTCATAACCCGATCGCCGATTGGCCGAGCCTTCAAACTCAAAAGCGAGCCGTCGTCAGCAACCCCACCGCCGTCACTGGAATGGAGACTCAAACTGAGAAGTTCTTCAGTCAGGGCGGGTCGGATCTCTTCCCCAAGGCGCCATCCCTCTGACACTGCCGATGGTGCGCTCCCGCTGCAAAGCAGCCTCGAGCGCGCGCAGACGCGTCAAGCAATCACCACGTTCACCCCGTCTTCAAAATTCAGTCACGCTCTCCTATCCCCACTCAAAACGAAGTATGCCGATACATTATGCGCGCGCTCCGACGTCTCGAAACATCAAACGCACTCAAACATCTCAAACAGCTAAAACAAAAGGCGATGCCATCTATCATGTACCGACATGTACCGACTCCATTGAAGCTGCTACCGATACCACACCGACATCGTCAAACACCTTTCATCGAGGTGACTCTTGCCTCAGTTTTTTTGCCTCAGTTACCGAGGCAAATTAACCCGATTTGGGCTGGCCGCAGCATCCTTTCAGGATTTGCTATCCCAGTAATATTCACTTAACCCTTTAGCTACTGGTTCGCATAGAGGTCCAGCAAGACCTCTACCACAGTCTAATCGGAGGGAGCTATTGGCTACAATACCGCTGTGTTACAAGACAGGCAAACGCGCGTCGCGGTAGAGGTCTGCGGGGACCTCTTCCGCGTGCACGACAGGACATCAGATCCTGTTCATAACAGTGATATAAGCTCCATTCAGGTTTTCACCGGGCATCGAGAACATGGACGGCGGAGATAGAGCATGGGAGGCGCTACAAGAAGCTTACAACATCGAAGACATTTCACTGGAGACACTGGTCGACGACTGGGACCGACTAGTTGTCGAGGAGCAACGACTCGAGGGACAAGCAGGAGATCGATCCGACTTGGAGGCCGCAGAACGTGTCGACAACCTGCACGGCATACCACCGCTGCACACAGCGGAGCCACAACCGCTCGGTGCTCACATAGAGTGGCACATAGACAATGGAAACATGCCAGTGGCGGCGCCGGAGCGTCAGCCGACTCCCAGACGTGTAGATGCTCCAAGTACAAACGCCGCAGCTTACATGGACTCATTGAACTTGCAGAGCGGCCTTCACGTCGTCACAGAGGCAAAAGTGGCGAGGACGTACCACGATCACGGCGAATATGGGTTGTTCTCGCTGTTCTTCACCGCGGCATTTCGACAGAGCTTGCAGACCTGGACGGCCAACGTGCTGGAAGCTCGTGGCAAAGCCAAGCTGACCGAGAGCGAGTTCAACACCTATTGTGGCCTCGAACTGGCCATGAGCATTTGCCCACTCAATGAAATATCCGAGTACTGGTCCGAGAGTCGTTTCGTTGGCCAGCCAGCCTTTATAGAGACCATACCGAGGACGCACTTCCAGAATATACGAGCTGCATTACAATTTCACGCGCCTGGTGATCAAACGCTGGATAAAATCCACGATCCACTCTGGCACAGCAGAACGATGCTTGCCCATTTCCAGAAGCGGTTCACTGAGTTTGCTGTTCCTACGGGCGTCAGCAGCATCGACGAGATGACTGTGCGCACGAAGGCTCGCTCAAGGGCTCGCACGTACATGCAGTCCAAGCCGAACAAGTACGGCGTGCGCTTCTACGCCGTCGTGGGCTGGGATTCTCTGTACGTTCACTCCGTGTGGGACAATTCGTCAGGCAATACGCAGCGAACAACTCCAGCCCAGCGGTATACTCAGTTGTTTCCTATGCTTCGGACTTCTCTGCACAATATCCTTGGGCGAGAGGCCGTAGCAATAAGCAATAAATCAGCATCGGCTCTGTGGCTAGCGATGGTGGGCCACCAGTCCAAGACACTACGCTCACCTACCGGCTACCGACTCATGGTCTTTTACACGCGACACACATTCGCAAAAGCCATCCTCGCGTTCACTGACGGCGAGATGCACTCCATCGGCACTGTACGGATAAACCTGGTTGATAAGTGGAACAAAGGAGCTGTTGAAGCTTCGGTGCGGCGGGTTGCGAACGCGGAGCGTGGTGCTTGTGAATTAGTCGCTGCAGTTGATCCTGAGGAGGGCTGGATGAAAAAGGAGGCAGACCATCACAAACGACAAAAGAATCAACCCAAAGCAAAGCAGACAGCGTACCAACCAGTACTTACCTTTGCTGACCGAGCCGGCTACATTGTCTACAAAGATCGCAAGGTCGTGATATTCTACTCCAACGACCTGCAGTCTACACCGTCAGCACGAATACTACCGAGAACGTCTGCGGAGGCCGTGGAGTGCTACGGCTTGTACCCAATCCAGCGCTGGACTGAGGACCGAGTACTACATCGAAAGATATTCATGGCTCCAACCGTGCTAGCAGTGTACAACCGCTTCATGAACGGCGTAGATCAGGTCGACCAGCTCCGGTCGACGAATCCTACAAAGCGTCGAGAGAAACGGCTTGATATGACGCTCTTTACTTGGCTGCTGGATATTGCGACGATCAATGCATTTGCTCTGCTGAAGAGGACGTCATCCACAACTCCGATACTGCGCGAGTTCAAACGTCGGATTGCAGACAGCTTGACACGAAATGAGAAAGCCATTAGACGACAGAATTCTCGCCGAAAGAAGCGGCAGCGTGAAACCTTGGAGGAGGTGGTTGGATCTGACTCATCCCTGCATATTATCACTCCCAACTCAACCAAGCACAGTAACGGCAAGCTCACGTGCTACCTGTGTAGCCTCAGAGGAATAGCCAAGAAATCACGGTACGGGTGTACCAAATGCGAACGCGGCTTTCATGTTGAATGCTTTAGTGCATTCCACTACCAAGACGTATTCAGGGGGCGATCTCCAGTACTACGAGACGCGCTTGACGCGATCTGCCGCGCGGAAACCGATGATCCTGTAACATTCACACGTAAGAGAGCAAACAAGTCAATAACTAGCGTAGAGGAACTGACACTACCGTCAGCATAAATAGAACTCACCACTTTGTTGTCCGGCCAATGTAGTTGGAGCTGCCTGTTGATACACACAGGGATGTCCCCACTCATACTGCCATACTTCCAATAAAGATATAAGCGCCGCAGTGCTGTCCGGACGGCACGACCTCGCAGTCGTCGTCGTGACAGCTTCGTCTCCAGGCGGAGCCCGGCTTCTTGTAGCTCGCCGCCGACGCGCTTCCAGTCGCACTCTGAAGCCCCGCAGTAGCCGCACATCCACTCGACTGCTTCCATAACGTTAGGAACTCGGGGGAAAATCTGCTTTGAGGGGAATCTTGCTTTGAAAGGTTGACAGAATCGTTTGATTGGTTTGAAAATTCGAAAACCACGGATTTGATTCGCTTTAGAAGAGGTCCCAACGGACCCCTACCAAATGGAACAGTAGTTAAAGGGTTAATCTTTGTTGGCAAAGCACTTCCTATCCAGTAATATTTTCTTATGGTGTAGTTATACAACATAAAATATCGATCTGTAATTATGCTGTACTTAGAATTTTACAGCATAGATGTGCCCCAATCTTTTGCTAACACATTTTCAGTCCACCGGTTTGAAGGGGTTAACGCTTTTAGGAATATTTGTCACTATTATCTCTCTCTCACTTTTATGACTTCTCCAACCAAGTCCAAACCATAACCAAGAAGCAGCTATGACCGAAGCAGCCGCTGTTGCCGCGCCAGCTCCGCCCGTGGAGACGGCGGACGTGCCGCCCAACCACACGATCTATTTAAACAACCTGAATGACAAGATCAAGAGCGACCGCATGAAGGCCACACTCTACGCGACGCTTTCGCAACACGGCAAGATCCTGGAGATTGTCATGGGCCGCGCGCGACGGCTGCGAGGCCAGGCCTGGGTCACGTTCAATGACGTCCCGAGCGCTTCCAATGCGCTGCGTGCGGTAAACGGGTCGACGCTGTTTGACAAGCCTGTGGCCATCCACTTCGCCAAGGAGAAGGCCGACGTCATCGCAAGACGCGAAGGCACTTTCGTCCCGCGCGAGAAGCGGAAGCGTGAGCCCAAGCCTGCGCCCTTACAGACCGCCAAGAAGCAGGCAGGAGAGAATGGCAAGGCAGCGCCATCGTCGGCTTCGAGGGCACCGCCTCCGCCGGCTCAGAACGTGCCCAACAAGATTCTGTTCCTTCAGGAGCTGCCCGAGTCGTGTAACCAGGAGATGCTGAGCGTGCTGTTCAAGCAGTATCAAGGCTTCAAGGTGCGACATTGGATGCTGTACTAGTTGATAATGATAGGGCAGTGTATTAACTGATGCTCTTTGTGTTGCAGGAAGTCCGTATGGTGCCAGGTAAGAAGGGTCTGGCATTTGTGGAGTTCGGCGACGAGGCACAGGCGGCCATCGCACTGCAAGGGCTCTTCGGCTTCAAGCTCACGCCTACAGACGTCCTCAGGGTCTCCTTCGCCAAGAAGTAGGTTAGCTCAGGAAGGGAAGGGCGAGGGGCATCAGCACAAACAGCGCAGATCAAGTAGTAGCCCTTTAACCGCCTGCAGTAGACGTCTATAGCAGTCAGGAGATCCGTCCTCCTGCTGCAGAATCTAAGGTAAATAGTCAGCTGTGCCTTCTTCTTTGATCTCGTCGACGTCGGAGGCGTCAGCGCTTCCTCGTTCTTCGTGCAAGCATTTTCCTATGGCCAGCGTCATTTCACTTGTGTTTTGTATGGTGGTGTCAGAGACTCGAGATATCCGAGCCACTAAATCATTCGCCGTCAATCTCCAGCAGCTCCCGACCGACCGCTCTCCCTTCCTCCTCATGGCGAGCCCCAGCGCACCCACCAGCGGCCTGGAGGCGCGCGACATGGCGCTGGCCAAGAACACGCCGGAGCAACTTGCTGAGCACCAGCGCGTCACGCAGGGCAAAGTGCGCACTCGCTTCCCGCCGGAGCCCAATGGGTATCTGCACGTGGGCCACGCCAAATCCATGAACATGAACTTCTTCGAGGCCTTCGAGAAGCTGAACGTTCCCCTGGACAAGCGCGAGACCTACTTCCGCTACGACGACACCAACCCGGAGGCTGAGAGCAACGAGTACATCGACGCCATCGCCAACAACGTGCACTGGCTGGGCTACACCCCCACTAAAGTCACGTACAGCAGTCAGTACTTCCAGGAACTGTACGAATTGGCGCTGAAGCTCATCCGCAAGGGCAAAGCCTATGTGTGTCACCAGAGCAAGGCTGAGATTGAGGCCTCTCGCGTGGTACTGCAGCAGTTCCATGCCACACCTGGCGCCAAGGACGAGAAGGACGTCTCTCAGGCTGGAAAGTCCCCCTTCCGCTCGCGTTCAGTTGCTGAGAACCTGGCGGAGTTCGAGAAGATGCGTCTTGGTCTGTACGGCGAGGGCGAGGCCTGCCTGCGCATGAAGATGGATCTCGGCAGTCCCAACCCCAACATGTGGGACCACGTGGCCTACCGCATCAAGTTCGTGCCGCACCCGCACATTGGCGACAAGTGGTGCATCTACCCGACGTACGACTACACGCACTGCATCGTGGATGCGTTGGAGCACATCGACTACTCCATCTGCACGCTCGAGTTCGAGACGCGTCGCGAGTCCTACTACTGGCTGCTCAATGAGCTGGATCTGTTCAAGCCCAATGTGTACGAGTTCGCTCGTCTCTCCATGACTTACACGGTACTCAGTAAGCGCAAACTGCTCAAGCTCGTGACGTCCAAGACGGTGCGTGGCTGGGACGATCCGCGTATGGGCACGCTCAACGGTCTTCGTCGTCGTGGTTTCACTCCGGAAATCATCAAACAGTTCTGCAAGGAGATCGGAGTTACCCGCGTGCAGTCGACGATCCAAATCGAACGGCTACACTCTATGGCTCGTAGCGTTCTTGGTGAATCCTCTAAGCGCGTGATGGCCGTGCTTGACCCCGTGGAGCTCGTCATCGAGAACTTCAGCGACGCACCTGATAAGAACGCTCTTTCGTTGCGGGTACCGGACTACCCACAGGACGCGGACCGCGACGCATACCACCAGGTGCAGCTCACACAGAAAATCTTCCTCGACCGCAGTGACGTACGCGCTGAGGACTCCAAGGATTTCTATGGCGTGGCGCCGAACAAGCAGGTGCGTCTGAAGTACGCGTTCCCGTTCACATGCACGAAGCTGGAGACGGACGCTAGTGGACGCGTGACGAAGGTGGTGGGCCAGATGGACTGGACTAATGCGGTCAAACCGAAGGGCGTGCTTTCATGGGTGCCGGCTAACAGCCCGAAGGTGGAAGTACGTGTGTACTCCCACCTATTCACGGTACCGGAGCTGCCGAGTGACGTGACGGACTGGGAGTCGTTCGTGGACTCGAAGAACTCGGAGCGTGTGTACGCCACAGCTCGCGTGGACACCGAGTCATACGCGAAGAACCTGGGTGAGATCGTGCAGTTCGAGCGCATCGGCTACTTCGTGCCAGACCAGGACTCGACCAAGGACAAGAAGGTGCTCAACCAGATCGTGGCTCTGCGTGAGAGTGGGGGTGAGACGGCCAGCGGCGCTGCGGCTTCTGGCGCAAACGCGAGTCGCAAGGACGCGCAGATGCAGCAGCTGGCGCTCAAGATGGAGAAGATGAAGCTGTCGCCGTCCGACATGTTCAAGAAGCAGCCAGAGCTCTACTCGCAGTTCGACACCGAGGGCCTCCCGACGCACAACGCCGCTGGTGAGGAGCTGACGAAGAACCAGCGCAAGAAGCTCAAGAAGGAGCAAGACAAGCAGAAGAAGCTGCACGACGCCTACCTGGCCAAGGAGAAGGCGTAGATCGTAGCGAGTAAAAGGTGGTAACGACAACATGAAGCCATGTGTGACGCACTGCTGTCAGCAGTCTGCTGAAGTCTCTTTGTACACTTTTCGTTACAGAATATGGCTGGGGACCACAATCCTAAATTTTCGCCTCGTTTTTAACCAATTGGAACTCAGGTCCGTTCCACCATTCTATTATTCCCACCGACTCTGCAGGAGACCTGCAATGGTGGCCGCCGATGCGCACTGTGTGGAGCCGCCTGCACCTGGCGGCGCCTCTGCGGACGTGAAGGTGGTGGGGGTGAGCGAGTCCAAGGTGGCGACGATGAGGAGCGAGCGCACGCCGCTTCTTTCCAAGCCAGAGGAGGAGGTTTACCCTTTGCCGTGGTTCCGCAGTCCCGAATGGACGAAGCGCCCGCCGCCTTTGAGGAACCCAGGACGTCGTCGACAAGGAGAGGTCAACAAGAGAGTGTCTGGCTGTCCAGCGGCTCTAATGTGTTGCTACAGCTCGTCGGGTTCGGACGCTGGCTCCGAGTCAGACATGGAGCTTGGCTACCTTGCGAGGAGACCGGCGAACGCGAGTGAGGCTGAGGACGAAGCTGACAGCTTTAAACAGTGCATCCAGTTCCTGGTGGGGCTTATTGTGATCATGGCCATGGCGCTCATCCTGCTGATCATTTTCCAGCCGAAACCCGACAGCTCGCGTTGAACGACTTGACGTCCATTGAAAGCTAGAGAACAGGAATTTAAGAGCGAGAGTGCGAGGTTGAGGGACGCCGCTAAGCCACAAGATGTACATTATCCCCCGTCTCGAATCCGCAAGCGAGTCAAGTCCCTGCAGCAGGCAGCAGGAAGCCCCAATAATAAGCTAATGTATGCGTGAATCCTGAAAAACTTGCCGAGCATATCGGATAATCCAAACGTTCCAGCCTGCACACGGCAACTTTCGAAGCTGTCGGGCTTCATTGTCCTCTGACCAGCACACTACGCATGTACTGGTACAGGCCCAGCATGTACAGTAGACCTGTCTGACTCAGGAGTCCTAGGCCAACAGCCACATGATTTTCACCAATAGGATCCACAATTGACCGATATAAGTTTCGATAGCGTTGATTGGTCGAAAACCATACAGCGGATTGCCAGCCTTTCAGTACCAACGAATAAGCGGCCAGCAGCGATCGAGACATCATGGCGGCGATGCTCGTGAAGAACGCGCTGCAGCTGAGTCTGCGCGCACGACCAGGCGCTTCGAGCGTCCGCGCCCTGTCCAGCATCTCCACCGGCAGCTTTTCGGCTTCCAATGCGCTGCCGAACCCGTCCGTCCTGATGATGGCCACGCCCGCCAACCACATGAGTGCGTCATTGACGTCCTCTTTCCTTGTTTTTTTTTTTGTTTCATTCGTCTCTGACTAACAAGTTATTTCTACTGCAGACGCGCTGATGCTTAACCCACTGGTCTTCGAGACGGGCGTCAACCGCGTGCAGATCGACGACTTCCTGCCGCAGCTCGACCAGATCGGAGAGCTCGAGTGCCCCACGGAGAGCCTCAACGGTGAGGCCGCTGCCGTTTTATTGCCGTTGCTTTTGCCAATAAGAGACTTACGTGACTCAATTGTATGTATTTGTTTAATTGCAGAGCCCCTGCAGGCTATTAAGCGCACCTACCAGCCCAGTGTACTGCGTCGCAAGCGCAAACACGGCTTCCGCACTCGCCGCGTGTCCATTTCGGGCCGTAAGGTGCTCAAGCGGCGCTTCAACAAGGGCCGATGGCGTATGTCGTTGTAAGTCTCGCGATGAAGAAGGATAACAATACGTGAGGCGAACGAGGGAAGAAAAACCGCAGTCGAATGCAGAGGAGACAGGTGCGGCTGAAGGACGATGCGTGAACGACCCTTTTCTTTAGGACTCATGCAGCTCCATGCTCGGACTGGGAACCTCGGTCTGCATAAGCAAAAGGCTGCAATAGACTTACCAAGTGAACATTAGCTGGCAGGTACACGTAGAAGGTTATCTCTATTTCGTCATTCTTTCATGGTGCAGGCTTGCAGCTTGCAGTTGGCGTCTATTGCAGTACCTTGCCCATGTATTTCTCCAGCTTAGGTGAGAAGACCTCGTAAATGAATGTGACAGGTCGTCCACCGTTCCAGAAGAGGTAGGAGCGACCCCAGAACGGCCCGGGAGCTCCGAAAGCCTCCTCCAGCTCCTTCGAGTGTCCACAGAAGACGCTCTTCATGTCACGGTACAGCTCCGTCTTGTGCTGTAGAATGTTCTTGCCGATAGGAATCTTGGTGTCCTTGAACACAGCTCCCACATCCCCCTCGCTGATCCACGACGCTGCGTAGCCCAAACGTTCGCCGCGAGCGTTGCGTAGGAAAACTTGTCGTCTGCAACGAGGAGCTGCAATGGCCTCGATCTCGGTCGGCGCATTGTCTAAGCTGTCCCCAACCGGCAGCATTCCGAGCACGTCCACCTCAGTGAGGGAGCCAGTGAGCAGTCCCAAGTGATGTGTGGGTGAGCCATTGCCAAACAGGAAGAGTCGCCACGCTGCACTCATATCTGCGTGGCCAAGCTGTGTAGGTACGTAAGAGGATTTGTAAGGTAGTCATTGCCTCCAGCCAAGCTGTTGCAGAAGGTCGTACCAGCATCGAGTCGGGAGAAGCTTGGAACGTCACGTTCAGCTTATGCCAGCCGCAGTCTTTGTTGACCTCTTCATTGGCAGAGGTGGCGAGGGTCGTGGTAGTTTCCTTTGCTTCGGTCTTCGCGGGGTCTGCCACCATGTCTACAACGGGCCCACGACGTGCGGTGCTCCTGCACTGAGGTCGCAAATAAAAGCGGATTAAAAAGTAGCTTTTATGGCAATTTTGATTGGCTTGGCATGTGCTTCCTGACCTTGAAATTCACAAGCTGTACGGGTACGTACTTGTACATGCACATGAAGTTAGTGAGGGGTGGCGACTAGCAATACAACATGCAGGCCCAGGTTTTGCAACGATCAACTTTGCGCAGTCCTCGCTGCAAACCTTCGCTTGGCAAGAGTATTCTTTACACCGACGATATATGTTGGCGTGAATTGCGTACTTCTCATCACTGCTCCTATCCGGATATGTCAGACCAAACGAAGCAAGTCTCTAATATCGCGTCAATTAATTTACGACCAGCATCAGGATGGAATACCCTCTCGTTGGTGCAGTCAAACGCTGGCAGTTATCAGTCATGTGCATCACGAGATTCCATTCGCATCCGCACTCCATCGCCAACTACTCTCCTTCCACCACCTTTATCAACACCCATGGGCCATAGGCTTGCAGTGATTCGCTGCCAGCGACCGCTTAAAGCGAAGAGGACCAACCGTAGAAGACCAGGCTACCCCAGCTGGGCAGTTCACCACGTGCTACTTGCTGGGAGATCTTATTCACGCGTCAAAGCCGTGACCAGCACCCCAGTTTGCACTTATCCGGCAATAGTTCATCCCAATTTGTACCAAACTTCACGGTTAAGCACTGGTTTGACGCTTGATCTCCTTCATCTGACGCTGATGCACGCAACCTCCAACTTGGTCATGCACTACATGAATGTCGTTAACAGTAGCTTCCTGCAGTGATCCTTGCCAGCTGCAGAGCGAGCTTGATTGATTCCACTTGATCCCAAAAGGATAGCCACTTCGTCTAAGTGCGATGCCATTTGTGAAAAATTTGAGAACGTCCGAAAATCGTTGTCGCACTTAAGCGGACGGCTGATATCCCTTAGTATCCAGTGACGGCATCGGCAGGCCATCCGTGACCTGATACATTAGCCATGCCAACCCATTCGCAAAGCTATATGTATGGACGCGCAACGTAGACTGTCAGAACCTCTCTTTAAACTGCGTCGATGTAGAGCACCGTTAGTAAAATGCTCATTGCTCTTAAAACACTTATGCAAAAGCCTTCCATCGGATTGGTCAAAATTCCGTCCGTTTTCTATAGACAACCCCTACTCTCTCTTGAACTTTGTATGCCGCATACTCGACGCAAGATGGTTCCCTCTTCCGTTTCTTCGCCAGAGACGGCGCAGTCGCCAACCTTCAGTGCAAAAGCGAACCGGCCCCAACGAGGACGAAGCTCGCCACCTTCACTTCACGTAACGACTCCAGGGGTTCGCAGCGTACGGTAGACAGAACAGGACAGACATGAGCACATCCGGACGCCCCAGCGGCGTGGGCCGAGGCTCCTTCTCGGCCGGTCGCAGCTCCGAGGTCGAGCGCATCATCGCCGCCGCAGACGTCGACACCACTTTCGCCGGCAAGAAGGCGCGGTACCGCGGCCGTCGGTCGGTATGTAACCGCACGATTCATTATACCGGTAATCAAGAGTGTTGATCACTGACATTCACTCCTTTATTGTTCCAGACGTGGCCAGGAGCTCTAGCTCTGTTGCTGTTGGCTGTCGTGTCCGTGGCAGGTCTCACGTACTACGGTATTAAAGTGCACGACGACGTGAACGAGACGGAAGCCAATAGTGAAGCTGCTGAAGAATCCCTGTACACGGACGGCACTCAGATTGATGACGGCAGCCCCACTGATTCGGCCTCGGACCTGGCTACCACCAACCCCAAGACGTACACGGACAAGGGCTGTGAGCAGCCCAACTACATCAGCAAGAACGGCCGCATCTACGCTCAGCTCGCGGACGGAACTTCCACGCAGATCGACATCAAGGGCATCAACTGGAAGGGAATGGAGGACAGCAAGGGTGTGCCCAAGGGCCTGTGGGACAACACGGTGGACGGCGATTCGCTGTACCGCTATGCCTACTTCCTGCACTACAACAAGTTCAATGTCGTCCGGTTTCCACTGTCTATTGACGCTGTAATGCGTAACACGGACATTGACACGAACCTCATCAACACCAACTCGAACCGCGCTCTAGCCACTGCCTCACGGTATAACACGCTGCTGGGTCTGCTGGTTCAAGGTCTAGGCCAGTTCAACATTGGTGTAGTGCTGGACTTCCATGTGCTGTCCTCGTCGGACGACGACAGCTCCGGTCTGTGGTACGGCTCGTCCATCAAGCTGGCTGACATCAAGACGGCGATCACGAACCTGGCCGAGGCCATGTGCGACTCGACGCACTTCAACATCATCGGCATTGATCTCAAGGATGGTCTGAGCACGGACGCAACGTGGGGTGACGGATCGGACACGGACTGGTCGGTCGCAGCTACGGAGCTCGGAAACCACCTGGTTAAAGAGTGCCCGAAGTGGTTGGCTTTCGTACAGGGCGTGCAGGGTGAGAGCCACAAGGACACGTACGGGGACCGTTCGATCAAGAACACGTTCCTTCCTGGCTCGGACCTTTCCGGCGTCAGCTCGACTCCCATTACTCTGGACACGGACAACAAGGTGGTGTACGCGCCCAAGTACTTCTCGAGCTCGTATCTGCCGCGTCTTTTCTTCTTCGAGGACGGCTCGACGAGCGGAGACCTACTGGAAGACTACGTTGAGTACAGTGACGAAGACCTTCTGGCCAACGTGAAGCTCAACATGAACTACTCGTTCGGAGCGGCTTTCGACACTGGGAACGCTGTGGTGTTGTCGTCTTTCGGTGGTCTTGTTGGCGACCTCGACGGAACGGCCAAGCTGACGAGCACGCGTATCGTCAAGGACGTCATTGCTCAGATGGCTGGCTCAACGGAGCCGTTCCTTGCTGGCGGTTTCTGGTGGACGTTGAACCCCGACTCGCTATGGCCGTACCCGGCCCCCGATGACTCGAACTCTACGGAACAGGGTCTGGTCGACGATACGTGGCGTGTTGCAAACATGGATGTTCTGGAGGTGCTGGCCTCTATGAACAAGACCATGACCAGCGTGAAATTCATCCCGTGCTCTACTTAAGTCGATGAGGGAGGGATACGCAAAGCCAAGTAGCTTTTGGCGCTTTCATTACCATTTCATTTGCAGTTGTTTTTCTCTTTTCTAGCTTTTTGGAGACGAGGGAGACGGTAAGATATTAGTACACACTCCTCTTTTCTCCATCTGCATGGTCATTAATTACCGGAGAGAGGCTGTCTACAGTACTGCACGTATCTCAATGCACTCATTCCTCGCTCTACTTCCGCATTTTCTGCGCGCGGCCATTGTTGCGCTTGGAGCCTACGGCTGGTTTGTCAGCAGCAGGAGGAAGGAATGACGAAGCGAAGCCGCTTGTGGCTACTGTGGGCGCTGTGAAACCTCCTGTCGTGAGTGGGGTAGCCGTGATACTCGTAGTCGTAGCAGGAGGTGCCACGGACGTGGCTGTGCTACTTGTGAGGTTGAATGATACTGTCTTGGCCGGAGCAGACGCCGCAGTTGAGCCGAAACTGAAGCCGCTAGTAGGAGCCGCTGCGGGAGCTGCTGTGCCGAATCCAAAGGCGGAAGTAGCGGCAGGAGCTGCGGGTGCTGGCTGGGGAGTCACAATTGTAGGCGCGACACTAGTGCGGAAGCGAATTTTGTCAATAGCCTGGCGCTTGTCCGCCTCGCTGCTCTTCTTGCGCTTGTCGAACGGGTTCTGGAAGGTTGCGGGGTTCTCTCCGTGTCGAACCAGGTCCTCCTGCATCTTCACCAGGAAAAGTTGCCGCATCTCCTCCGCCTTCTCGTGAACTTCCGCTACACGAGCAGCAGCCTGCATGAGTGCTGCATTTTGCGCAAGCAAAATCTGTTGCAGCTGCGCCGGTGCTGGTGCTCCAGTCGCAGATCCAGCTCGTCCTTCATAGAGCGGCTTAAACTGAGCCTCCACGTCTTCAATCTGCGACTTGATCGCCGCCATCTTCTGCTCGTAATGGCCCAGCAGCTCCCAGTAGTAGGGCGAAGGCATTTCCACGCGTCGCATGACGTGGTACATGTTCGGGGTGCCTCCATTGCTGCTGTCCAGACTGCGGCGAGTGAGCGTGGCAGCATCTACCTGATGAAGCAGCTGCCGAACGTCCTGGCGCACATGCTGCACAGCGGCAGCTTGACGGTCCTGTCGGTTGTGCCGAGCCAGCACCTCCTGCTCCAACTTGGCCATGTTATCACGCAGCATCTCCATTTGGCGGGGCGACACCGTCTTGAGGAAGGCGTCGGACTGGTCCTGTTCCTTGAGGAAGGCGTGGAACTGCGTCATGTTCTTCTTCACATCCTCCGGTAGCGCCTCAAATGCCGTCTCCAGCGTGATCGGAGGGCCACTAAAGCAGAAGAAAAAGAGACGTCAGTACACTATTCCACCACAAAGCAGTAGAAAATTCCACACACGTACGCGGGCTGAGCAGCTGCTGGCTGTGCAGCATTGGTACCTAAGCCAAAGCTTCCGAAACCTGTTGCAGGCTGCGTCGCTGTTGCTCCGAATCCGAATCCTGAAGCTGCAGGAGTTCCAGCGCCAAAGAGACTGGACGTAGGAGCCACAGGAGCCGCGGGACCCCCAAAGCTGAAGCCTGTAGAGGGAGTAGCAGGTTTCGCGCCAAAGCTGAAGCCGCTGGAGGCTGCGGGTGCCGCCGTGTTACCACCGAAACTGAATCCGCCAGAAGCTGCAGGTGCCGCCGGTGTAGCGCCAAAACCGAAGCCGCTTGAAGCTGCGGGGGCGGCGGAGGTTCCACCAAAGCTGAAGCCGCTGGAGGCAGTTGGAGCCGTAGAAGTCGCACCGAAGCTAAAGCCACTGGAGGCAGCAGGAGCAGCACTGAAGCCGAAGCCTGTGGGGGAGAGAGTGAGGAGAATTCAGTGGAGAGAAGGGGTCGAAAGTCGTAACGTACCGGAGGAAGCGGCGGGCGCGGCCGCGGTGGCGCCGAAGGAGAAGGCCATGAGGAACTTTGGTTGGGCGGAGTTTTGTGGCGAGGATTGGTTTAAATTAAATTAGGCAAAAACTAGTTTTGTCAGCTAGGAAATTGACAATTTTTTTAAACAACGTATGTTGATTTTACATGTTGTTTAAACAAGCCAATCGCAGTTTAAACAAGATTGCCCCGTCTCAGGTGACCCGTCTCAGCGGATTTGAAAAAGTAGCAAAAAGCCTTTCTTATACTCCGATTTACGCGTAATTCGGGGTTGTGTCTGCGCCCGTCTCAGATAAATTTAGAAAACTGCTTAATTGAGCCGGGCACTGATAGAAACGTTTCTAATTGGAATGGTTTTAGATTTTAAAAAGTTAAAACATTTTAATGTTTAGCAACATGGATTATTCATTTGAGGTCGAACCTAAAAACTGTTTTGTCTGGCCAAACCTTTTAATTAAAACTGTAAAATGGGCTGGTACATGCTCTAGAGGCGTATCAGTAGCAAGCTGCGCTAACCGTTATTGATAATAAAGTGGTAAAGTGGTAAAGTGTATTGAGCTTGATCCAGGGTTTTGAATGAGGCTTTGTCAGTGTTTTCCTTCGACCTTCCCTGCAAAAAACGAAAGTCGAGGAATTTCTGGTAGTAATGCATGCGGTTATAGCCCGGTGTTTCCCGCGGGGCAACAGTAAATTGCTGCCAGCAATGAAAGTACTGTAACCTCAGCGTCATACCGTAAGCTGAACAACCTCTACTGCACTTTTGCTTGCTGGAACTCGCCTCATCGATTGCACCTACACTTCATAAGAACAAGAACAACCACACCACACAAAAAGCTTCAAAGCAGCCTCGATCGCTTGCTACGACTGTCGAAATGTTCACTGATGCACAACAGTTTACAATAGATCCCACGGATTCGAGAGGTGGAGGGAAGGACACCGCCGCTGGTGATCAACATGTGTAGTCATTCAAATTCAAAAGACGATTTCATCGTTACAACTAACGTCCATCCTCTTGGTAGCTGCATACTGCTTACCTTTCATGTTCTTGTTGACATTGCAACAATGGTAAAACTGTGCACGCAGTCTTCATCAACAACGACAGGATGTTGCTTCTCAGGTTGCGCCTTCAAAGCAGACAAAATGACCCACCGAAACAGTGGCAGTGGAAGCACAGCATTCAGCAGCTTCTAAGCGGACGGTAGTGAGTACATAATTGAATTATTGCCTTGTCTATTGTGATAGTTTACCAGTAGACGCAGCAGCAATGAAGTCGAGATCACCTTCAACTTGGTACCGTAAGTGGGCAACCTGCCTGCGCGTTTGTACAGACTTCAACCAAGCAGGTGCAACCATACCACAAAACAACCTTCAGTGTGGCTTCAACCAGGGCGATCACTAATAGTGATCCGTGTACATGGTATCCGATGCTGCTTCGTCGGGCTGCGAGTACAGGTTAATGCGATGCGTGCCAACAGCATTTGAACGAGATGTTCGTCAGCGCTGCACGTTTCTCCAAGCAGTAGCTGTGTAGCAAGAGAAAAGCCCGGCATTTTTGGGTAAGCGTTCACAAGGAATAAAAGCTTGACGCGCAGGCCGCATCGCGCTGTTACTGTAGTCCCCTGAATGCCTCCAAGCATTCACACGACGCATTTCGCATCAGGAGGCCCCGTCTAAAGAGATAGCCCAAGGCCATATCCAGGCACCCACCACGACGCCAATCTAGTGCGAAAGTATCTCGCATGTCTGCTGGGCTTCGACTCGCTTGCTGTATCTTGCCCAACACGGTGAATCTGTGTCCGCAATTGCGAGATAAACACGCGTCGGCGATCTTTTGACGTTTCGCTCCGTCTCTGATCACATTTTGCGAATTGACGACACCGACCGTCACATGGCTACATACCAGCAGAGCTCTACCAAGCGGACGGAGTCGTTGACGGCTGGACGATCACGCTGGCACGGCTGGGGCCTGATTGTCGCCGGCGAGCAGCAATCATCCGTAGACCAGCTGGGTCGCCCAATTCAAGTCGAGGCGCAGATGGCTAGAGCAGCGTGACCCGCCCCCTTCAATTAGACTCCACGCGACTATCCACAACAGAAATTGGCACGGGTAAACTTGAGCGCATATTCCGAAATGAGACGCAAGTTGCAGCGACGTTTTCTTTGCCACGAGGCAGAACCAGAGAAAGACCATCTGAAAGGGACCCACACGTGACAGACAGGCGCTTTTTTGTCGCTGTAATCGACGAGCAACACATTCTAAAACAAGACGTTGTTCGCTACCGCTTTCACACGACACGACGCGCAAGGATAGACTCGACCAGCCCAGCAACAGCAACGTGTGCCAGATACACGCGCCTGCCTCGCCTTCATCAATATGGCGCGCTTACAGAGGTCAAAACCGACGAACGGCTCGCTCTGTTGTCCTTGTTCCGCCGCAACGCAGAGCGGGACCGGTCTCTGGTGCCGCTGCAGCCATGGCTTGGTCGCTGCGAGGCTGATTATGAGGATCGCCGCGGGGTGCTAGAGTATTCCGTCTGCTCGTCC
The DNA here is from genome assembly GCA_030027945.1 of Phytophthora plurivora. Taxonomy (NCBI): domain Eukaryota; phylum Oomycota; class Peronosporomycetes; order Peronosporales; family Peronosporaceae; genus Phytophthora; species Phytophthora plurivora. Next base: position 279,337 of record CP125273.1, read on the forward strand.
CAGCTGCGCCGTCGTGGTCAATTGGAAACAGCCCAAGGCCGGGTATCCGATATTCTAGATAGAGTCTAGCCGCTAGACACATCAAGTGCTCGCTGGCAGCATCAGCCCACGCTCTGGACGCAGCGTAGAGCCGTAGACCAATTGCCGCGGTGAGGAATTTGTGAGCATGAAGTAAGGCTTATGCTGGCTGACATGGAGCTCCGCGGCGTTCGTCGAAGCGAAGCCAGGTGATGCTTGGTGCCGTCCAGTCTTTCTTTGCTCGAACTCGGAGCGCCACGGCGTAGAGCCAATGCAAACGGCCGCGCCAACCCAGACACGAACGACTGACGACCCATGTGCGCTTGCCTTGGGCTGCAGCTGGAAGGTGGTGGAGCTCACGAGCCTGTTGTTACGAACGGAGGAGCAGCTACACGTAGGACACGGACCAACTTGTCGCTCTCTCTGCAACGTGTAAGTTACCGAAAGGTAAGTCAAGGGTGGCGACAAGAGCTCCTGGTGCACTTGAGAAAGCTGACCGTTTTGGTGAGTTATTCTGCCGTCTGTCCGTCATTCTGCAATCTGGGACGGCCGAAAACAAAATGTCGAGGCTCAAATTTTGAGACTCGCTGCAGTTTACGGCCACCATGCGAGCAGTCCTGCTGGCAGTAACCTGCCCATATCCAATCTGTACATTGCGATAATTTTGGGGCGTTTGCCAGGCGGAAGCTAAACTTATACGAAGGCATGTGCAACGAGGTGTTGACCCGAACTTCTTTGAAGCTTTTTTCGGGCAGCACCACGTGCCTTGATGCGATAGCCCTAGAGTGTTGAGACTGATTCGTGTTGAGACCGCTGGACTCGCCAGAAGATCGCAAGGAGGAGCAACTTCGGTGGATTCCTGGTTTTGAGATCATCTTGAAGGCGTTTTGTCGTTGCGTTGCTGGAAGGAGAGTTGAACGGATACAGCCGCGACATGCTCGGAATTATTTCTAGCTTTTCAAAAGAGGCAACTGAACAATCACGGCTCTGATGAATCAGTGGAGTTCGTTCTTGTTAGCGTTGATAGCGTCAACTGACTTGCAATTGAGTCACGTGCTGCTTGGAATTCGGCAGCTTAGATCAAAGCCAATACACGCGCGCTAGTCGCGCTCAGAGCGCCTCGTTCGCGTCGAGTTGGCGCGCCAAACACGGTGAACTGTGCGCTCCCAGCGATCGGCGTATTGCTGCGGCTATCTTTTGATGTGTCCTCCGATGTTAAGAGACGATACGAGTCGACTGACGCGTTTCTGGAGCGGCCTGGGTTAGGGTCCATCAGCGACGCCGTATGTCTCGCGGCAAGCCTGACCAGCCCGCACACGCCTCAACTCAACTCACTTTTCGATTTGGAGCGCGCCTGTCGAAACGCCTTCACTCCTGCCTACGTTGAGCACTGCACCATGTCCGCTAGCACCGCCGTCCGTCCCAATATCATGAACCACCCGCGCTTTCGCGACCCGCAGCAGGACCGGCCGTTCGCGTGCCCCGTGCCGCTGTGTGGCGGCCGCTTCCACCGCAAATTCACGCTGCACGAGCACATGAAGACGCACACAGGCGAGCAGCCTCACCAATGCCCCATTGAATCCTGCGGCAAGCGCTTCAGCACGTCCGGCAACCTGGCGCGTCACAAGCGCCTGCACTCGCTGCACAAGATGGAGTGCCCCGTGGCGGGCTGCACGCGCATCTTCACGAGCAAGGACATGCTGGCCAAGCACCAGAAAGTGCACAACGGCAACTCCATCCACACGTGCGTTGTCGACGGCTGCGGCAAGACCTTCAGCACTGCGGGGAACCTCACGCGGCATATGAAGACGCAGCACCGCTCGGTGCCCCTGCCGGCCAACTCGCGTAGCTCTCGACAACAGCGGTACCGACAGCAGGTCCAGCGCCAGCAGCAACAGACAGCGAAGGTTGTGTCCCCCGTTATGATGACGCAGTCGCCGTGCGATGAGTTCCCCGTTCTGGACGCTCTGGACTTTGACATGATGACGTTCCTGCCCCCTGTGGAAGACCAGCTGCAGCAGTTCTCGTTCCTAAACCCGCCTACGACAGACCCCGAAGCTATTTCGGAGGAAGACCTGAAGGACCTGCTCGAGTGTTTGTTCTAGGAGCCATGAGCTTGTATGAGTATGTAGAGTGGATAGTAGCCGTACAGTATTTAAAGGCGGAAATGCAATGCACGTGTATCAAAACGCCTCAGAGTAAGCAGAGTCTGTGCTATTGCTAAGCCTTCCAGCGAGTCGAACAGGACATTTTCATTAATCGCGATCCTCGGCAACGACTCGTTGCCCACGTTGCCAACGAGGAATCCAACCAGCTTCGCGCTGAAGTTTTATCAAGCCATCGTCGGTGTCGCATTCGCTGCTTTGTGTTTCTCTTCACGTTTGTGCGACGTTTGCTTGGCAGCGTGAGAGTCTCATTTAACGCAACAGTGGGAGGTTCACGCGGGACTGAGCATCATCAGGCGCGTGTGGTTGCCGTGTGAGGCTGAGTGGATGGCCAGCAGGAGTTGACCTCGAGCCAGAGCCTCCGTACTGTATTCATAATGCCACTCCTGATGCAACTTGCGGTGCTGATGCTTTTGTTAGCTCAAAAAGTGTCACCGCTACGACTACTGAGACTGAGCAATCTGATTGGCGGAGAGACTTGAAATAGAATAAAGACTTGTTTTGGTCACAAAAACATGCACTCTGGCCAAAAGTAGCCATTTCGTTTTCTATCCCCAATTTGGCTCGAAGCTTCAAATCGGTACAGTTTGCCCCGCTCAAGGTCATATAATAGTAAGTCCTAGTCTAGAGGTGTCTTCCTGGAAGGTATTGAGGATCCATGTTACGGAGTACCAAGGCTGTCATTGTGTACGTTTGGTAGATAACAAGCGACAATGTGTATTCACGTCAGTTGCGGACTTGGACAAGATGTTGTCGTTAGAGGAAGATACACACAATCACTTGATGCTTGTTGACGGCTGGACAGAGGACTGCTCTCCGCTCACCACCAAGTGCATGATGTGGTTTTCGTATCCAGACGCTACAATGAAGCGACGACTCTCGTTCATTTGTTCCATGGCTTCTCGTTATAGGAATGACGACAAAGAGGATCTAAGACTCAGGGCATTGGAGTTTACAGCGGAGTCTTGGACTCTGGAAGAGTACCTAGCTGCGACAGAAGATGATGCATTTTTCAGCCACGTCTCGCCGTTTTTGATGTCGCACCAGTTAATCGCTCTGCTGTGGTCACGTTGAAGTACTATTACGCTGGTGGATCCTGTCGATACATGTTCAGTGTCACTCACTGCTTGCTGCTGTGAGTGCCTTGAGTGATTTTTTGGGAAGTTCCTCTTCAAGCATCAACCGCCTGTTTGGAATGTTCCGATCGACTACTAGTGGATGGCCTGTGCGACCTGTGATCAGTCCGTACGCTGCCACGATGCTTGATGTTCACTGTGATCCTAAAACGATTAAAACCTTTATGCCAAGGCTGCTAGAGCATTCATCCAACCCTGCTCTGAACGGATGGGAGTTGGAATTAGCTTTTTTTGCCAACCTTCGGAACACTGGTGTGACGACCGTCGACGCAGCAGGAAACACCCTGGAAGAGTGGCCTAAAGCCCGTAGATTTGTGGTCTCGGATGGAGTCCCGACGCTCTCAGAAGACCACGCCGTCTGGATTAAGTCGGAAAAGTGGGCCCAAGGTGGATACGACGCAATTATGGTCTGTAAACGGACACGACACGTGCGAATGGTGCAAATTGCGAGTGCTCAGACACGCACGTTTCGCATTGACTTATTCTTCTTGTGGTTGGAGCAGCTTTCACGCTCAGACGAAACATTTGAGGTCGAGAAGCTTGAAATTGTCTTTCTGGTTAATCGCGAGAGGTTGACCGACTTTAAGAAAACGGAAGTGTATGGAGAGGGGATGCTGAAACAGTTTGGTTGGCCGAACGGTAAGGAGAAGGAGAAAGTTACGCCTGCTGGGATCAAGTGGCTGTTTAAATCTTAAAGTGCAGCGTTTGCTATTGTACAGAGCGAAGCGGAGGCTTTAGTGAATGACCTTCACTGCATTTTAATGCGGTTGAAATAGAATAAAGACTTCCGTTTGGTCACAAAAACACGCGCAATGGATACATGTAACGCATGTAGCCATTTCGCTTTCTATTGCTTGAAGCTTAGTCTAACTTGGACGACGCGCGTCCGCCGAATTCGGAACCCGACGACAGTGAAGTCAGCAGCGACTTGAGGCTCTGCCGCAATTTGTTCCGTAACGCTGTAAACTGCAGCGCCTCCGCTTGGCCACGGTCTTCCTCCTTCTTTTCCTTCTTCTCATCGTCTGCATCTTCTGCAGCCTGCACTTGCTGCTCGAATTGCTGATCCTGACGAGCAGCTTCTGCAGCTTCGAAACTTGGATACTCAAAAGATTGAGCGAAGCCGGAGTAGATTTGCTGTAGACTGCGCTGTAGTTCCTTCTGCATCGCTGGCCTCAAGACTGGGAGCACCTTCTCCAAGCAGTCGAGAACGAACACTGCGTCTTGAAGCTACAGGATAAAATAAATATTAGAACAAAGATATCCAGTGAATCCAACCGAGTCCGCGCTTTACCTTCTTCATCGCTTCAAGGTACGCCTCACAGTGCTGAGGGAACACTGAATCCGACACAAACGACTCCAAAATGCCGCTTCTTGCCTGACTTCCACCCGTTGGAGCACGAACCTGCACTTGATGCTGGTGGAACGCAAGTGCGAGCAGAAGCTCCTCCGCCACCATCTGCTCTCTCAACGTCGGAAGCAGAGCAACAAACTTGGGGACACGAACGACGTACCCAGCGAATCCTTCATGCCACAGAGCACACTCACCCAGGAGACGAAGAAGAGCTGGGAACCATCGTTTTTCCAGACACTGAGCATGTTGCGTCTTCTGAGCATCGTTAACTGGTGTTGGCGGCAGAAGCATCAACAGAGTTCGCAGCATTCCACTCTCATGGAGCTTCTCGACGGTCGTACGAGCGTTGGGCGAGGCGAAGAGCATGAAGTGTAGCAACTGCAGGAAAACTACAGCCAATTCAGCATCGCCATCGTCATCTGTCTCATTTTCTGGTGTGTTGTCTTGACTACTGATAGCGCTTGGAACTGATACGAGCTGGTGGATTTCCTTTGAAATGAGCGGTAACAACTCCTGAATGGCTAACGCTAAGCCCTGTTGCGCCCGTTGAGCTGCACCCTGATGGAACTCTCGAGAGATCGCTAGCTCAGCCAACACTCGATAGACCAAATGCTGTGGCTGGACACGGTGCTGCGCAGTAGTGGGAACTGCTTGGAGGAACTCGATCAGCTCCTTCAAGCGCCATAACGCATTGCGACTGGCGTTCGGAAAACGGAGTACGCGGTCTCGCAGTACGTACAAATACCTGCTCCACTCACCGCGTGGTCCATACAGTGCAGAATTGCGCTTGTCTTCTGGTGTTTTAGCGTCTTCAACTGGTTGATTAACTAGCAGCCGCATGATAGCGACAAGCTCATCATCCAGACGCCACTGCTCCCACTTCTCCATGGACACAGGCTCAAAAGACGACGAGAAGGTCTGAGAGGCCAGAAACTGCAGCTTGTCAGTTCTCGACGCTCTTTTAGCCTGGTGGTTCCACATGGGAATGCGGTGGTCGCGAGGCGCTGGCAAGTGACCCTCGTACACCTCACTCAGGTCGTCCGGGTCTTCTTGAGCTGCAAATTTCTCCACGAACTCGTTTTCATTCTCCTGCTCCTTCTTCTCAACACTAGGAGCCTCATTAGACCTCTTCTGCTCCGATTCTTGCTGTTTAACCTCCAGTGAGGAGAGCAGCGTCTCCACTTGAAGGTCTTCCGGTGCCTCCAAACACCAGCGAAAGACCAGCAGAAAGATAGAAGCGGCCAATAACCCACTGCCCTCCGAGCTACGTGATGATCTCTGCACTCCACTGGGTCTAGATGACGGCCCCTGGTCGTTTAAGTACGCCACACCGTCTAGTAACGTGGCTGTAAAGGGAATATCGTCCGCTACGTGTCGAGTCGATTTCTCAGTCGATACGCGTCTGTAGAGCTCCGCTAACGCCTCAACCGACACCGCTTGTACTTGAGGAAAGTCGAATTGCAGTTGCATGTACGCATCCTTCGCCAGTCGCTCGCTATCACCGCTGGGGTTTGAGAAGGCCCCGGACTGGAAGAGTCCAGTGAACTCCTGGGGCGATTTCTCGCCTTCTGTGGCACTGTCGGAGCTGGAACTGCCATCAGCGGCATTAGCAGACGACGGCAAAGGCGAGGATGGCAAGGAGATACCGCCAGAAAGCGTCGTGTTCTCCTGCAGCGCCGCCAGGAGCTGCTGGATGAAGAGCTCTCGATCTGCGTCCATGCTGGTCAAGATATGATGTAAGATGGGATTCATGACAAATTGTAGGTTCTATCAAATGTAGCCATTTCGACCACTGCAACTTGACCACTGGTGCCTACACTCAAAAGAAATTATTCTAACTTACACAATGTGATGCACAAATAATTCCGAGCATGTCGCGGCTGTATCCGTTCAACTCTCCTTCCAGCAACGCAACGACAAAACGCCTTCAAGATGATCTCAAAACCAGGAATCCACCGAAGTTGCTCCTCCTTGCGATCTTCTGGCGAGTCCAGCGGTCTCAACACGAATCAGTCTCAACACTCTAGGGCTATCGCATCAAGGCACGTGGTGCTGCCCGAAAAAAGCTTCAAAGAAGTTCGGGTCAACACCTCGTTGCACATGCCTTCGTATAAGTTTAGCTTCCGCCTGGCAAACGCCCCAAAATTATCGCAATGTACAGATTGGATATGGGCAGGTTACTGCCAGCAGGACTGCTCGCATGGTGGCCGTAAACTGCAGCGAGTCTCAAAATTTGAGCCTCGACATTTTGTTTTCGGCCGTCCCAGATTGCAGAATGACGGACAGACGGCAGAATAACTCACCAAAACGGTCAGCTTTCTCAAGTGCACCAGGAGCTCTTGTCGCCACCCTTGACTTACCTTTCGGTAACTTACACGTTGCAGAGAGAGCGACAAGTTGGTCCGTGTCCTACGTGTAGCTGCTCCTCCGTTCGTAACAACAGGCTCGTGAGCTCCACCACCTTCCAGCTGCAGCCCAAGGCAAGCGCACATGGGTCGTCAGTCGTTCGTGTCTGGGTTGGCGCGGCCGTTTGCATTGGCTCTACGCCGTGGCGCTCCGAGTTCGAGCAAAGAAAGACTGGACGGCACCAAGCATCACCTGGCTTCGCTTCGACGAACGCCGCGGAGCTCCATGTCAGCCAGCATAAGCCTTACTTCATGCTCACAAATTCCTCACCGCGGCAATTGGTCTACGGCTCTACGCTGCGTCCAGAGCGTGGGCTGATGCTGCCAGCGAGCACTTGATGTGTCTAGCGGCTAGACTCTATCTAGAATATCGGATACCCGGCCTTGGGCTGTTTCCAATTGACCACGACGGCGCAGCTGGGACGAGCAGACGGAATACTCTAGCACCCCGCGGCGATCCTCATAATCAGCCTCGCAGCGACCAAGCCATGGCTGCAGCGGCACCAGAGACCGGTCCCGCTCTGCGTTGCGGCGGAACAAGGACAACAGAGCGAGCCGTTCGTCGGTTTTGACCTCTGTAAGCGCGCCATATTGATGAAGGCGAGGCAGGCGCGTGTATCTGGCACACGTTGCTGTTGCTGGGCTGGTCGAGTCTATCCTTGCGCGTCGTGTCGTGTGAAAGCGGTAGCGAACAACGTCTTGTTTTAGAATGTGTTGCTCGTCGATTACAGCGACAAAAAGCGCCTGTCTGTCACGTGTGGGTCCCTTTCAGATGGTCTTTCTCTGGTTCTGCCTCGTGGCAAAGAAAACGTCGCTGCAACTTGCGTCTCATTTCGGAATATGCGCTCAAGTTTACCCGTGCCAATTTCTGTTGTGGATAGTCGCGTGGAGTCTAATTGAAGGGGGCGGGTCACGCTGCTCTAGCCATCTGCGCCTCGACTTGAATTGGGCGACCCAGCTGGTCTACGGATGATTGCTGCTCGCCGGCGACAATCAGGCCCCAGCCGTGCCAGCGTGATCGTCCAGCCGTCAACGACTCCGTCCGCTTGGTAGAGCTCTGCTGGTATGTAGCCATGTGACGGTCGGTGTCGTCAATTCGCAAAATGTGATCAGAGACGGAGCGAAACGTCAAAAGATCGCCGACGCGTGTTTATCTCGCAATTGCGGACACAGATTCACCGTGTTGGGCAAGATACAGCAAGCGAGTCGAAGCCCAGCAGACATGCGAGATACTTTCGCACTAGATTGGCGTCGTGGTGGGTGCCTGGATATGGCCTTGGGCTATCTCTTTAGACGGGGCCTCCTGATGCGAAATGCGTCGTGTGAATGCTTGGAGGCATTCAGGGGACTACAGTAACAGCGCGATGCGGCCTGCGCGTCAAGCTTTTATTCCTTGTGAACGCTTACCCAAAAATGCCGGGCTTTTCTCTTGCTACACAGCTACTGCTTGGAGAAACGTGCAGCGCTGACGAACATCTCGTTCAAATGCTGTTGGCACGCATCGCATTAACCTGTACTCGCAGCCCGACCAAGCAGCATCGGATACCATGTACACGGATCACTATTAGTGATCGCCCTGGTTGAAGCCACACTGAAGGTTGTTTTGTGGTATGGTTGCACCTGCTTGGTTGAAGTCTGTACAAACGCGCAGGCAGGTTGCCCACTTACGGTACCAAGTTGAAGGTGATCTCGACTTCATTGCTGCTGCGTCTACTGGTAAACTATCACAATAGACAAGGCAATAATTCAATTATGTACTCACTACCGTCCGCTTAGAAGCTGCTGAATGCTGTGCTTCCACTGCCACTGTTTCGGTGGGTCATTTTGTCTGCTTTGGCAGCTCCATCGAAGGCCGCAATGTATCCGATCGCTGCCTCCAGCATCGTGGCGTAGTATCCAGTCTCGCCAATCATCAGCGCCGTGATCATCGTCTCGCTAATCAAATGGCGAGCCACAATGACGCTTCGCAGGCGACAGCGCGCCAGTACAAAGATGAAAATGGGGAGGAAATCGTCGGCTGCCATCGGCGTCGGTTGCCTTGAGCTCTCCTTGCTGTTGGCTTTGAAGCCGTGTTCTCGTGCGTGAGTCTCGTAAATACATCGCGCGACTTCCACAAGAACCGCCGCCTTCTCCGATGGCAACGAGTAGTTGTCCATGGAGTTCAGTAGAGCGATCGCTGACTTCCACTCGGACGGTGACTGGTGCGACGCCTGAATCTCCAGAAAACTCTGAGGCTGAGCAGCTACGAGCGCCCGCAGTCGCTCGAATCGCTCCTCTTCTTCCTGTCTTAATCCGCGTGCAGGTCCAACTCCAGCCCCTAATAACTGGTAAATGATCTCCTGCAACGGGATGAACGTCCGACGCTCCAGTTTGTACAGTGCTGCACGACGCGCTAAGGCCCATTCGTCATCAGTCGGCGCCCGCTTCCCATTGAGAGCTGGATCCCCGAGCTGGCGAGGTGTACTAGGGTTTGCCATACCGGCCAAGTGCTCCATGATCAGTTCCAGTGATCGCTCCAAGAAGAATCGGTAGTTCTTTAGCGCCAAGAGACTGCGAGCATCCTGCAGCGTCGTGATGTTCTGAAGCTCTTGTGGTGACGCTCCTAGAGAACCTTCGCGTATCTCGTGGTCACTGTCCGATTCATTGCCACCGACTCCAGGGGCCCACGGCTCCGACAGCCGCGTCCAGGCCGACGCACCCATTGCAGTCACCGAAGATCCAGAAGGCTGTTCGTACTTTTGCCTGAACATGACCAGAAAGCTGGCGATGTGCTGCCGCATCGTGAGACTCGCGAGAAACTGGTCACAAGTACGCAATAGCGAGCGCAAAGTAGGAGATGCGAAGCTTACGGCACTCAATACACCGCCTGGTTTCGCATGTAATGAGGCCCATAGCCGCAGGACATCGCCTCCGTTGCTGCTACTCCTTCTCTGGCCGTGAGAAGAGGAAGATTCGCTCTGGTCGTCATAATCCTCCTCGTCACTCAAGTCATCCGTGACTGCTCCTCCGTGTGCGTGGCTGATCCCACCCAAATTGTCCTGAAAAGAGTTGCCGTCCAGCGCCATCGCCTCTGCACTCAGCAGTCTCCGTTGCGCCACACTCTCACGTAAGTCGCAATACGGTCCTGGTCCAATAGTCATTCCTTGAGGATGATACGAGTCCCGACAGAGCAAAGCGTCCTCGATACAGTACATCCAGTTCTCTCGGTCTCGTAACTGAGCCGCCTGCAGCAGCAGCATATACTCCGGTCCCACTTGGATGGCAAAGCTTGCGTCCCGACCACCAGCCACATGAACGTCCACGTAATGAACACGAGTCTGCGGGTGGAAAAGCAGCACTTCGCCTTTGAGTTTCGAACAGGAGGAATCCGTGTAGTAGCGCAACACCGACCTCTCCAATACAAAATACCGAGCCTTCCAGTTCTTCCGTACGTGGCCTCGTTTTCTTAACCAGCCGCTCATAGAGTCCAGGAAGGCGTCGTCAAAGGCACTGGAAGACGTTCCGCTCGAGATGCTACTCCGGCCCGAACGTAATCGTCGATAACGCACCCATTTCCGCCTCCGGACGCGCAGGCGTTTGCCTGAAGAGCTGGCTGGTAAAGAAGACGGTAATTCTCCACCTGACTGGGAGGAAGATTGGCTCAACGAGTCGATTGATCTCCCGCGTGTTCGGAGTGATGGACGCGGACTGAAGTGGGAAAAGCTGGACGCGTACTGCCACCCATCGACTGCATCGCTTGGGCTGTCTATCGGGACTTCCAGATGCCACGGACTCGCCCACTCCCAACGTGGCCCGACCAACGACTTCCCGGACACAGAAGTCGCAGCAGTAGGAGCTACGTGATGTCTAGCGTCTGTTACTGGTCTTGAAGCACTGGTAGCTGACCTGCTGCGCTGTTTGAGTGTACTGGGACCTCCTCTATCGGCTGCCGGCGGCTCTGGTAGAGAAATGTCCGGGAACGTCGAGGACGGGAACCACTCGAGCAGCACGTCTTCTTCCTCTTCCTGCTCCTGTGCCCTGCTGTGTGAGCGTCTCCGTCTTCTCTGCGCGCTGTGCCGCACCATTCGCATGTATTTATCAGGGTCGAGAGGGAGTAAATGGCCTTTCGAGCCCCAGCCCAGCACCATCTGATACCGTTGATGCTCGAACACCTCCTCCGCCACAATGACGGGTCTCTTGCTCTCTGTATGGACACTGGAGCTGGATGCCTGTTGGCTCTGCTTCCTGGTGCGTCTTCTACTGGTCTTGGGGGCGAACAAGTTGCTGTCGTAGAGCGACGAAGGAGGAGGAGGGACGACATCTGATTCCAAAGGCTGCGGGGCCTTCTCTGCTTCATTTTGCTGTGGAGTATGTAGAGCTGAGAGGCTGCGCAGCTCCAGGAGGCTTTTATTGCTGCTCTGGCGGCCGCTGGCGACGTCCAGGAAGCTGCTACTGCTGCTGTTGCTGCGGATGCTCAAGAGGAAGCTGCTGGCATCCAAACTGCGCGTGGAGGAGGACGCCGACACGATCGTGGCGGCCCCTGAGCGGGAGGAGGAAGGAGCGGAGGCTACGGCCAGCCAATAGGACGCGTCGCGAGCGCTCACGGGCGGCATCGAGTCCATGCGAGGCAGCGGCGGTTTCTCCGCCATTTTGGCTGCGAACAGCTATCTAGAGTTTGCTCCGATTTAATCATCCTATAGAATCTGTAGTTTAACTTAGGGTGTATACTATACGGCTAGGTTTTTCCACAAACGGGGTTGAAGGGTGAAAAAGCCCATAAAACCCAGTGAAAATCTGTAGATTGCTCGTGCAACCTTACCTAGGAATAGACATGTGTAGGTAGGTTGAGCTACAAAAGACCCAATAAATATTTTGCTGCGATATTTGTATGGCGAAAGCCTTTTTAGGCAACAGCAAGAACTCATAATTGTGTAGATAACTCATAATTAAATCAGCCAGTAGACATGTGTAGATTTTTACCTTGACTGGTTGCCAATCAGCTAACGAGGCTGTTCGGAAGACATCGGTGACCGCTGCAAATGCAACGAGCACTAGACGCAGATGCTCACGTCCTGCATCATCAGCCGGCCCTGGTTGTCGCGCAGCTACTATTCTAGTCGCAGGTGTTTTAACTGACGGAGTGTGCAACTAGCTGATACTGCAGGGCGTCAGCTTCCCGGTGAACACCGCGACTTGCACTTCCAAGCAAGTGGAGGACAGCTCGCCACCTTCCAGAAGCCAGAGACCGAGCAAGCACGGCAACGAAAGGCCAACAGCGCGCAGAGTCGGCGGAGCGAGAGCTGGAGGAGCTCATGGCCGCGGAGTTCAACGGCATTGACATCGAGCTGCCAAGGAGACCAAGTCCAAGGCGAGCTCTTCCAGAGGCTGCCAGTGCAACCGCTTCGACTACGTGCGCCGCGCTGCTCCAGGCCATGCTGAGGCTCCGGGCAAGGCTTTTTTGGGCGCAAACCTCCCAATGCTTTAAAAATAGTCGCCACTTCTTTCTCTTACGGCTGACCGAGCGCCCCCAGACGCATTGATTGCAGCACGATGACTCGAGCAACAGCTTGGAACTCGTGCAACCGCGCTCTTGATCGGTGGCGCGAGTCTGAATGGCAGGCGCATCGCGACCGCTTGTCGTTCATCCAATCCGCCAGCTCCGTATCCGCGCAGGCTTGTTCCTCGGCGCTTGCAGCGTCCGGACACCCTCGCCGCCTCCACACCAGTAGAAGCAGCTGGAACTCTTCCAGCCCCGTCAAACTCATCGCCAGGTCCAAGTCACCCGCGGCCAAATCGCGCCAGAAGCAGATCGAGCACGACAACCTCGTCTTAATCAAGAAGATCATCGCTCTCGACAATGCCAAAGCCACTCCACGCTGCGGTTCCAAGCTCAAGAAGAAGCGAAAGCCGACACAGAGATACTCAGCCACGACAGCGTCCTCTACAGCTCGCAGCAGTGAAAGAAATGCCATTATAGTACCGAAGCAAGCCCATTCCGACCACAAATGTCTGCGGACGTTGGCGGACGTCCCGCCATCCGCCAGTCACGCTCTGTACACTCGAAGCTCAGCCACCATGAAGAACAATTTCGTCGAGTACAATGCCCCAACGATGTTCCACTCTTCTAATTCCACTTCGGCCGCAGCTCGAGTCCGGTCACGAGCGCAATCCAAAATTCTGGACGAGAACAAGAAGATTCTACGGCGGATCCTCAGCGCTCGGACAACGGTTGATCGCTCGGAACTGGAGCGACATGGGGAGAGACACAGTAAGCTACGGACGATCATGTCCAGACACAATTCAACGTCTAAACTGCCGCAACAAAGTCAAGAGCGACCGCTGCGACCGTCACGCAGTCAAGTGACTTTGCATCGAGACAGCAGCGACTCAGTCATTCGTACGGATCCAGTGAGTCATCTTAAATCTCGACCTCGTTCCGCCTCTCAAACCGTTAAACCATCGCACACCGCACGAAGAAGCGAGAGTGGTGAGTCGCTGGTTTCAAGGATACGGAAGATGACTATGGAAAGTCAATGCGAAGGCAAATGACATTAATGTTTAATCCCTGTAAAAAAAAGCGCTTCTACAGCTCCACGCCTCCTTCCCAGTCACTGGGGGCCATTCGCTGGAACGTGAGCTTGATCGGGGTCTGCGCCATCATCTTGGCAAAGAATTTCGTCAGCACCGTGCCGGATCCTTCCAGTCCGAGGTCCGAGACGTAGGCGTCGCCCACACGAATCAGCACGTCGCCCACCCGCACGTTGTCGAAGCTCCTGCACGTGCTGCGCTCCGTGTTGAGCAGCATACGCAAGAAAAGCTGCGGTTCTTGGTTCCGGTCGTCGAACTCGAACTCGTTCTCGTCCGTGTACACTCGCTGCACGGAGAAAGCAAACTCGCCCGCCGTCCACGTCACCTCGTAGAAGTACTTCGGATCCATCACAAACGTCGACGAGCCGCTTGATAAACCGGATAACACGCCGATAGACGGTGGCAGTTGGTTCTTCAAGTCCATGGGAGCTCTAGCTCGTGAGCGACGGACGTAGCTGGCGATTGACGTCGTAGATGATGGAGGCAAGACGCGACTGCTACGGGTGCCAGCCAAGGCGCGGCCTGTTGTAGCAGGAACTGGTGGGCGACCAAGTGCACGAGATCGCGGGAACGCAGACGACGCTGGCGTGTATGACATCGGCGGCGGCGCGTGCTTCGGAGACTGTCTGCCGTTTATCGAGGAAACAGGAGAACCGGCGTCTGAAATCGAGGAAATGTTGGTACGGCCTAATGCGTAGAACGCCAGGTCTTTCGCTGAAAGTCTCGACACTGGAGCCTGCTCCTCTTCGTCCTCTTCCTTGACAGTCGATAACTCGGTGGCTGGAGGGGTCGGAACGTCTTCACTTTCCTTATCTGCTTCGGGTTCCTGGTTACTGCCGTTTGCATCCTCTGGTGGCGAGTCCTCGTCGCTGTCGTCTGAATACGCATCCATTTCCACGTCCACTTCTAGCACGTGAGCTTCAAACATCGAGTACCCGGACGACGACAGGTACTCGGAATCACTGTCGAATTCGTAGCTGTCGTCCGTGTCGTACGCTGACGTATCTCTAGCATCCTCTTCCTCCGACCTGCTCGACTCGGGTTCCGGTACCACCGATGGCGGTGGTGATTCTACAACTTCAGGCGCCGTCTCAGTCTCTTGGTTGTCTACCTGTGTCTGGCCAACATCAATTTCAGTCTCAACAACAGCAACCTTCAGCTTGGCAACCTCTTGCTCCAGGGTATCATCAATCTCCGGAGTATCAACAACATCTTCAGGTTTCTCCGGTTCTTCCTGCTTCGGCGGGTTGTTCTGCGCCCCGGAGCTTCGTCGTCGAGGTACCATATCCTCAAAGGCAGATATCTTAATGTCCGACTTGGGCGGCGGGTTGTTAATCGAGCTCCGCCGAGTCCGCCCCACTGGCGACGTCGGGATCGCCTGGGCGATGTCTTCGTAAGCAGAGAGCTTGATGGCCGACTTGGGCGGATTCTCAACCGAACCGGAGCGTCGTCCACGCGTAGCAGCGATCGGCGACGCCGGTCCTTTTCCTTTGGCCCGAGCATTGACGTTCTTCATCTCGTGCTCTCGGTGTCGTTGGTGACGCGCCTCTCGCTCCTTCCGGCGCTTCCTCTCCTCACTCTCCAGCTCCATCTTCTTAATCGACTCTCGGAGTTCGTCCTCGTGTCCTTCAAAGCGGACGCGGGACGTCGGAGGACGCGCAATACCCGACCGCATGGCGGACGGCGGGCCGTTCATCGCTGTGTTGAAGTAGGAGCTGGACGGAGCCCTGTGTCTGTGCTTCTCCTCTCTCTTGTGCTCAGTGGGCGGACTCTTGCTCTTACTGTGCTGCGAGCCTGTCATAGGCGGCCGGGAGCTGGAATAGACCAGATAAGGCGTGGACATTGGCGGTGGCCCCCCATTGAGCGGGTCTGCGTCCCCCTGGGAGTACTTGGACCTGCTTTTGTATTGCTGCTGGGCGTATCTGCTCGAATGCTGTCTCGAACTCGCGTCGTACTTAGACGAAGGCGGTCGACGGCTGGAAGGCGGCACGCCGTACCGCGCGGTTGAAGGCGGCGGCGGCATCCCGTGGTGCCTCGTGGTCGACGGCGGCTGCCTCATCGTCGAGGGAGGAGGAGCGTAATGCCTCGAGGCTGTGGCTGGCATGTCCTCCATTAGCACGCTCTTGACTGGCGCCTTGTGCATGGCGCTATTGTACTCGGACGAAGGGATGTACGACGAACTGGAGCTGCTGGGCGCGTTGCGCGCGAGCCGGCGCTGAGCGCGCTCGAGTTTGGAGCGGATCTGGTCCATCATGGCGCGCTCGGCCGTCAAGGGCGCGTCACTGTGGCGCGACGGCGGCGGCGCATTGCTACTGTGGACGCTACTGTGCATCGTGGTCGACCTGATGCAAATGAGCGAATGCAGGCGCTCGTCCGTGTCTCTGTCAGAAGGTTTCCTCTGCCATGGCCATTCTTGCAGGGGTTGGGTGCGGACTTAATATTTTGTTGCTTTTATACTGGGAATTTGTATGTGGAGCCCGTTACTGAGCCAGGATGGAGAATCCCATGCCCTACTTGTACTAACCTGGAGGAAGTGTTACCGGTAGGCAGCTTTGCTTAACACATACCCTTTAGCTTTAAGGGTATGTGTAATGTTAGAGCTAGCGACCAGGTGGTCCGGATCCAGCAATAGCTCCCGATGGAAACGACCAGACATCAGTTGCCAACGACTAAAAGGTTTCAACACGTGCGCACGGCACGTGCGTCCGCGGCCTGGGACACTGGCTGTGCTCAACACAAGAACAAGGCGCAGGGTTCTTGAAGAAGCACAAACCACCGCAGTTGATGTCCCCCACGGAGTGACTGCAAGTCTCAAGTCACCCGGTGTCTGAGACTGTCGCAATGTGACGGACACCCGCAGACCACGAACAGCTTTTGACAGCCACGAAAGTCTTGGTATTGAAGTCTTGATCGCTAGTATCCGTCGAGCCTTGGTCCACTAGCTCAGTACTTGATCACTTGCCCAACACTTGTTCTTACGCACATACTGCACTGCAACATTTCGTCCACAACCTGTAGACTTGACGGTCTTCGCCAACGACTTGACTTGCTTACTTGCTACAGGTCCAGTTGAACCTCCACTTGAACCACTTGAGCTTCCACTTCAGCGCTTCTGTTGGGAATTCTGGCTAGGGGTTTAGCCTATTTTCCACAATACTCTACGATAAAATATAATTGCTGGCGCTTGATCTCACCGGTACATCGCCCCCTCCACTTCTACTACAATGTTCTGGAGCCGAGACAATGCGACAGCCACTTGCCTTGAAGCACCATCCAGATTCGCTCATGTTTCATCAAAACCCGCCCAGGACCCCGTTCAGTGCGTCGCTAATGGCGTACATGCGCCGTCGCTCGTGTTTGACGTGGCCGATGCCAACGCTCTGGCCACCGCTGGCGAACGCCATCATCTTCTTGCCACCAATACTGTCCGAATCGCCTCGCTTCTCGTAGAAGAAGACGTCGTTCACCACGCGGTCCAGCGCCGAGTAAATGTGGCTGGGGACGGCGATAGTCGATACGGTGTCGAACAGAGCCTGCTCCGAGACGAGCGCGTTCCACACATCCTGGTGGATGACATTACGCTGCAGTAGCGGGAGTGCCACATCCATCTCCGCCTCCATCAATTGCGGCGCCAAAAGCTCGTGGATGGCCATCGCTGTGCGGAAGAGAAACACCGTCCCATCCAGCAGAAAGTTGTCGAACACGCGCGCCGCAGACTCGAGGGGCAGAACCTGCAGGAACAGCGTTTGCAGCCAGTTCATGAGGTACATGGAGCAGGAAAACACCCCGATTTCCCGTAAATGAGCATGCAGGTGGGGCAATCTTGAGTTCAGGAACGTGTCAAAGAGCGTGTAGTACACGTTGGCCAGGTCGGCATCCAGCAGGTAGAATGTGAAGAGATGTTCATTCACCATGAGGTTGGCCAGACACTGGAAGGCCAAGTAGCGGTCTTGTGGCATGTGCAGACACAGCATGGCGGCTAAGTACGACATGCCCTGGATGTATCCCAGGTCTGGACGGTAACACGCGTACGTCTCGAGCACTTCCAGCAAGAACGCGTAGTACGGGCCACTTGAATCGAAGAGCTTCAGTGACGGGAATGTACGCGGCAGGTCTGTGTCGATTAGCGCTAGAGTATGTTCACGTCCGCCATCAACCGCACCGTCTTTCTCTTTCGCTCGATCTTTCTTGTAGGCAGCAGCTCGCCTCCGGTAGATCTTGAACATTTCAGGAGTTATCTTCAATTTATTCCCGATAGCCATGGGCCACACACGAGCTCGAATCGATGGCGGGATGCCTTGTCTCCATAGTGAATGTGCCAGTGGCGTGTCCTTGTTCTCTTCCCAGTCACGCAATATCCGTGTTCGCCAGAGCTTCTTCGCACGCCGTAGTTCCTCCTCCTTCTCGTGGATGGCTTCACGAGGCACTTCGCTTACATCCATAGCCAAAGTTGGAGGGGAACCTCGACGATGTCGCCGTGTAGCGATTGGAGGAGTTTTTGGTCGTCCAGGGGAGCCTTGGCCAAAATACGGACCATCTTCGCTCGCTTCACTGCCCTCTGATAACTGTCTGATAGTCCTAGGCATCTCCAGTCCATTCACTGCCGCTCTAGTCTCCATCATTGTCTGGGACGAGGGCTGTCCATAGAGTGACGGGTGTACTTCAAGAGCGATAGTATACTTGTGTCCACAAGCCACGACCAGCTCCGTTTGGGATGAGAAACAGTCGATGCGCTCGGGTTTGTCCTTGTTTGCAGTGTGTCCAAGCCCGCACGCGCCGTAAGAGTTCAATCCCCAAGCGAACATGATGCGCTTCTCTGTCGTAGCGATGGAGTGGAAGGCTCCACAATACACACGCACGATCTGGTCAGGAGCGCACAGAGCATCTGGAGGCAGCTGGACACGTGCAGGAAGCGGTTGATAGACATCTCCTGTACCAAGTTGGCCGTACTCTCCTAGTCCCCACGAATAAAGCTCCCCACTAGCTGTTAACACAACAGTGTGGGTATATCCGCACGCAACCTCCACCACTGGAGACCCAACTGCTACTTCTCGAAGCTTCTCGACACAACGAGGCACCACTTGGTCTTTATCCACATATCCCAAGCCACATTGACCTTCTCCCGTCTTCCCCCACGTGAAAATACTGCCCTGTCGATCCAGCGCAGCCGTGAAGTTCCAGCCGCACACTATCTGCGAGATCCGCGTCCCCTGCGGGAAAGTTACAACTTGATGCGGTGTATCGCGCCACTTGTTATCCCCCAGTCCCAAACGCCCGTTGCGGCCACGACCGAACGTGAATACGGTCCCTTTAGCACTCAGCACTGCCGTATGAGCCCCACCACAGCTTGCACTGACCACACTTTCGCGCAGTAAACTCATGACCTTACGCGGAACAGCGCGGTCTCGCATATCTCCATGACCAAGACGACCATCTTCGCCACTTCCCCACGTATAAAGCTCCCCAGCATCGGTAATGGCCAACGAATGCTGTGCTCCACAAGCGATCATGGCGATAGTTGTGCGGTGAAGAGCCTTCTCCAGAGCGAGTTCTTCGACTAGATGAGGAGTCAGGAATGACGAGTTTAAGCTGGTACGCGTCGAATCATCGGCTGAGCTAAAGTTGTTAGTTGCGACGGTGACGGCTGCGGCTTTCTTGTCCTCGTTATCACCGTAGCTGTAGACGTCTCCAGTGGAAGTCAAATACAATAGGTGCTCACCACCGCATGCTACTTGAACAATCGGCTGCCCATTAAGCAGTGAAACTTGCTTAGGCCGAAGTACCAGCGGGGTCCCGCCCTCTAGGCTAGGCGGACGACCCCATACCCACATACTGGAACTTGGTTCTTCAATGGACTGAGTTGACACTTCGTCTTCGTCCAAGAGCTCTTCCACCACTTGCGTTTCATCTTCAACGCTGCCTTCTCCTTCGTCGTCGCTTTCGTTGCCGTCCACCTCTTCTACAGTGCTTCTTGACATGCTCTCACCGTCTTCGTCATGGCCCTGGCCAGTGACTGGTACTGTAGGGGCTTTCAACGACTGCGTTTCATCATCGCTGTCAGCTACTTGAGTTGAAGATGGCTGCGCGGTGCCTGCCAGCGAGATGCTGATAGCCCGAGAGTTTTTGCGTCCACGACGACTGTTTCTTCGGTTGAGCGTCGGCTGGGACTGACTGCGTTGCCTCGGCATTTTCCGTACGCGCTCGAAACCATGCAGGCGATCATGCATAGTGGCCAACATCTCGCTCTGGAGTGCCACCAACGCTGTCATACTGTTCTGCACGTCTGCGCGTAACTTCCCATGTAAACTCTCCCGTTCCTGTTGCAGTCTACGCACGTTGGCATCTCCATTGCTCGCACTGTTGTGTCGCGTCCAGTACGTGTGCTTGATCTCCGGCAGGACGTCGTGACTCAGCGCTTCCAATGGACTCAACACTGCATCCTCGCACTTCTTCTCGAACTCAGGCTGGAGCGACTCCAGCACTTGCGTCAGCGCCCTTACGAGTCTCGTTGCATGTGTCTTGCTGTCCTCCTCACTCTTGCTCTGTTCTCCGTCTTCTATATCCAGCTGGGCATCAGCAAAGAGCGGCATATCCGCCACTCGCTTGTATTCGTCCAGCACCGCCGCAGTTGCTCCCCACCAGGCCGTCGTGGCCTGCATGTACGCTCTCACGCAGTGCCACAATGCACTGAGATTGCCCTCAGCCTGCAACACCTCGTTCCTGAATCGTGCGGACACATCTCCCGTTGGTTCAACGTCTTCCGAGTCCAGTAGCTCCTGGTCTGAGTCTCCATCGCTCTCCAAAAGGCCGACATCTTCACTGTCTGTTACGCTTTCCGCTTCTGCCCACATCGTAGCCACAGCGGGAGGTTTGGCCCAGTCAGGCAGCTCCCCTTTCACCGGTTTCGGTGGTCGATTGCGATGGTGCGATACAAAGTCACAGAAGATCTGCATGTCTAAACCGGCGCTGGAGCTCGCGTCGTGGTGCATTCCAGCCGCGTGCTGCATTGACAGGTGACCCACGACCTCCCGCAAGAAGCTCTGGAGGCCGTCGAAGCGCTGCTGCAGCTGCTCACCCGTCAACGGGAAGACTTGTAGCGCGTACTTAGGCGGAAGCCCCACTGGCGGATGGAAGTGTAGTTTGGCCGCTAACGCTGCGATCTGTGAGTAGCGGCGGTACACAAGGAAGTGCGAGCTGGTCGTGCCCACCTGCAGTACGTAGGCTAGGAATGGCTTGCGGTCGTGTGCATGCTGGGCCTGGTAGAAGCCCAGCATCTGCACGTCCGTCAACAGCCCAAAGCCGAAGCCGCCCATGCTTTAGATATGAGAATGTTATCAGGATAGAATCAGAAATACCCGTCTGATTCTAAAAAAGGGAATCAGTGACAATCACTCTTTAAACCAAAAAATGGCGGAGCGCGCGGAATGGACCCTGGCGCTGCGGCAGGTCTTCCATGACGTGCAGATGCAGGCGGTGGAGGCTAGCGGGTACATGCGCAACCCGTCGGGTGCGGTGCATCAGCGGACGCTCGTGCCAGCTGTGCGGCGTCTCAATGCGCTGTTCAGTGACGAGGTGCTGGACGGTAAACGAGGCGTGGTGGAAGAGGTCTTCCTGCAATTCCTGGACGAGCTGTGGCTAGCTGTAGCGAGAGTGTTGATAGCCCCTAAGATCAGCGACGTGGTGCTACTGGCTGTGTCTTCACTCGCGGGCGAGTTCCTCCACCGGAAGAGCAGCAAGAGCAAGGAGGTGAAGGGCAAAGAAGAGCTCCGTGTAGAGCTGCTCAAGAAGCTCATGGAGGCCACACAGGCCGAAGACAGGACCGTGAGACTGAGGACTTGCCACATGCTGCAGATTGTGGTGAACAGACTCGGGTTTATTGAGTAAGAGGGAGGAGAAATTGCACTGAGCGCTGTTGTTGATGCACTGACCTTCTTGCTGTTGCAGGGAGGAGTTGGAGATGCAGTTGAGAAAGACGATGCTACTCAGACTCAACGACAAGTTGACGTCCGTGAGGATCCAGAGTATCTACGGGCTCAAGAACCTACAGGAAAATCCTGTTGAAGATGAGAAGGACGAGGACGAAGTGACGCGGGAACTGAGGAAGCTTATGGTGTCAGATCCGTCCAAGTGAGTTGCAAGCAGGGAGTGTATACTTGTGTAGACTGTTTTTAAAAATTGTGTTGTTGATAGGGACGTTCGTAAGGCTGCGCTGCTCAACCTAACAATGTCGAAGAAGACGTACCAGGACCTACTGATCCGCATCCGCGACGTGAGCGAAGATGTGCGTCACGCTGCGTTCCGGACGATCGGCAATGCAATGTCTATGGAGGATATCCCGATCAACGATCGTGCGCATCTGCTGGATCAAGGTCTTCAGGACCGTGCAGTGCGCGTGCGTAAGGCGTGTGAGCAAATGGTGCTGAAGAAGTGGTTTCCTGAGTGTGACGCGTCCCCAGTGCTGCTGTTGCAAGCGTTGGATATCGAGCAGTACCCCGAGATCGGCTCCAAGGTATCACGTCTTCTGTTAAAGCATTTCTCGGAGCAGCCACGAGCACTGCTGGAGAAAGAAGGAGTGGTCGAGTTCAACGCATTGGATATGATGTCGGAGAACAGTGAAGCCTTTAACGCTGAGAGTGTCTTCTTCTGGAGAGAGCAGTGCTACTACTACCAGAATGTCGATCATGACCTGGATAAGGCAGCGGCTATCCTTCCCAACGTGTCTGATTTCAGCAAGATGCTGGTTGCCACTTGCAGGGCCGAGAGCGATGTGCTCTTTATTGCGCAGCAGCTGCTGAAATGTGGGCATTTGCTGGATTTCCAGGATGAGTTTGGACGGCGGAACCTGCTCGATGCCTTGCAGAATCTATTACGCGAGCTGCGAACTGACAGCCAGTTGATTAAGGGTATCATGGAGTTGATGGCTTTCGTGTACTCCGGGAGCTCGGAGCAAGAGTTCATTCAGGTCGTCGCTGAGATCATTTCGGATATGTACGATCCAGTTGAAGCTGGCAATCAAGAAGTCTCTGCATCTCAGCAAGAGGACGTGGAGATCGCTCCGTCGCAGCAGGAGACATCGGCTGAAGTCGATCAACCAGCTCTCAGCTTTGGCCCTCACTTCAACGCGTTGAGTGAAGAAGACCGCGAAGCGGCCGAGGTCAAGTTCGAAGAGCTCGAAAAGCGACTTGACACGCTCGAGTTTGATTCGGACGAGTACAACCAGGTCCAGGCGGAGATGGTAGCACTGGAGGCGCTTTTGCAGGACCCGAAAGTACTGAGCTGGCTCCGATGCCTCGAGATCGTAGCACAGCTCTTGAAGCTAACGTCGCACAGTTTGAGCGACCCTATCGTGGATGGCATGAGTCGTTACATTCTTCCTGCTATCGACAGCGAAGTGCCGGCATTGCGTGAAGCTGGACTGGAGAATCTCGGTCTGTTCTGCCTACTTGACAAGCGTCTTGCGGAGCGGTATTTGATCGTATTTTGGCGTGCATTGAATAACCCGGAGGAAGAGAGCGAGGTGAAGCATACGTGTGTTCAGGCAATTTTGGATATGGCTTTCAGTTTTGCGAATCTTCAACCACACATTTTCGGCTCCAAGCAAGCTGAAGACGATAGTGAAGCTAAAGAAAAAGATGAAAGTGCCAAAACGAGCGAAGCTGTGGAGGGAGACAAGAGCAATGATAACGATGGAGACAAGGACGGAAACAAGGATCAAGATGGGGACGAAAACATGGATAAAGACAAGGAAGCAGAGCCAATTGCGGGCCCGGAGAAGCTGGACTTGGACACCATCTTCATTGGTCTGGGCCAGTTGATCACCGTCGACGACTTGGATCTCCAAAGCACGATCGTGGAAGGCTTCTGCCGGCTTTTTATGATGAACCGGATCGACAACATCACAGTTCTGGCCATCCTTCTTGAGACGTACTTCAGTCCCAAGCTTCAGAAGGTGCAGACGCTCAGCGAACATGGGTTCCAGTCGCGGTCTCTCCAGCTGCTAAGCATCTTTTTCCCGGCATTTGTCATGGCGACGTCGGCCAACTGCATGCTGCTGGAAGAAGCTGCTACGCATTTGATCCAGAAGTCGATGGAGAAGCTGGAAATGGAGAGCAGCTCCATGCTCGACCTGGGAGCCTGCTCAAAGTACGTGATGCACTTGCTGGGCCACAACGAGCAAGAGGAAGAGGCGGCAGTACAGGCAGTAAAGCCCAGGAAGAAGCGAGCGAAGAAGCCGGAGCGACGGCGATGCGCACACCACAACCGCATCGGTATCACAATTTGTTTGGAGATGCTGGCGCTGGAGAAGGTGTCCGCTATGGAGTCCATCCACCATGACGTCGTCATTCTCCGACAGAAGGCGCTCCTTAAGATGATTTCGTGGGTGGAAGTGACGCTCGACGAGCAACGCTCTGCTGCGTTGTTCAAATACCTGCTGCAGGAAACCACTTCGTCTTGCTTCAGCTCTCAAAAGGCGCCGCTTCGCAGTGCTGAAGCGGTGTTGAAGCGCACATCAGCGAGCTACTCGGAGCAATGCTCGGAGCAAAGCGATGACCAGCAGGCGGCGGCTTTGGAGCAAGACCAGACGTGGGCCCATGACCTCGTGAAGGAGCGGGAGGAAGTGCTACACGAGGTGCTGCTGAAGGCAAGTGCGGACCACGAGAAGTTGCTCAAGAAGCAGAAGCGAGAGAAGCAGCAGAAACGGCGCTTCATCTCGTCGGACACCTCGGAATCGAGCGAGAGTGAGAGCGACGAGGATAGCGACGACAAACCTCCCGCTGCGCCGGCGCGACGCGAGACATCTGCTCGTCGAAGCAAGACAGCGGCCGTGAGCCGCATGCACCAGAAGGAGGGAGAGTTCGAGGCCCAGATCAAGCAGGCGTTACAGGCCGACGATGCTGATGAGAGCGACGAAGAAGAGTATGACGAAGAAGAAAGTGAGAGTGACGAGGAGGACAGCGAGAGCGACGCGAACGAAGAGGAGGAGGCGTCTGAAGGTGAAGGCGACGAGTAGGTGCAGCAGGTACGGCAGTGAGCACGGTGGGTGAGTGAAGAAGCTATTGAACAAGTTGGTACTGTGTCTGTCACGTTCGTGCTCCAACTGGTATGGAACAACGGTGTTCGTGGTCTTTGCGTGTCTTGTCATGTTGCCAGTCGCATCATTGCGCTCCACGATTGTCCAGTCGAGTCAAGTCGTTGGTGAATACTGTCAATTCATCGGTACAGGTTGTGGGCAAAGTTGCAGCGCAGTATGTGCGTAAGAACAACTTGTTCTGAACAAGTGTTGAGCAAGTGGTGTGTGCCCAACTGAACCAGGTCGAAGTGAGACCATGGTAGTACTGTACGTGGTGTTCTTCTGTTGGCACAGCTGGTTGAATCTGTAATGGCTCAGGTCAAAGAGTAGAAGAACTTCAAGAAGGTCTGCAGCGATGTACATTGAAGGAGGCGTTGCATTCAGCGCGAGAAATCTGGTTTGGGAAGAGGTATCATCCATCCATGTCGAGTCGGCACTGGTACGGACTGGGTTCAACGCGCACAGAGAACCACGATCCGTCTCCAGGAAATTCTCTCGGATTGAGTCTCACGCACAATGCAACGACGCGCCGCTTGAACGAGCGTTGCTTGGATCGACGTGGGCGTTGATTGCTGAAGCCCGACAGGTAGCAGGAACTTCTGCAGGAAGAAGAAATACCAGTCGACAATAAAAACACCTTCCTGCTCTTCCAGCTCTCGGCGGTATTCATTCCCAACGACAATTTGCCATTATCTGGATGACCTTCTCTTCATCCAAGTGATGGCGTTATGCAGATAGGGATCACAGTGATTCACCTGCAGCATCGTCTCCACTGCTTGGGACACGACTCGTGTCGTGTACCAAGTGTCACACGAGGCTTGACATGCGCGGCGCCACCTCATTTGGAGCTCCGGAGCGAAACGCTCGGAGCGCGTCAGCGCCTCCTCATGGATAAATCTGCTATCGCCACCGTATCACCCACTCGGTACGCTCTGGACCGTTGTGATCAGCATCCCGACACTCTCCCGACAACTTCCCCGTTGCCATATCATCCTTGGGCAGAGCGCGCCGATTTCGAACCGCCGATTTCGAACCGCTGACTTCCGAGTCAGAGTGACTGGCGGTGGCATACTGAGCGGCCGTTTCGACAGGAAACCGCTGCTCAACGGCAGTCCGAAACGCTTTCGAGGCTTAGTCCGGCGTAACGTAAATTATATGTATCTTTTCGGCGACTCGGCGCGGATTGGCTGACGAAACGGCGCGCAACTTCAACGTCGGCTCTTTTTTGTCGTTTCTTGAGCTTCGATTGGCTCTTTTAAGGGACGCGCGGTTCGTCGTGTTGCAGGGCGGACGAGTCCTGCAACGCGCTGTGAATCTGGGGCTAGCGACTTGTTTGCCAACGCTCGCACGTTCGGTGGAGGCGGAGCTGTGTGTACTGCGTCCTAAGATTAAGTAGCACGCCATCGCATGTCGCTTGAAGTGACTCGCAGACGATGTAGGCTCTCATTTCGGAATCAAGATGTTGGATCTAGCTGAGACCAAGAGGATGTTTGTTGCTGACTCGCAGCGGAGACCATACATAATACTTCGACGTAAAGCCTAATTCGTATGTTTGCGTGGTTGGCAGTACGCTGTTAAAAGTACTTGGAGGTTGCACCGGCACACGACGAAGAAAACTAATTCGCCGTCTTGCCGACGTAATGGTCTCTGCTGAGCATTCATGGGCTCAGAAAGTTGTTGGTTGCGCAACTCGCTCGCTTAGCTCCTGGTGTATAGTAGCAAGAGTCCTCATTGATCGTCTCCGGCATCTGTTCAGACGACTTCTTCGTCTCGCTTCGCTGCTGTTCTAACGTCAGCCCAGCATCTCCAGTAGGAATTCATCATACATCCGTCGTAAAAGGATACTTCTGCAGCATTACGAAGGCATTTTCAATCTATGGTTTATTTGGTGGAGTTGTGCTGGTTATTTACAGCTATGTTCAGTGTATGTGGTGGAATTCTACTAACTACATGGGGGGCACACGCTTAGACTCGGAGCTCAAAGTCACACGGGCTGCAATTGCTCGGACACTCGAGCTTGACAGCAACAGGTATCGCCGCTGCAGCAGCAGCGGCTTTTGCGACCGCGGAGTTCTTCGCCGCCATTGTGAGGCTGTAGTGCAATCGGCAAAGGCCCTTGATCTGCCCGTTCTTGTTGCAGTCCGGCAAGCGGCACAACCGAGCGCCGCCGTGCAGCTTACAGAGCCCCTTGGACTGAGCTGATTTCTGACAGCCAGTGACCGAACAGCGACGGCCGCCGCCGTGAGCGATGCAGTGGCCTCCGCCCTGGTCGCTGATCTCGCATCCGGGTGTCGTACACCGACGACCGCCGCCGTGGGCTTTGCACAGGCCGCGCGAGCGAATGCCCTTGGTGCAGCCAGGCATGCGGCAGATGCGCGACGCCGGTTTCTTCTTCTGCATGCGGCTAGGTCGGTTAGTGCGTCGGTACCCACGGCGAGAAGCCGCCGTCGGTGACGCGAAGAGCATTGAGGTGTGATGGACGCCAAAGCCAGCGAGCCCTGTGTTGACGCGAACTTTGGGGTCGTTCAGCATTGGGAAGAAGGCCGTATTGCGGGCTGCTCCCATTGAAAAGGCTGGCACGCGGAGAGCGGCTGCCATGTTGGGCGAAATGGATCCAACCGACGGTCGGCGCATCGTACTGGTAAGCTGCGGCGTCGAGGGGGCTGACGTCGTGGAGGCTGCAAGTGCTGAGGTGGGGGTAATTACGGGGTTGAACAGAGTGGTGTGGATCGGGGTTTCCTGGTCCTGCGGGTCGGGGGTCATGATGTCCTGGAAGATCTCGTCCAGCATCTCCTCGTCACTGAGCGCCTGGTTGAGCGAATTGCACAGCGTTGGGTGCATGTTCGCGGTAGAGAACTGAACCTGAGTCTGTTGGTACGGCGCTGCCTGTGTGTCGGAGTGGAAGAGCATGTACGTGTATTCGGAGTCCTCGGACGCGCTGGATCTCCAGTCGGAGGGCATGGCGTGCGACATCGTCTGCTGCCGAGACAGTTGAATGGAAAGTGACCATCGTGGAGCGCAGGAAATCCATAGAGGGGCGGCTACTCTCGCACGCACACCTGGTGGCTTGTAATTCTTCCATCTATGCGTCGGTTATCCTTCCAAGCCGATAACGGCCAAAGCTGGCGTTCTGTAGAATCTCGTTCGATTGTGCTGCAACCAAAAAACAGGGAGCAACTTGGAGGGCAATTGCAGCGGAGTCAGGACAACCGGGGCTTTGGGGACGATACACTGAAATGTCAGCAACATTCAAGTCACCGCCGGACCCCCACGCACGAGGGCTACCAGCTCCAGAGCCCGGAGCTGCTGGCGACAAAGCGCTAGTTACGACCGCCAGGCGGAACACGTGCATAAAGGACAGGGTGAGAGACGTCTTGACTTGCACCACGCAGCTGAGGACTGGCGCTGCTGGCATTGCCTTGAATCGTCTTTAAGGCAGCAGCAGAAAAAGGATCAGCGTGTGTCTGCCTATTTCCTATGACTAGTAATTCCTCTTATCCCTTTGGTAATTGTTCTTTCGCCGCCAGCCACTAGCCTTCCAGGCGAGTCTGCTGGCTCCCAACTGAAAGGACCACGGCCGTAATGCATGCAAGAATCATGCCGTGGGTAACGGGGCCTTATAGAGCCCCACACAATCCTACCGCCCCTGGGTTCGTCGAAAGCACGCAGAACCATCTCGTCTGGCACCTGTACGCCGATGTAGAAGACGTACTGGACTGCCAGCCACGTGCGACTTGTATCCCGCGTCGATAGAGTAACACGTCGAGCACTGGAATACGATCCAAGGCGGTATTGGCTTAACACATTCGACCTGATGGTCTCCGCTGCGAGTCAGCAACAAACATCCTCTTGGTCTCAGCTAGATCCAACATCTTGATTCCGAAATGAGAGCCTACATCGTCTGCGAGTCACTTCAAGCGACATGCGATGGCGTGCTACTTAATCTTAGGACGCAGTACACACAGCTCCGCCTCCACCGAACGTGCGAGCGTTGGCAAACAAGTCGCTAGCCCCAGATTCACAGCGCGTTGCAGGACTCGTCCGCCCTGCAACACGACGAACCGCGCGTCCCTTAAAAGAGCCAATCGAAGCTCAAGAAACGACAAAAAAGAGCCGACGTTGAAGTTGCGCGCCGTTTCGTCAGCCAATCCGCGCCGAGTCGCCGAAAAGATACATATAATTTACGTTACGCCGGACTAAGCCTCGAAAGCGTTTCGGACTGCCGTTGAGCAGCGGTTTCCTGTCGAAACGGCCGCTCAGTATGCCACCGCCAGTCACTCTGACTCGGAAGTCAGCGGTTCGAAATCGGCGGTTCGAAATCGGCGCGCTCTGCCCAAGGATGATATGGCAACGGGGAAGTTGTCGGGAGAGTGTCGGGATGCTGATCACAACGGTCCAGAGCGTACCGAGTGGGTGATACGGTGGCGACAGCAGATTTATCCATGAGGAGGCGCTGACGCGCTCCGAGCGTTTCGCTCCGGAGCTCCAAATGAGGTGGCGCCGCGCATGTCAAGCCTCGTGTCCCAGGCTCCGACGGCGGGCTGGTTGGATAGTGCTGATGCTATCGACTACCAGCTAGAGCTGCTGCAGCGAAGACATGCCCGAAAGCTGGAAGAAACAGCCGTAGGCGAAGGAGGCAAACCAGCCAGTGACTTCACCTGCATAACGCCATCACTTGGATGAAGAGAACAGAAGAGAAGACCGACCAGAGAATATAGCAAGGAGCCCAGGCGAGTGCTGGAAGAGCAGTATGGAGAGGGTTTCTTCTCGTTACGAGCTGTCTCTACTTCCTAGCACCTGCTGCGCTTCAATAATCAACACACTCGTTCAAGCGGCGCGTTGTTGCATTGTGGAGCAGTGTATGTCGGTCAGCGTAAGGCTCAATCCGAGAGATGTTCCTGGCGACGGATCCTAGTTCTCTATGCATTCTGTACTCCACATGGATACATCTACCCAAACTAGATTTCTCGCGCTGGATGCAACGCCTCATTCAATGTACATCGCTGCAGACCTTCTTGAAGTTCTTCTTCCCTTTGACTCAGGTCATTACAGACTCAACCAGCTGTGCCAACAGAAGAACACCACGCACTACCACGGTCTCACCTCGACCTGCCTCAGTTGGGCTTAGCACACATCACTTGCTCAACAATTGCTCAACTCTCAACTCTTGCTCGTACGCACATATGCATACCATACGGGCAATGAATTGACAGCCTTTGTGAACGACTTGACCTGACTGGCCTGACTATCGGGATGGCTACTCCCTAACAGTCCAATTGAACTTCCACTTGGGCCTCCACTTCTGTGCTTCTGGTTGGGAATCCTTGTTTTCTTGGCTGCCAGAGTTCGAGCCTCACCGGTTTGCCATCCAGCCACTGACGAGTCCCTAGCTGTATGCGCTGCGGTACCTGCTTCTTTTAATAATGTATCATTGGATAAAATGCATAGGCCGAGCCGCGACCGTCGCCACCCTCAGTCTCTCTGCTGCAGTCTCCGAGCACGTCGTCGCACAGATCCTCTTTGAGGGGAAAAGGCTTCCCCCGCGCGGTCGGAAAGATATCTTTGTGGTGACTTCAGGCTCAGGGACCGCAGCAGACCGAGGTGAGAACGAAGAGGTGGCGAATTCCGAACTGATGCTAAAACTAACGGTCCTGCTTGCTTCTACAGAGCTTCTAGAAAGATCCAGACCGCGACTACGAATTCATGGCACTGTACTTCTGTGGATACCGGTACTTACCGGTTCCATCCACTACAACTACACGAGCGTCTCTGGAGGCGACTCTAAAGCTTCGAACGCTGGACTGAGGGCCTTGGCGGATGCTCTAGACTCTTCCGTTGTCGTGTGGGGGTTGAAGTCTGCCGGCAACGGGTGCGTCTTGGGGTTGAAAACCAAGTAAAGTACCAACGTGGACGAGTTGAGCGTGATGAACAGAATGTTGGGCGAGATAATGTACCAGTTGTCCGTCAAGATGCCGTAAGTGAACCACATGACGTTATTGGCGAGACTAGCGATCACCATGTGCACGTTGATGAAGACGGCTGATCTGTACTTGAGCACCTGGAAGAGCTTCTCCATTGGAGCGCCGTACAAACACACCGCCACGACGTCGCACAGGATGCCCACAGTGGAGCCAACTTGTCCCCTGGTCTGTCCAGTGTATCCGTAGCCACCGATAACAGCGTACATCGTGGCGACGACTAAGACTGCGAGTGTAAAGCCCAATACACGCGCAAACTGCCGGCGTTCGGGCGTGTAGAGCCCGTAAATTACGAGGTAGAGCAGTCCGCAGGCGTCGCCGAAGAGGAAGACCCAGAAGACGGGGAACCAGTTCTTGATCATGTAGCCGTAGAGCATCCACATGTGCGAATTGGCCAGCAGCGTGGCCAAAGGGATCACAGACTCTACACCCACGTCCTTACTGCGGAAGACGCGGAACATGGCGATGGCTGGGCTGCAGATTAGAGCTAGAGACGTCAAAGCCGAGAGGACTTCCACCACTCGTATTGCAGCGCTGCTCACCATTTTCCACTGGGAATTACACAGAGAGTTAAGGAGTCGATGTGGAGGAGAGGCAGCTAGTGGGGGAATGAGTGCATGGAGAGCCAACACCAAGTTGGCGCACTAGACTTGTGATGTCGTCAATCGATTACGGAATTATTCTTGTTTGGGGTATTGTGATGTACCGTGTTATTGGTACATGACAAGAGAAATCTTCGCATAAGACCTTTAGATAACGATATTCTTGTTGGTAGAGGGTGACACGTGATCAAGAGCACCTTTCAACAACAATAATTCGTACCCATTTCAGTCTTACCACGGCAGCGTCTCGAGTGGAGACTGCATCGCTTCATACGCGGGGCTTGGGAGCTCGCTTCCTACCTTGTGACTGAAGCTTTCTCTCGGAGTGAGCTCTATGGATATCCCCGACTCACCTCCGCCTTGCACCGTCGTCCGGTGGAAATTGTCCGGTAGCGGGTGCGTCTTGGGGTTGAAGACCAGATACAGCACCAACGTGAACGAATTGAGCGAAATGAAGAGGATGTTGGGCGAGATAATGAACCAGTTGCTCGTCAGAATACCGTACGTGATCCACGTGCAGTTGTTGGAGAGTCCTGCGATCACCATGTGCACGTTGATAAACGCCGCGGACCGGAACTTGAGCACGTGGAAGAGCTTCTCCATCGGGGCGCCATACAAACAGACCGCCACCACGTCACAGATGAAGCCCAGCACCGTACCCGTTTGATGGCGACTCTGTCCTGTATGTCCGAATCCCCCAATGATGGCGTAGAGAGTTCCGAGAGCTAAGAAGGAGAATACCAAAGCTAGAATCCGTCCAGTGGAGCGGCGTTCGGTCGTGTACCGCCAATAGACAGCGAGGTAAGTGAGAGCCGCGACGTCACCAAACACGAAGATCCAGAAGATCGGGAACCAGTTCTCCACCATGTACCCGTACAGCATCCACATGTGGCCGTTGGCTAGCAGAGAGACCAGCGGGACGACAGACGCCACCCCCACGTCCCTCTTCTTGTGGATCCGGTAGATCGAGATCGACGGGCTGCAGATCATCATGATGGACGTCGACGCCGCCAGCACCTTGATCGCCCAAAGCACGGAGCTATCCACCATCGCCACAGTAGAAGATGTCTCTGGTCTGTCGTCTCTCTGGCGAATGGGAAAGTGATGGAGTGGTCGACTTCAGTCGACGTGAGCGGGATGCGTTGAAGTATGGCAGACACCATTACCGGTATGTATTCGGACTTTACTATTCAAAGTGCTATCTTTTGTCTACTGGCGAAACAACGGTCTGAAATGCTGGGCTTATACCGTTTGGTGTGATCTCGATAGTGATGGCTCCGTCACTCGTGTTGTGGTAGCTGTCCGGGAGTGGATGTGTCTTGGGATTGAAGATCAAGTAGAGCACGAGCGTGAATGTGTTGACAGAGATGTGGAAGATGTTGGGCGAAATGATGTACCAGTTGCTCGTCACTATACCGTACACGATCCACATGACGTTGTTGGAGAGCCCAGCGATGACCATGTGCACGTTAATGAAGACGGCGGACTTGTACCTGAGCACGTGGAAGAGTTTCTCCATTGGAGCTCCATACAAACACACAGCGACCACGTCGCAAATGATGCCGAGCGCTGAGCCAACTTGCCCTCGGGTCTGGCCAAGGTATCCGAGCCCACTGACAACCGCGTAGGTCGTTACGACCAGCAGAAACGCAGCTACGACCGCCAGAACGCGCAGGACGTAGCGACGCTCCGTCGTGTACCGCCAATACACTGCCATGTAAAACAGTGCCGCGACATCGCCGAAGACGAAGACCCAAAAGATAGGGAACCAGTTCTCGACCAAGTAGCCGTACAGGACCCAGTTGTGAGCATTGGCGAGCAGTGAAGCCAATGGGATGACGGACGCGACGCCCACGTCTCTTTTCTTGTGGATCCGGAAGATGGAGAGCGCAGGACTGCAGATCATCCCCAGCGACGTCAACGCCGCAAGGAGCTTTATCACCCAGAACACGGTGCTGTCGACCATCGAGGCGTGAGGTGCAAAAGGGAGAGTGAAATGTCGTTTCGGTGAACGTGCCGTCTGTGCCAGGGCGTCGAGGACCATTGCCTCAGGTAGAAGCTTATGATGTGTGGACCGCACCTTTTCTCGTGGCGCTGGGCCGCCGCTAGCACTGCCACAAGCTTTGATCACTCTTTTCTTTCATTTTTGAATAACTTTAGTCGATTTATTTAGCAGTGTAAGGGTGCCAGCGGTGAGCGCAAGGCCTGGTACTCTGGGCTACTGGGAACGGTTCCTTCCTTCCCACTAACGTCGATCTCCTTAGGCGAGAGATTGACGGACATGACGATGGAGCCTTCCTCCAATGCAAACGCTGTCTCGGGGCTTGTGCGTCGGGTGAAGACGACGTACATGGTCCACGCAGCCACGTGCAGCGCGATGACAAACACCTGGGGGCCGGCGATGATCCAGTTGGAAGTTACTCGACCGAACGTGAACCAGCCGAACGTGTTGAACGTCGTGACAGCGAGAGCGCGCGGGACGAGCGCCGCAGCCGATCGCTGTTTGAACGCGACGATGAGGTTCTTGAGCATGAGCATGTGGATCGAGATGACAGTGACGTCGCAGAAGCACAGGCCCTGTGTCTTCCACACCTCGTCTCGAGACTGACCAGTGAAGCCCAAACTGGCGACGGTCACGTAGAATGTGGGCACGGCCAGCCAGGCGAACATGAGCGCAATGGTCTTGGCCACTTGCCGGCGCTCGTTGGAGTACTGCCAGTAGATGAACAGGTAGCACAGCGACACCACGTCGCCGATGAGGAAGACCGGAAAGCTAGGGAACCAGGTCTTCCCCAGGTAACCGTAGAGCATCCATACGTGCGAATTGGCGAACACGAGGAAGATGGGGATGATGGACGCGGAACCAACGGCGCGGTCGCTGTGGATGCGACGCACGACGAGCGACGGCATGTAGATCATGAGCAGCGTGGAGCACCAGATCCAGACGCGCACCGCCATGACGACGTTGCTGCTGACCATTTCGTGCGGATATATTAATACTTGGACAAGTGGATTTGGGGAGACGCCGCGGGGCCGCAGCGTTGCAGTGACTGGCAAGTGGCAAATCGGAAAGTGAACAGCTCAGGTAACTACTAACTGTACCTGTAGTTGCAGCGTGCCGTTTTACTGGTGGTGTCACATACCTCTTTATCTCTATAGTTGTGCCATGTGGAACTGTATACAAATACAGTTTTAGAATACTGTATTATTACGTATATCGTCTAATACGATTTAATACACAAATGCTTTAAAAAGGGGCCCATATTTCGGGTGACTCATAGAAAAAGAAGAGCCTGAATGGCTGGCGCAGGACCGGAAACGAATGTCCGATTTTCGACTGACGCACACGCACCGGAAGGCCCTCGTCGATGCGATTAACTTTTGCGTGGCTGCTTGCGATGATCAACAGCTACTGCAAACAGCGGGCGCGGTAGGGGCTGCGGAAGAGCATCGTTGTGGTAAGATAAGTTGTCCATATTTCAGTGGACGTCTCGTTGCCAACGCTTTCGCTCGCCTGCTTAGCTCGATTTGATGTGTGACTTTGAGAGACTTTTGGGCTTCCGGTGGAGCGCAGGGTGGAAATGGTAGGACTGGAGTAGCGCTAGTACTACCGTTTCCGCACAGCGCCGCTGCTTTTGATTGCCAAAACAAAATGGCCATTGCGTTTAAAGCAAACAGCTTGATTGGAAGTCTGCAACTGGAGCAACTAGCGTCTGACGTAAGCAAACAGCTTGATTGGAAGTGTGTCAACGTCAGTTGAAGTTTGATGCCAGAGCACGTTGTCGACGATACATCGGCCTTGCTGGTGGCACCAGCTTGGTGCAGAACTCCGCTAGTCCCGCGTAGGCGGGATGTCATTGTTGTGCTGCAACTTAACGCTAGGAAGTTGCCCCTTCAAAACGTCAAACTTTACAGAAATTGCAGAGCTCGATGCTAATACATGTATCAATAAACTCCAGAACTGTTGATATGTGGGCCATTCGTTTCTATTTGTAACTGCTAAAAATGCCCGGCTCAATAGTACCGGTAGCACGTCAATGGTTTAACTCAAGGTCATTCACTTCAAGCAAACAGCAATTTAAAACATGCAGTGGCTTCAGTTCTCAGCACTGGCCTTTGTTCGCTTGCACTAGTAGGCGATAGCTACATTCGTCATCTTGACTCAGCGTACTTGGAAGCAAGATCTCTTGAAAAAACAAAATAAATTTACGGCTTCAACAGCTTTTTAGTGTTAGCGAATTAACAGTTGAATTGTGTACAGAAATACAAGGATCGTTGATGGACACTTTCATTCGTTTAGTTACCTCTGTTCCTATCGCTACGGCGCCACCATCGGCGACTGCACGACACGGTACTCCGGACTGTTAATGCTAACGTTTGTTACCTTCAAGTTTGCAGCCTTGCTAACTCTCGGTGAGAGCTCGATAGATACAGCGACCTGTTCATCTTCTGTTGCTGCGACCGAGTGGGAGCTGGGCCTCAACACAAAATACAGGACCAGTGCAGCTGTGTGAAGCGCCATGACGAAGACGTGGGGGCCACTAATGATCCAGTTCGAAGTCGTCACGCCGAACGTGAACCAGCCGTACGTGTTGAGTGACCCCACGACCAGAACTCGAAGGTTTAGCGATGCCGTAGACCTCGTTTTGACCACATTGACGAGGTTTTTCAGCATGGCCAGGTGCAAGACCACCACCGCGACGTCGCAGACGTATCCCTCGGTCTCGCCCACCTCCGCTCGTGATTGATTTGTGTAGCCCAATCCAGCGACGATCACGTAAATGGAAGGCAGCAGCAACACTCCAAACACCATCGCAATTATTCTGCCAACTCGCCGCCGCTCGGATGAAAACCGCCAGTAGATGAAGAGGTAGAACAACGCACAGATGTCGCCCGTGAGGAAGACAGGGAAGCTGGGGAACCACGTCTTGCACATGTAGGCGTACATGACCCACACGTGCGAGTTGATCAGCAGCGAAAGGAGAGGGACGGTGGAGGCAGCTCCCGTGTCTCCTTTCTTGCAGATTCGACGTACGGAGAGAGACGGCAGGTAAGCCATCGCGAGCGTTGAGCACGTGACCCACACACGCACAGCCATCACGCCGTCACCGCCGTACATTAGTGAAGATAGCGAGCAAATTAGGGAGTGACGTTCATCGAGCAATCGCCCGTCACAAGTATACAAGCGACTTGGTTTACATAAACGCATCGCATCGATTGCTGCAAGAACTTGGATGCTCCTGTTGGTACATGTATTTAATTACTATTATCGGTCTAGCAACGAGGCGACTTCGCCTCGACGAACGGTGCGGTTTTGCTGCATGCATCTGCGTCCAGGTCGTACATAACGGTCTGTTCGCTCTTCGAGCACGAGTGTTCCATAGCCTCTGGGCTGAGCGCTGCGTCCTTGATCTTCCCTGGTCGGTAGATGATGTACACGATGATTTGAACTGCTCCTAGTGCAGCCCCCACCGCGTTAGTCGTCAACACGTACATATCGTTTTCGAGCGCGCTAGTCCAAACCCATAACAAACCGTTGATGAAAGCGACAATGGACATGGTCACGGGCATCGACGACGCGTTCTTCGTGCGGATGATCCGCTTCAGCGTCTCTAGAGGCGACACCTTCAAGCACAAGTTCATTACCACACACATGTACCCAAGGATCTTCTCGACTTGCTGCGCGGACTGGTGTGTGATGCCTGCCATGGCGATGGCTGCGTAGATGGAGGTTAGCAACATACCTGCGACGAAAGCCCCCCACAGCACGTAGAACCCTCGACGCGACGTGCTCCACCACCAGTAAATGACGCCGAAGACGATGGCCGACGCCGTCTGGAAGACGCACACCGAGAAGAGAGGGAAGAAGTTGCCGATCAAGTACGAGTAGATCATCCAGAGGTACGAGTTGCCAAACAGCGTGACAACTGGGAAGATGGACACGTCGCCGACGTCCTGCTGCTTGTGGACACGTCGGATTTCAGGGTACGGACTGAGCCCGACAGCCAGAGCCGTCACGAACGTCAAGACGCGCAGAGTGAGCAGCAAACTGTCGTTTGCCATGGTGGACTTTAAACTGCGCACGGCTGGACGAAAGCAATTGTGAAGGAATCCCGCGAAAGAATGAAAAGCGTGATCAGCGATGAGTGTAATCCGAAGCCCGCGTTGTGGCATGCAAAACTACCACAGCGCATAGCAGACAACTACATCTGCACGAAAGTGACTGTAGAATTCAATCTGAAACTACCGGTAACCAAAATGTCCGGGAACGACATCACTCGTGAACGCATTTGCCAGTTAACAGTTCTAGCTCTTTCATTGAGAAAACTAAACCTGTTGCCACAACTTGTGCCCACAAGTAGTGAGGTGTGATAATTCAAGAGGAGGATGAAACTAACGTTAAAATGAAATTGACTTTACAAAAAATTTCAAAAGGTTAAAATAAATAAATTAGTTGTAAAATATAATTGCGAAATCTATATTTGGAGAAATTCTACGGGCAAAACGGTTTTCGAGAATACATCTATATTTGAGATTCGAAAGTATTTTACGCAATGAAATCTATTTTGTTTTTGTATTATTTTTAACTTTTCGATATGTTTCTACATGTGCAGTAAACAGAAAAAAATCACTTTTGTTTTACTAAAAGATGTTTACAGCAAAGTGTTTTTTAGAGCTAGAAAAATCAAAAGTAGTTTTGAAAGCGTGAGCATTTAACTTTTGCGACTTGCACGTTTGAAGAGCAGTTGGAAACCCCACCCGCCTGAAGTTAACGAGTATTGACTTGAAGCTCTTGCATTTCAGATCTCAGAATACATGTTTTAGAAGTATTTTACGAGATGGCAGGCACCAGAGTTGCCGGTGAGATAATATCGATCTTGTCAAGGCATCTATTAGGCTGCAGGAGTTCCACCACGGGGAGGCGACAAATATCTTTTTCCAGCTTCACCGGTTGGCTCGTTACTGGGAGAGCGCTCTTGCCAGCGGAGGCCGTTGCGTCCGCTTCCAGCGACTTCTCCGTCGTACTTGGTCGGAAGACGAGGTATAGCGCCACTTGCACGAACCCGAGGGCCGAGCAAGCAGCACTGAGGAAGAGGATAAACATGTCGTTAGTGTACAGCCCTTCAATCGTCCAGATCAAGTTGGACGTTGCGCCGGCCAAGCACATGCCGAAGGGGATCGACGCGCCCGACCGCGTCTTCAACACCGTCTTGATCGTCTCGAAGGGGGCGACGTAAGGCAGCAAGCAGGCAACTGTCATCATGTTTCCGGCTATCAATTCGACTTGGCTGATCGGTTGTTCCGTCACTCCTGTCATTCCCAATACGACGTACACGGATCCGACTACGTTCGCGACGAAAGCAGCGCCGATTGCCTTCATAGCGTACGTCCGTTCCTTCGTCCACCGGAAATACACGCCAATGTAGGCGGTTGATATCATTGTACCGAAGACGTACGTAGCAAACAGAGGGAAGTAGCTCCCCGACGCCCAGCCGTACAGCAATCTACAACACAGACGTTGATTAGCCACGAGGTAAGTTACAAGTTGGCTCGTGCCCTACAACTTACACCATGACGCAGTTGAGCCAGAGCCCAATGAGAGGGAAGAGGGCCACGTCGCCCGTTTCGTGGCGCTTGTGGATAGCATGGATTGAAGGCGCAGAGCTGAGGATCATGACGACGGAGCAGCTCGATGCCAACGCCTTGAGAACTGCGAGTCCTACACTCATCTTGACAGTCGGGAAAGCGCTGTGAGCGGTTGTTATCCACTTGAGAACTGGGCGTACGTGACTGCAGCATCTCTCGGTGGCACCTCGGCCATCAAGCATAGACCAACCGAGCATTTTTAGGCCATTGCAACGCTGCACGGCGTCGTATCGAGGTGATTGGAAGTGGTTCGACGTTTCGGCCTCGTCTATTGTCCGGTGCTTGAAGTGATAACGGTCGTTGGCGAGGACAAATCTGTAGACGAATACGAGTATCCGATACATGAAAAAAGTCAATCGCTAAATATATCTAGTTTTCGTACTTGTGCCATCTTCCGTTTCAGCACGTAGCAGAACCTTTCGACCAGAAAAATTGTACGCACTAACGTCTAACGCCATATCCACTATATTTGCCTTCTCCTGTTTGTTCTGCAACGTGTTGAAGCGCAAGTGTGCGCAACCTCTTACGAAGAACTTGTACTCATAACGATTTAGTGTGGTAAATTATCATTTTACTATTAGGTTCTTTAGATACGCTGTCGTTGCAGCGTTTACTTCGACGGTGACGGCGAGTGCACGGCGATGTAGATTGGAGACGGCAGTGGGCCCTGGTTGCCGTCGCTTTGAGGTGTGGTTGCAGCAGTAACGGGGAGAACGGACTCCTTGCCGGACTCCGCAACGCCCACGACAACCTGCGACCGTCCAGGACGGTAGATGAGGTAGAGCACTACTTGCACCATCCCCAATGCCGCACAGACGGTTCCAAGAAGGAAAATGAAGATGTCGCTTGTGAGCAGGCCGTTGATCATCCAGAGAACATTGGACGTCGTGCCCGCAAGACACATCCAAAAGGGGATCGACGCTCCCGACCGGGTCTTCAACACGGTCTTGATGGTCTCGAACGGCGAAATGTACAGCAGCACGCTGCCTATGGCCATAATGTAGCCCGTGACGAGACCAACCGCGTCGGTCGACTGGCCTGTGGCACCGGTCATACCCAGAATTGTATAGACCGCCGTGACTAGCACAACGGCGAAGGACACGCCGATGGCCTTGATGGCGTATGTGCGTTGCTTAGTGTATCGGTAGAACACGGCAATGTAGAGCATTGCCATAATGTCTCCGAAGAGGTAGGTCGCGAAGAGCGGGAAGTAGTCTGCGGTTGCCCATCCGTACAGCATTCTGTTCAAGGCAACATGGTTAGTAACCAGCTCATCTACGGGGGCAAAGTGATGGGCAGCGACTTACAAGACGTGGCAGTTAATCCAGAGTCCCACAAGCGGGAAGAGCGCCACGGCGCCCGTGTCTTGACGCTGGTGGATGCGGTACATCGCTGGCACGGAGCTCAGGATCATGGCGACCGAGCAGATCGACGCCAGCACCTGAATGATCGTAAGTCCGACGCTCATTGTAGCAGATTGAGTCCAATTCAGAAATGAACAAAGCTCTCCTTCTTGCAGTCGTGTCTCACTCGGACATGCTCCACTGACGCCAGCACCGTATCCATCTCAAAAGCGCCGCCAAACAAAAAGCTGGTGGCAATGAGGCCGTGGAGATACGACGCTGTGCGACTTGGCGTCGTATCAATCGATTGGAAGTTGGGAGAAGAGTGATTGTCTCGAGCACGAGAACGGCCTGCTTGCCGCGTCTATTGCAGCATCTTCCGACTTGCCTTGCCCATGCTTCAGTTTCGAGCGCAACGACTGGTCTGCGGCCGCCGCGACTTGACATCCACGCGATCCAGAGACCGGGCGACCAGGAGGGAAACTTCAGCTTTGCACCAGCACGCGAGCGCATCCCCCACATTCCAGAACTGCTTCAGAATTGAAGCGCAACCTGGTCACCCGACGGCGAGTGCCTTTGGTTTTTCATTCGCTCTGGCGTGAACGCACGCCAACGATTGGGGGCAGCGTCCAAACAATGCGGCTGAAGCGGTGAGTACATGTGCTGTAGTCTATTTCTTTATTAGCGTCTATGAAGTCTATGGAGGGATGCTCAGGGCGAGCAGATTGCAATGAAGTTGGGTGACGGCAGACTCTCGACTGTAGTGTCGCTCTTGACGGTCATGGTCGCCGTCACGGGGAGGGTGCAGTTGATCGTCGGCAGGTCTAACGGAGCAGGGTATCGTCCTGGTCGGTAGATGATGTAGAGTGTGACTTGGACAAAACCCATGAAGGAGCACGCGGCGCTCAACACCAACATGAAGATGTCGTTGTCGAGGTATCCCTCGAGCACCCAGAGCGCGTTGGAAATGGCTCCGGCGAGACACATCCCCAGCGGAATCGAAGCGCTTGAGCGGGTCTTCACCACCGTCTTAATGGTCTCGAGGGGCGCAACGTACGGCAGCAAGCAACCCACCGTCATCATCCAGCCTACAGTATCGCCTACTTGGTCGGTAGTCTGGCCTGTTATGCCCGTCATGCCGAGCACGGCGTAGGTCGTAAGGAGAATGATGACGAAGACGTTGCAGGCAATCGTCTTCACGGCATAGGAGCGGGCCTTCGTCCATCGGAAGAAAACACTGACGTAGACGATGGAGGTGAGCTCGCCGAAGAGGTAGATAGCGAAGAGCGGGAAGTAGGAGCCCGTAGACCAACCGTACACTGTTCTGTTGTATCAAAACAACGAGTGAGTACTTTTGCAGCAAGTCAAGAAACGCACGTGAAGCCTTACACTAAATGGCAGCTGAGCCAGAGTCCAACGAGGGGGAAGAGCGAGACGCATCCTGTGTCACGATTCTTGTGAACGCGATATACAGATGGCGCCGAGGCGAGGATCATGGTCACCGTACAGGACGACGCCACAGCTTGGAGAACGGTCAATCCGACGCTCATTTTGGCTGGAACGTGCGGTCAGCTAGTGGAATCCGATTTGGAAATGGCCCAGGCCTGGTGGTCCCTTAGGACGGTGCAAAGCAACCGTACCATATCCCGTGCTAAGGAGTCTGGACCGATCCCGGAATCCATCGAACGGGGCGTGATCTGCTCTGGATGGAGCCCACGACCGAAGACAAGTTTGGCACGCATCCAGGCTTCATAGAAATCGACGTCTCGGCATGACTACAGTAGAGCTCGTGTCGTTTCGTGTGCAATGCGTCGACTCGTCTACGGTAAATGCGACGAGGCAGCAACAAAAACATGGCAACAATTGCTGCACCCGATTGTCTGTCGCAATAGATGTACTGCTGCACCCGATCCAATGGATTATAAATCAAGCAAAAAAATACAGTCGGGTGCAGGAACGAAAAAGCGAGCGTACGTACACCGGAATTTTTCTGGTGCTTGGTGTCGCTTGTAGACGAATTGATTCTGGCGACCAGCTCACGGTGCTGCTTGCATGTTTGTCTCCAAAGTGTGACGACGGTCATATAGCACGCATGGTTGGGCCTCGCACGGTGAGCCCCAGACGGATGTCGTTTGACTGCCCATGCCACGAGCTCCAGTCAAGTCGCTGGCGTCGTCTTGTATGTAAAATATACATATCGCCTGGCGGAGCAAACGAGTCGACACCAAGCGTAAGTCGGTGACGCGACTGAGTATCCTTGACGATATTTTCTACCGGCTAAAACACTTCCAAGGCGACCTAGACGTGATGCAGCCCAATCTCATCACCAAAAGATTTATAAACGGCACTTAGTCTGCACTGAAAGCTCCTGTGTGCAGATACTGTAGTTACTTTGCTTCGTTTAGCACGAAGTCACAGCGCACTGGTTCATCACAGGGTTCTCGAAGATCGTGAGCTCCGAGGACCCGCCGGTCGAAGCGCACTCCGTCACAAAGTCACCCACTTCGGTCTTTCGAGCATCCATGTACTTCACGAACTCGGAGAGCGGGCACGTAAGACCCGGTCCGCTCTGACATCCAGGCAGAGGAACCACCTGCTCGTTGATGTTAAAGCGGACGTAGCTCTCACCATTGCAGGTGATGCGCTCCGTGACCAAACGCGAACCCATTGCAACCACACGCGAAGAGCGGAAGTTGCGGGTGGCGTTGATGGTATTCGTCGGGTACGTCTCGTCGAAATTGAGGCCGAAACCGGAATACATCGCATTTAGCTGCGTGTCTTGGCTGAAAGCTACGAAGATCTTCTGGCAGTAGGTCGTCTCGGTCTCGCTAAGCAGCTTAGTCACGGCTTCAGCGTATGGGAATCCGACGGTAGGTGCAAGTGCCACGCCATAGCCAGAGCCGTAGTAGTAGCCCAGGT
Organism: Phytophthora plurivora; assembly: GCA_030027945.1. NCBI lineage: Eukaryota > Oomycota > Peronosporomycetes > Peronosporales > Peronosporaceae > Phytophthora > Phytophthora plurivora. The sequence goes on from CP125273.1 coordinate 322,539, forward strand.
CTTTATGGTAGGCATAGTGCTCCCACTCATCGTCCGTGAAGATCTGACAGAACTCCAGGTGGTCCTTGCCCAGGTAGTTGCGCTGATACATGCACAAGTCCATGACCGTCAGGGCTACGCCCGTCGAGAAGCCGAAGCCAGGCCAGAGCGACTCGAGACGCTCCGCCAGTGCATCTTGCCAGCCCGTAGCCTCTGCAAACGCCGTCTGTCCCGAACTCTCGTCACCGTCGAAGTTTTGACACGTGTCGATAGGCGTTAGCGTGTTTCCGCCCAGAGTTTCGTCGGTGTTGCTCACTTGAACCAATAGATTGTTGTCCCAACTTGCACCGTGGAATCCCTTCATAAAGCCCTGGGCAGTGCGGACCACACGCTCCTTCGCGTTCGTCCACACGGTCTCCTTTCCGTTGTACAAGTTTGCATACTTGCTGCGGAAGGCAGACCCGACGTCGTACGCTTCCTGCAGGCCGAGGGTCGTGAGATTGTCCACCTCAATACCCGGGTACGGGATCAGTTCGGTCAGATTCCAGGTCTTAAGGAACTGCAGTTCCTCGGCTAGAGTGTCAGACATGTTGGGCCAGCTCAAGTACTCCGTCGCCGTCTCTGCAAAGCTCTTGATGCCGTTGTAGCTGCCGGACGAAGGGTAGCGCGTTCCGTGCCGCATAATCTGCATGAACTGTTAGTGTCCAATATTGTAGGGCCACAATTGGGCCACAATACTATTGCAATATGCACTTACCATGTGCACTTGGTCGACAACGCACGTGTCGTCAAGAGCGACTTGTTCCGCCGTGAGATCGGTAGCAGCTTGGTGGTAGAAGTTGAGTTGACTGGTGTGGTCTGTGAGGTCGAAGCCCTCACTGTAAGCCTGGGCGGTGTGAGCCACCAGCAGTGCTAACAAAAGAGCGGAGACGGTCTTCATAGCGCTTGTTCCGAGGCGAATTGGAAAGTGATCTATCGACTGCAGGCCCAATGCCTGCCTATCCTCGCCTTGACATCCTGAGATTCCACGGACACTTGTTGAACGAATCTAAAGGTCAAATTCATCCTCCATATGGCGGGCCATTAATTGTCAAGTGATCAACGCCCACCGTTGTCAAAGAGAATCTTTGAGGTACTGTAGTGCAGGCATTACTACAGTTGTTTTCGTCTCTAGCTGGAGATGGAAGGCATGAGCTTATACACGTATGGCAAGATTCCGCGATGAAACCAAGCACGAGGTGGCAACAGAGCGACGCAGAGTGATTGTCTTCAAGACTTTGCAAAGGCAACATCCGAAGCTGCTGACGATTGCATATGGCGGCGTTTCGATCACCAGATTGAAGTGGCAAGTTGAAGGACCATCACTCCTGTATCTGACAGCGCCAGATCTTCTCAGTTGCCACTTTGCGTTCAACCCCGCAGTTGCCTTTCACCCCTCACTTCCAGCCATGCCTGTTACCTCCAAGACCGAGCTGCTCATTACTAAAGCCTGGTCCGGAGCCGCCACGCGTCTGGAGGTGGCGCAACCTGAGCTCGCCCTCTTGGACGCGACGCAGAGCGCGCTGCGCTGGTGCCTGCAGTCAGTCACGCATCAGCTGTGCTACTGGCTCCAGCAGAGTCTTGTGGGGAGTTTCCAGGGCTTTCAAGACAAGTTGCCGATGAACTTCTACGCGCATTCAGTCTTCCCAGGCAACTGACACACGTCACAAGAGAGGGCAAGTACTTGTCGTGGGCTCAAACAAATATAATGGATCTTCGTACCCCTAAAACTTGTACATGCGAGCTGAAATGACCCTAGAACGACTTCCCGACCAGTGCCGCGCGCATGGCACTAACTAGCTCTGGCACCACAGTCGGTTCTGCTAGTGTGGACACGTCGTTGAGCGCGTCTTCTTCCCCTTGAGCGATTTTGCGGAGAATGCGGCGCATAATTTTCCCACTGCGAGTCTTTGGGAGGTTTGGGACCACAACGAAGAGGTCCGGCGTCGCGAAGGCTCCGATCTTAGAGCGGATCAGCATCGCGAGCTCCTTTTCCACTTGAGACGTGGCCTCTGCACTGTCCATGAGAGTCACGTAGCAGCAGATGCCTTCGCCTTTGATACGGTGGGGGATACCAACCACCGCTGCTTCAGCCACTGCATCATGGCCGATGAGCGTGCTTTCCAGCTCTGTAGTGCTGATTCGGTGGCCGGAAGGACACAGAACATCGTCGATGCGGCCTGTGATGAAGTAGTAGCCATCCTTGTCGCGGCGACAGCCATCCCCCGTGAAGTACAGACCCTTGTGCGAAGCCGTGTACACCTGCAGGTAGCGGTTGTGGTCGCCGTAGACTGTTCGAGCCATACCAGGCCATGGCGACCGGATGCACAATTGGCCCTCGACGTCGTTCCCCTTGATCTCAGTGCCGTTCTCGTCCGTCAGGACGAAATCAACACCGAAGAAAGGTTTACTGCACGAACCTGGCTTCATGGGGATGGCGCCGGGCAAACCAACACCAATATGGCCACCAGTTTCCGTCTGCCAGTACGTGTCGATGATGTAGCACTGACGATTGCCAACCACCTCGTAGTACCATTTCCACGCCTCCGGGTTGATCGGTTCGCCGACGCTACCGAGAACCCGTAGGCTCGAGAGATCGTACTTGCGAACGATGTCACTACCACGAGCCATTAAAGCCCGGATAGCAGTCGGCGCCGTGTAAAACTGAGTCACCTTGTGACACTGGACGAGGTCCCAGTAGCGTCCGTGGTCCGGATACGTGGGCGTGCTCTCGAACAGAACAGTGGTGATACCGTTCGCCAATGGGCCATACACAACGTACGAGTGGCCTGTGATCCATCCGCAGTCGGCAACACACGCGAACACGTCGTCGTCGCGGATATCGAACGCGTACTTGGCTGTCAGCAAGGCATACAACAAGTAGCCGCCAGTGGTGTGTGCAATACCCTTGGGAGTACCGGTAGATCCGGACGTGTACAGGATGAACATGAGGTCTTCAGCGTTCATGAACTCTGCGACGCAGTACGGGCGATGACGAGCCAGCTCCTTCTCCATATCGATATCAATGCCCGGGTGCATCTCGACGTCATTGTGCGTGCGCTTGAATACGAACACGTTGCGGACAAAGTCGAGGCTTTGGATCGCAGTGTCGACGGTCTGTTTGAGAGGCAACGTACGCCCACCACGTCGACCTTCGTCTGCAGTGAAAACCCACTGCGCTCGAGCGTCAATGACGCGACTTCGTAGCGCTTCGGCCGATAAACCGGCAAAAATCATGTTGTGAACGGCTCCGATTCGGGTGCACGCGAGCATGACGAAGACCGTCTCGGGGATCATCGGCATGTACATGGCGACGGTGTCCCCCTTCCTCACACCAGCGTGTTTCATAGCGTTGGCGATGCGGCACGTCTCCGCCAACAGCTCCGCGTACGAAATCTCTCGGCCCTGCCCGATCTCGTCCGCTTCCCAGATGATGGCGGTCTTGTCCGGGTGCCTCTTGACGTGACGATCGATGCAGTTGACACTCACGTTGATGAGACCGTTGAGGAACCAAGCCACGTCGCCCTTGCTGACGCTGCCGGTCACGGTTTGGTCGAAGTCTCGGAACCACAGGAGGTTCTCTCGGGCGAGGTCTCCCCAGAACTGCTCAGGGTTCTCGAGCGAGCTCTTGTACATGGCTTCATACTGCTCCAAACTCTTGATATGCGCCTGCTTGGCGGCTGTGGCATCGACGGGATACACCCCTGTGGCGGTGGCGGCGCCCGTGCTGTCTCCCATGGCGCGAATTCGATTGTAACGGATCTCCAAAGTGGCGCATTTCGTCGCAGGGGCCAGTTTCTCCCAGCAATCGACATGATGCTACCGGTAGCCATTATTCACGCCTAGACTTGAACCTAGAACTGCCGATGCAAATTGTATAGACCGATCGCTTTGGCATCTTCGCTGAGTGGCAGCGCATTAGCGTGGGTAAAACCTGGAGATCGAACGAAATGCTGGACGTTTTTAGTCTTGCTGCACAAGGAACGGGTTTTGCCACGCCATCAAAAGACAACAAGCAAAAAAAATCACAGGACAACTTTGGTGAGTGGGGCGATCGAGCCACCAACGGACTGACACGTGTTTGGAGGTGGCAATATCGATAACGCGTACGATGGCGACTCAAGTTAATTAGTCTGAGCTTGAAGTCAAAGGTGTCATTTGATGGCGTGGTGTATTTACTAGCGAGAACAAGCTCGTCCACGTGTCACTCGCTACTGTAATACAGAAGCTCGCACGTTTTCGTTGCCTAGAAGTGCATCCGTCCACTCAGCTAAGATGATCCAGATACGGTCTTCTCAACACAAATCGGCATTTTCGATTTTGGTGAGTCTTTACCAACAGTAGAACACCAGTCAATCGCTCCAGTTTCACTGCAGCCATGGTCAGTTTCCTCGACGTGATGCGTGTGATCTCTACCATTACAGCAGTCCTCGTCGCTGTTTCACCGGCACCAGACTACTGGAAAATCTACAAGACCCGATCGACCGGCGTCTCCTCGATCCTCCCGGTGGTCATGATCTTCTGCAACTGCTACGTGTGGGTCCTGTACGCTTACCTCGTGGAGAACTTCCTGCCGCTCTTTGCCAACTGCTGCTTCGGAATGTTCACTTCCGTCGTCTTTGGGGGCGTCTACTACCGTTGGAGCAACGACCGCGCACACATCCACAAAGTCTGCGCTGTTGCTTTCGTTGCGCTGGCTGCTTACACGGTTTACTACATCCTCGGTGCGAGTGACGTCACGAACCAGTCGCAAGACTCGGTGGAGAAGGTCCTGGGTGTCCTGAGCGACATCGTGAGTTTGGTGCTGTACGCTTCACCACTGGAAACGATGAAGAAGGTGATCCAGACTAAGGACGCCACGACGTTACCGATTATCATCAGCGCCATCTTCCTCACGAACACCACCGTGTGGACCATCTTCGCTATTGCCGACGACGACGTGTTCGTGACGGTGCCGAATGCTATAGGTATGCTGGTGTGTATCGCTCAAGTGGTTCTCTACGTCATGTACCCCCCCACGAAATGTCAAAGAGGTCAGTGCTGACGGAGATTAGATCCAAACTCCGAAAAAAATGCGAAGAACCTAGCGGTCTTCCATTAGCTGAATATGTCGGTCTTAAAGACACTAGCGTAGTTTAGCAACTACGAGGTTTCTCCACGCTACTGTAACAAGTTACTTTGCCATTCCGACTGCGTGCGTCAACTTGATGATTTCCAATATTCTATTCTCTGAGGGCCATCTTTGTCAACGTGTTTGTCCAAAAAAGCAAAACAAAAAGGCCATTGCTAGCGCCCATGATTTCTATCCGGGTAGGTTAATTTAGCATACTGAAACCCATTAAAATGCAATCATGGTCAAACATGTTTGAGATCATGATCGAATCATGGATCTTCGAGGACGGGTGTCATGGACTGCAAATCCTATGCAATTCTTCAAAATCGAAGCTGGGCATCGAGGATTCTCTCGCCTAGCTGATCCAATTGAAAGCCTGAGAGCGCCGACACAGCGCTGAAAAGAGCTCGTCGATGTCATTCATGGCCCTGGGATAACGGCTGCGTGCTGCAGACACTGCTCTCAAACACCAGGTGCCCATTTGGGCAAGATGGGTTCAGAAAACGTTTTCACCCCCTCTTTCAAGAATCATGGGGCTAGATTTCCCGAAACAAAAAATACAATTGTATTTTTCAGTTTCTTTACCAATTATGTAGCCATGTTCTCATCTAAGTACGATCGTGATTTTCATCAAAAACTGAACATTACACATTACCGATTATGGGGAGAATAGCGTCGCTCTTGGCGCTCTTAGCGCTGGGGCTGCAGGCTGCCTCAGCCATGAAGCAGTCGTGGGTCTTTGAGAGTGAGGACCGCTCGCATTTCCTCATCGAGCGTTTCGGCTTCGGTCCCAGCGGGCGCATGGACGTGAGCGTGTCGCAAGTGGCCATTGAGTCACCCGAAAACGCTGAGGAAGTGCAGGCGGGACTGTTGTTTGTGCACCAGGACGATCTGTGGGAGACTATGGCGTTGCTGGACGATGCAGTAGGCGGAGAAGATCTGGACCTGGAGGATCCCATGGCGATAACTGCACAGGCCAGTGGCGATGGAGACAAATGCGCTCTACAACTGCAGCAGGACAGTCGATGGATCGACCTGACAGATGCTCATACGTGGTAATTTATTTTTAATTATTTTACGGTCAGGTATGCTTTTATTGATCAGGTCCGCTGTTGTAGGAATGTGAGTCGGGGGCATCAGCAAGTGGAATTGAAAGGAAGGGAAGGTGGAGCACACAACGGACCGCTCAGTATCGGGTTCTACTACATTTTCTACGCTCAATGCACGCCTGGACTCAAGGTCTCCTTTCACGTAAGTAAAAAATACTTTTCTATTGGTTAAGAAATGTACTGACAAGTTCTTGTTGTAGATGGATGCGATGTTCAAGAACGGAGCCAATGACTTTTTGTCCGCTGGAGACGCACCACTCCCTATTGTGTACCTGGCTACGAGTTTCCTCTTCCTGTGTGCGGCTGCAGTGTGGTGGAGATGTCTCGTAGTGCATCTGGACTTCGTACAGCGGGTGCACTGGCTCATGGCCGTTCTAGTGACTGTCAAGACGGTGGCTCTCTTTGCGGAAGCCATGCGCGTGTACTACATGAAGCAGAATGGCGACACCCTCACGGCGTGGACTGCAGTAACATACACATTCATGAGTCTGAAGGGAATTCTGCTGTTCTCGGTTCTGCTACTCATCGGCACGGGGTGGTCGCTTCTGAAGCCTCATCTGTCGCACCGGGACAAGTCGGTGCTGTCCCTCGTGCTGGTGCTGCAGGTTGTAAGCAACACGGCTCAGATCTTACAGTCGGAGACTTCAGTGGGAACTCGCGCTTGGGTGAGCTGGAGAGACATCCTTTTGCTCACAGACGTTGCGTGCTGTGCCGCTGTGTTGTTCCCCATCGTGTGGTCAATTCGCGAGCTTCGAGTAGCTGCTGCTACGGACGGGAAAGCGTTTATCAACCTCCAGAAGCTCACACAGTTCCGGTCCTTCTACTTGCTGGTGATCTGCTACATTTACGTGACTCGCCTGGTGCTGCAGCTCCTGCAAGCTAGCTTGCCCTATGATGCCACTTGGATCGCTGTAGCGGTGAGCGAGTTGGCTGCGCTGGTGTTTTTCACGGTCACGGGCTACCGCTTCCGTCCGCTGCCGCTCAATCCGTACTTGGAAATCCCGATGCACGAAGATGATCTGGAGGAATTCGCTCTAGATGATGACGAAGAAGACTTGGACTTCCGCACCATCCAGCGCAGTGAAATCCGTAAATTCGCCTATGGCGCACCAGTGAGAACGAAGGCCAGCTACGCAGTCAAGAGCAACAGTTCAGAGCGTACAAGTTACGCCAAGAAACGAAGCGGAAGCCTCAATAACGACGTGTAGAAAGTGCTAGAGCGCAATAGAAGTCTGACAATGGACGATTGAATAGAACGCAGTTTTGTTGAGCTCTTAATTAAGTACGTCTCAATGCTCTCCGATGTCAAGGATAAGCTGCTGTTGGAGACGGACGAACTGCGACTCGGAGATCACGTTTATACTGGGAATACCTCAGAATGAGGGATGGACAGCCCCACACCGATTAATTGCGTGATGCGTAACCTGGGTTGACATTCGGCTAACATCCATCAAGACCGGTACTTCATCAGTACATGAAGCAATTGGCCGGACCCCGGTGTCCCGCACAAAAACCAAGGTCACCAAGGATTATTTATTTTTAGTACGCCAAGGTCAACCAAGGTATTTATTTTTAGTACGCTAGGTACCGGTAGTTCAAACACGACATGTTCAGCGACTTCCATTTACAGATCTCCACCAAAACAACCACATTGCCAATGGGTCGTGGTGGTGGTTCGCAACAACTATACCTCCACGAAAAAGCAGAAAGGGTCCAGATCGCAAAGAAGCAGCATACAACCGAGCGGTCGTGAAGCTTGGGATGATGCAGCTAATCAGATACGAGCGGACTGGGATTCATGGGACACTAAGTTTGGAGGTACAGAATGGCAGCAATCTGAGGGAGTTGTGATGCAACTACTGCAACAAGGCTTGACCGAGCGTGAAATTCGAGCTGTAATTCCGGTAGGTGGGTCCCGCATAGCTCGACTTCGAAAAGTGCGAGAGCTCGGTCTTGATACATGGCACACGAGCCGTGAACGACCCAAACCATGGCACGCGTTTTCTGAAACAGATTTAGAAACATTCAGACAGCACTGCGCGACGTGGGTTCTTGAAGATGGATTTCCGTGTGCCCATCGACGTCCTCGACGATACTTTACCGAACCAAACTTAACATGGCGTGTAGTTCACGGTCGATACATCGATGATGTCCAGCGTGAAAACGCTGATGCAAGGACGCTGTCTTATTCTCGTTTTACGCAGTACGTGCATTACTACTATCCAGGTGTACGCCTAACACGGACTGCAGAGGATGTTTGCGATTGTTGCGTCCGTCTGGAAATCCAGCTTCAGCAGCCTGACATCTCTGCTTCTGAAAAGGAAGCTCTCTTAGTGGAAAAATAAATTCACATAGCAGAGGCCATTTCGCAACGGCGGTTTATTTTAAAGTTTGTGAAGGACTACACAAGCTTGCATGCACCGGACCAGCTCGTGCCGAGCGAGATTATTCCGGACACGTACGACTCAGAACCTCCACCTCATGATGACGCTGTAAATGGATCTGAAGGTACAAGTGCAACGACTGATTCTGTTGAAAGTCCGTGTTGCGTTCAAATTCAAGCTGAGGACTTCGGAGGAGGCATTTCAATGCCGCATTACGGGCATTCACGACCACCCGCTGATTACTTTCACAGTAACCTGATAATTCACAACTTTGTGGTCGCCGACATAACCAACAAACGCAACAATCTGTACTTCTACGACGAGCGTGCTCAAGGAAAGGGGGCAGACGCGCTGTGCAGTTTAAGGTTGTTGTACCACTTATCGACTTTACAAAGGGACGCTCGCAACGGCATTCGCCCAGCAGAGATAAGTTTGAGCCTTTTAGACAACTGCGTGGGACAGAACAAGTCGAAGGTGGTGCTTACATTTTTCGCTATGTTGTCCGTCGTGTTCCCGTACAAGAAGGTGGTGCTTTGCTTCCTTCTACCTGGTCACTCGCATAATATTGCCGACCGCGTGATCGCGTGGTGCCGTGGGGCAACTCGAAAATTGAACATCTTCACTCCAGCACTGCTTGTTGAAGAAGTCAACAAGGTGAAAAGTGTCTTTGGTATTTTTCTCGACCATAAAGATCCTGCCAACCCTTTCTACATCGGTTGGGGTAACCTGCTGGGCAAATATTTTAAGTCGCCCCCAGCAGGATACACAGGAAACTATTTGTTCGAGATAGACCAAGGAGTTTGCACAGCACGCAAAACGGTTGACACGCCGGATGAAGATGCAACTACGTTTGCAATGATCGATCCGGACAGCATTGAGCTCATCCGAAAGGCGATGATGCAAGATCTGTTTGGACCAACAGTGAAAACAATTTGGGAAGCATCGCCACGCAGCTTACAGCTTCCTCGTCACGAAATGAAAGAACTAACGGAGAAGAAGATGAAGTCCCTTTCCGCAAAGTATTTCTCCATTCCTCCGGAGCACTTGCATTACTATCCATCGGTGCCTGATGCAGTTGCAAACGCTCCCGGGCTGAGCGCGGGCCAAGCAGACACGGCCACGACGAACCCAAACAACGCGCAAGAGAAGCGCAAACCCGGCCGGCCAAAACTTCGTAAGAGCAACTTGAAACCCAACCAGCCATCTATCCTGCAGTTCTTTAGTCCTGCAAAACAATAGCCAAGCGAGGGTGGCTTTAGCTTTCTACATTTTTTTCTTTTTAAAATGGAGGTATACTGTTCTCCAATGAATTCACATGTGACGTTGTACATGCGTAGCTTACATATTGCATCAACACTACACTATACGCGCACCCATGATAATGCGGTATTACTAGTTGTTTTCCCAGCTGGCGGGGAAGGATGGGGCCCCGGGTTCACGCCAAACGCTTCACATACCGGAACATCCAAAAAAATCGCCGGGGGGTCGCGTAACCTGTACGTAACCCGTGTAACCTGGGCCGCCAACTTTCAATAATTGACCAGCTTTCGGCGCGTCGCGGCCCAAGGCGTGACCAAAGCGATGACGCTACGCAAGTTGCGTAACACAACCAGGAGAAGAAAGAGATCGCCGTCGCGGACATGTTCCCGATTACATTCTCCTGTGGACGTGTACTTGGCCGCCCCAACGGACTAGCGAGATGGCCGCTGAGCCCTGAGCGTCTCCTCCGTGGTCGATGCGCTGCCGTCGACGCGTTGGCCACCGACACGTACATGGCACTGGGTTCGCTCACCTCGACCTGCAGCTTGGCGGAGCATCCTCAATGACGACTTGGGCGGATCGCTGACTCTTAACGTCCGTCACGAGGCCGCTCGACGCTAAGAAGATCTCCGTGTTTGAAGTGTTGTTGCCCAGACGCATCATGAGCTCTCCGTCCGTGTCGTTGTTGTCGTCATCGTTGCTGACGGTGATGGCGTCCACCACCGTATGCGAGTCACCCGACACGCTCACGTATCCGAGCACGCCGCACGGCAGATCACTCATGTAGCTCACGTACACGCGGGTAGCGAGGTCCAAGTCGATGGAGTCGATGGTATCGCCAGTGGAGGCGAAGTTTAGCGTCCACTGTTTGACGAAGCTCATGTGAACCCGGCGGGGTCATGGACGCCACGACAAGGAGGAGTTTGAATGTTCATAGTGTTGGTTGATCGAAGGAAGGACTTGCTGCTTAGCCGAGCCACCTTGTCACGATATTCAAAATATATACATATGCACAATTTTAACTTTAAAAAAAATAGATGTGTATTTCCAGCCTAAGTCGCAGACGATCTAGTCTGCCAAAAAACTTAAAGTGAGTAATTAATTGTAGATTCAAACACAAGGCACAAAGCTCACGTATCCGTTGCCGATCTGGACACGTTGCCACTGCGCTTCATCGGGTGTTTGAGTCACGAGGTCAGTGGGATATACAACGTCGACTAACGATGCGTCACGTGCCGGCAAAACCTTGACAACGATCCCCACTAGTGCAGGTACTTCGACGTCATTAGAGTCGTCTCTGCGTCGAGACGCGATGCGTTCGATGAGTTCCTGGTCCATGACGAGCAGTCGAACGTGGTTTCCTACTGCTGGCAACGCGCCGACTCCTGTAAGCGCATTGGGCAGCACTTGGAGCAGTCGAAGTGGCGGGGTGCCAACTGCACTAGAGCCATTTTGGTATACCGTCACCCACTTGTCCTTCGTCAGGGGTTCCCCGTGCACGTGAACCAGCAGCTTTTGTTGAAGAATGATGATCCAGACCAGGATCTGGTGAGTACGCCGCGCAGCTGCGGATCTGCTGTACACATAAGTAGTTAGTGGCCACAATAATCTCACTCTCTCTTTTGCATTTGATACCTCAGGGGTGCACACTCGGACAGTCCGAGGCCGGAGTTTAGCAGCTTTACAGCGTCATCTTCGCCTTGACGAACATCCTCGACGCGCGTCAAATAACAGACGCGTCTCCAAGGCAGCCACACCAAACTCCCGGCAGGAAAAGGTGTTGCCACATTGGTCATGATGCCAACAGAGTAAAAGAAACCAGAATAGCTCACTATGTAGTGGAAAAAGATAAATTACGGATGTTCGTGACAGGAAAAAGGTGGCATACATAAAGTAGCTTTTGGATAAAAAAATTTGTGTTGCACTTGAAGAATTTGAGTGCTGCAATCTTTGATGGCGTTGTATCCTACAGGTCGCTCACCATAATAATACGAGAAAACTTCACTGCGCGTCGAACTTCACTTTGGCTTTTGCGTAACACTTTTCCGAATGTTTCCAAGTCTCCTCCACCTTATCTCCACCTTTGCCGCTATTGTGGCGGTGCTCGCTCCATTGCCATCTTTCTGGCACATTTGCAAGACCCACTCGACCGGCTCCGTTTCCGTTCTACCGGCCATCCTCACCTTCTGCAACTGCTACGCGTGGGTCATGTACGCGCGTGTGGTGAACAGCATCCCGCCGCTTTTCGTGGTGTACGCGGTCGGTATGCTCTCATCCATCCTCTGCGCAGGAATATTCTACCACTGGACCCAGGACCACGCGCGTATTAACAAGCTCTACGGCGTCGCGTTCTACGTACTGGCGGGTTACACTCTGTACTACAGTCTCGGGACGAGTGGGGCTACGAATCAGTCTGACAATGCAGTGGAAAACACCCTTGGAGTGCTCAGTGGCCTAATCAATTTGGCCTTGTACGCCTCACCGCTGGAAACTGCGAAAGAAGTGGTTAAAACCAAGGACGCGTCGACGATTCCGATCGCTATTAGCGCGCTCTTCCTGGCAAACAGCGTCATCTGGGTGGTACACAGCGTAGCCGAAGACGACATGCTCGTACTGATCCCAAACGCAATTGGTATCGCCTTGTGTATGGCCCAAGTAGTGCTCCACGCGATGTTCTACCCTCCGAAAGCGAATGAAGTGTCGGTGAGCTGCGGGTCAACAAGTTCTACGACGTGTGAAACTGTGAGGGACCTTCCATATGAAAGCCTGAAGGATGAGGAAGCCTAGGCTGCACGTAATTAAGCTTCGATTGTTCGCGTTCTAATACATTCCTATGGTGCATCGCTCAAAACCGTGCGCTAATACTCGAACGCCCACGAGTTTTTGTCGAGGTAATCCTGAATCGCAGCTTTCAGGGACGTATTGGGTCGTAGCATATCTAGTGTCAGTCTTTTGCGCGTCAGCGGGTCTATCGCGCCATTGTGGCGCAAATGCTCCTCCAAACAGCGCCGTTCGTATCTACAACCATTAACGATTTAACAAATTAGAGCGAAAGAATCCGTCAGAAATAAAATAAAATACGTACGAGACGCCGTTGGGGGTCGTCACTGGGTCGAGCATGACTTCCATACTGATTGGACACATGAAGTAGTCGGGCACTTGGCCTGGGTACATGTCCGTCTCGTAGCACGAAGCCATGTGCTCCACGTACGCCATCAGAGCGTCCGCTTGGTCGGTTCCCGAGCGAGTGGCGCTATCTGTTTGTCTGTGCAGAAGCTCCGCCGTTTGTCTGGCTCCGAAGAGCTTCTCCAGCTGGATCTTCGCTTTGTCGTGTCTGGCGATTCTCTGGCTCTGAATGTGGTGCCATTGCCGCTTCTTGACGCGTCGGAGCTCCGACGCAATGTCCTCCTGGAAGGCTTTAGACTTTTTGGTCTTTTCCGCACTGTTGAGCGCCGTCTGCAGCGCGTCCACGGCCGAATCGAAGGCCAACAGGTGCATGTGACTTGTGCCCAGCATGTAGCTGGCTTTAGCGTTGAGGGCGTCGAACTTGAGCGCCAGTTCGCAGTCTTCGCGACAATTCTCCCATTTCTCCAGTTTGGTGTGGCACAGCGCGCGGTTTGAGTAGTACGTGGAGCGGCCGGGAGCGAGCACGATGGCCTCCGTGTACATGTCGATGGCAGCGTTGAACTTGCCCTTCTGGAAGCACTGGTTGCCCTGCAGCTTGAGCTGCTCGGCGCGGTCAGCAGCCATGGCGGAAAAATACACTGGGCCCTATCGTTTTTTTCTGAGTCAGAAAAAAAGTGTTGTCTGGTTAAGTACGATGCATACGTGATCACACACCGAGTGTAAACTTACGGACTGACCTTGTTTCCTACATGTATTAGTGCTTATATCTGTACTCTGTACACGCATGTATCCGTCTCCAATGCACGCCTATCAGGGTCCCGCATACGTCTTTCACATGTGTGTCAAGTTTCAGCACCAAATTCGTCTTGGGTGGTGCGTCAATTTACCGTTTATCACTCGACTTCAAAGTTTCTCATTCCTTACACGTGGTGAGTCAGCTGGACCATGGTGCGCGGGGTCGTTAGCTGGTGAAGGTCCAGCACTACCCAAGAGAGGTGCCTACCCAGCGGCGCAGGCGGCGCTGCGGGGAGTGAGAATCCCCCGTCGAGGTTCCAAGACGTGGCAAAGGTTTTCCCCGCGTTGGATCCGAGAGGAAGGCGGCGTTGCACAAGGGTGCGATGCCAAGGAAGACATGCGAGGTTCAAGAAGCGCCCAAGCAAGATCAAGGACGGTGCGGTACGGCGCGGAGTCGGCCGCAGGACAAGGCACGCCAGTCAGCGCTTGGAGCAAAGGCTCACGCTGGAAACCGTGGAGTCAAAGGCGACGTGGATGCGGTGGCAGTCAGAAGGCGTTGGTCGAGGACAGACCCGGAGGATGGAGCGCAACGCTCGCGGAGAGCAGCTCATCGACGTCTTACTCGTTCATTGAGGGGCAGTGTAGTGGATGGAACCGGTAAGTACCGGTATCCACAGAAGTACCATCCGCGGTCCCTGAGCCTGAAGTCACCACAGTAGTCTAGAATAAACTTAATTCACTGATCGAAAGGCACGCAAGAATCGCAGGGAGATTTGAGCTCGACATGACTCACTATCGCGTGCTGATTGGCGATGCCGAACTCTCATCTACCTGGCTGTCCATCTCCTGGTCGAGACCACTTCTCCTTTGGAGATCAACATGGGTGTGTGGATGATCGTGCTCAAGGCGGCGACGTCTATCGCCGCAATGATCATGTGTCTGAGTCCGATTCCGTCCACCTACCGCATCTACACGACCAATGATACTGGTGAAGTGGCGGTGCTGCCTCTCGTAGCGCTCTGGATCAGTTGCCACCTCTGGTAGGTTCTCAATAAGCCCACGGGTATTATTCGCTTCTAACCTCTTCTTGAACAGGATGATTTACGGGTACGTCACGAATGATATTTTCCCCTTACTAGTGACCTACCTCGTCGGAGAAGTGCTGGCAGCCTGCTACGTGGCTGTGCACTTCCGCTACACCAAATCCCGTGCTTACACGGCCAAAGCGATGGCTTTCGCGTTGATTTTTACAGCTCTCGGCACGACGTACGCTGTACTGGGACGTGAGGGCGTGACGAACCAGAGTCTGAGCACTGTGGGTGACTTCATGGGCTGGATCACAGCGGGCGGCAGCTTCTTGCTGTACACGTCGCCCTTCGAGACGATCAAGCGCGTGCTACAGACCAAGTCCGGCGCCTCTATCCCCATTGCGCTCTGCTGCGCCGGCTTCGTCAGTAACGCGCTGTGGATCCTCTACGGTCTCGTGGTGGACGACATGTTCGTCTTCGGCCTCGGCGTCTTCTGCACGGCTCTGCCGCTCTTCCAGATCGTCCTGTACTTCCTGTTCAACCCCAAACGACAGCAACTCGCGACCGACAAAGACTCGGAGGTCAACGACCTAGCGCAGGTCGTCGTCAGTATCGAACCGGAACAGCCCAGCAGATCTGGTCACTTTCACACAGCGTCGTCACCTTAAAAACTCAAGACGATTCACTCCATTTCTCTTCATAATGTACACGCTACGCTCTTGTGCTTACTTTGACACTTGGATGGAGTCCAGCGGCGAGTGGATTGCTTCGAAAGCTGGACTAGGCAGCTTGCTGTCCCTCTTCTCTCCGTCGCTCTCATCTCCTTGGACGTGGAAATCCTCCGGAAGAGGGTGCGTCTTTGGGTCAAACACCACGCACAGCACCAGAGTGAAGGTGTTGAGCGAGATGAAGATGATGTTTGGCGAGATAATAAACCAATTGTCCGATAGAATACCGTACGTGAACCACAGGCAGTTGTTGGTGAGCCCAGCGATGACCATGTGCGCGTTGATGAAGGCCGCAGATCTGTACTTGAGTACTTGAAGCAGCTTCTCCATAGGAGCAGCATACATGCAGATAGCCGAGATATCAGCGAAAATACCTGTAACAGAGCCCATGCCGTCTCTCGACTGGCCGGTGTAGCCGAGGCCTCCGACGATGGCGTAGATAGTGACGACGACCAGGATGGCGGCCATGATCATCAGCACTTTGTTCACGTAGCGTCGCTGTCTTGTGTGTCTCCAGTAAACTACGAGGAAGCTCAAGGCCACAGCGTCTCCGAACAGGTAGATCCAGAAGATAGGGAACCAGTTCTCCACCATGTAGCCGTAGACCGCCCACACGTGGCAGTTGGCGAACAGCGTCACGAGCGGGATGACGGACGCCACGCCAACGTCCTTCTGCTTGGAGACGCGGTAGATCAGGATGGACGGGCTCAGGATCATTACACTGCCAGAGCACGCAGCCATCGCCCGAACCACAAGCTCCGCGGTGCCTGTCATTTTCGATAGTCGTCCTGCGTATGCGGCAGATTGAGGAGTGAAGATGAAGGGATACAAAGCAGTTCCAGTTCGTTATGTCGTCGTAATCGGCTAGATAGGAAGAATATGGTTGGCCTACACGCAATCCTAACTACAATGTGATGAAGAGCTCTGAATGGTAGAGATGGCGGACATGTACATGTGCTGTCCCTCTTTTGTTTTTGACAGTCGCATGAATACTTCAACCTACGCAATGGGCGTCATGATCAATGGCTGCATCTCCAGGTCGCTGAGCTCGTCGCCTGTATCCATCGCGAACTGCAGCGAGTCCGGCGTAGGGATCGGCGTGCCCGAGAACGACGGCATGCTGCCCACAGTAAGCGGCGTTCCTTCGGCGCGCTGGTACGTGTAGGTTGTGAATTTGGCCACGCGGGACGGTCGTACGGTGCGGTACGTCGCGGGCAGCGAGCTCCCCAGGTCCAGCTTGGTCTTAAAGTTGTCGACTCTCGTGCCGTAGCCTTCTTCCAGCCAGGCATCCACGTCCATATACGGGTTCGTATCGCGGTAGACGAAGTAGAGCGGGATCTGTACGCCGCTGAAGACGAGGCCGATGACGCTCGGGATCAACACGAACATGTCGTCGTCCATGATGGACGTGGCCACCCACATGCAGCAGTTGAGGAAGATCATGACACACAGGTTGATCGGCAGCGACGCAGACGACTTGGTGGCCAGCACGACCTTGATCGTAGCCAGAGGCGACGCGTACATGCAGACGTTGATAGTCGCGCCCACGTAGCCCAGCGACTGCACGACTTGGTCGAAAGTTTGGCCGGTCTTGCCGGCGACGCCAAGCAGTACGTACAGCGTGACCAGCGCCATACCGAGGAAGGCGGCGCCGCACGTCCGACGGGCTTCGAGAACGTTGCGTGCCCAGCGGTAGTAGACGCCCGTGAAGACGACGCCGGCGATTTCACCCACCAGCGCCGCGGCGCACAGCGGGAAGTAGCTGCCGGTCAACAGGCCGTAGAGCAGCCACAAGTGGTTGTTGAAGCACATGAGCACGAGCGGAAGCAGCGCCATTTGCCCCGTCGTCTTGAATTTGTGTACGCGGTGCATATCCGGCGCCGGACTGAGGTTCATGGCGATCTGGATGGCGGCCGTCGTCATGCGCAGTAGAGTCACTAGAGCAGGGGAACCCATGGCTGTCCGAGCTTTCAGCCGGGGCGAGACGGTCGAGACACTCGACGGAGGAGAGGAATCGTGGCTAGCTTTCAAGTTTGAAAATGAGGGCAGCAACGCTCGATCTGAAGCGCGTAAGGAATTATTGGTATGGAAAGTCTCAGCTTGGCACTGAGCAGTGAGCCCTCATCCGTCAGGAAGGCTGAATCCTCTCCGTCCTGATAACTGTACGATTGGCTCGAGATTTTTGACTGAAAAATATACTCGAGGATGGTGAGACTGCGAGCGCCTGAGCGGCGAAACGATATACGGAACTGACCGGTCAAACGCAGTGAGTCAGACAGTCAACTGTCCGATTTGGTGGACGATTCTGAAGATACAGTACACCCGAATTTTTAACACTGGGCACGTCTGGCATCACTCGCACTACCGATCGTGGATCGTTCTGGAATGGTAATGTAACCTGCTTGCGCCTCCATTAGAGGAGTCCACCCGAGAGATGCATACATTGCGACTCGCTCCTGTATTGGCAACGTGGAAAACTCGTCGCCAAAGCCCCTTGACTGGTATATCGCTCCGGAAATGCCTCCTTGCACCAGTACGAATAGACTCGTAGGGTTTACACTGCACGACAGCACTTGAGTGCTCAATTGTTGCTCCAGGGACATGCTCAGCCGAATCCGGCGCAGTATTACCCCCCTTCCGCTGACACCACTGAAGGCAAACAGGTCGAGGTCGAGCGATTGCCCACCGTCGGAAAATGACGCGGCATAGTCGCTAAAGCACCACCCGACTGCAGCAACCAAACCGCTGGGGAGTTTGCTGACTGGACGCAGTCTCCCATCAAGCACGAGCTGCATCGCTACGCTCGCTGACTCACCAACAATCGAAAGCGCTGATCGTATAGTGAAGCACGACATGTCGCTCTCGAGCTCCACATCAACACAGCCACACTCGCGGATGAACTGCGCGACATCAACCACGCGTAAGGTTGAAATTACACCCCACTGGTTGCCAGATACTCCGTCACTGAGCTTTACGGAGCCCGGTTCTAGCAGCCAGCGGCGGCTCCAAGCGGGTTTCTGCGTGTGAAAGACGCCATGCTAAGCAGGGGTTGGTCGTACTGCAATACTTGGGTCTTGAACACGTAGAACAAGCGGTTCAGGGCAGTTGACAGTGGTCCTGGAGCTTGTTGGCCCATTAAAAGACTCGAAAGCTGACCTCGAAGAGCTTCAAAACGCCCGAGTCTGTATACAAGCGACAGCACGTCGTCCACTAGCGTCGACAACGGCGTGTTGCTGGAATCTCGCGTCAAACAGTCTAAGAAGTCGTAGACACAGGAAATTAACAGTGCAAAGCGGTCATGGAGCCCTTCGTTGCTACCCTGCAGCGCAGATTGGATGAGGTACTGCACCGTACTAGAGAATATTGCTCGAAGGAGGAAATACACCGTCATCTGAATGGTAGAACTGGGTGAAGCTCCCATTCCTTCTGTGCCTCGAAAGATTTCGTCCAAGAAAGACTCCACGGTATCGTCGAATTGAGCAGATAGAGGGTTCTGAAGTGCTGAAAAAGCACGCAACCAGTGAATACTGGCGAGTCGTGTGTCCACATCGATATCCCCCACTGATAAACACTGTATAAACTCCAGTAGAATCAGGAGATGCAGACCCTTTTCTCGAAACCAGGGTAACAACCTTCAGCGTCCAACTGCCACAGACTCGAGTCCTTCTGAGCCTCACGACCGCCAACTGCTTCCATAGACTGGCGCTTTCTTTGATAGACTACTTCACTTAATCTCTTTTTGGGCCATAATACAGGGAGATGTTACCTGCTCCTCGTTGTTACCGGGTATATCCATTGCTGGAAGAGCGCAGCCAGAGCTGTCTACTCCGCGGGACCGGCGGTACGATACGAGCATGAAGGCTGGAGATGCGTGGCGTGCGAGTACTGTTGCGCTCTGGATATCTTACAAACGGAGAGCGTACGCCACGAGATGGTGCGTCATTTCTCGCTGTGTTCGTGTGACGCTGGTGTCGTAGCGGTAGAACCACTTTGGAGATTTACCACGATTCAGTACGTACAACACGGTGTTGTTGGGCAGATGCTGCTGTTTCACTCGTTCTCCACGAACCCAGCCATCGCCAGAGCTTTCACTTTGCTCTGTTAAGTTCGTCACGCTCTCGCCAATATCTAACCTGCGATTCTCCTGTGAATCATCAAGACCGGGAGCGCCCAAGTCCTGTGCTAGACCGGCCAAACTCTCGGGCCAAAGTGGCGCCACGCGTGTCGGTTCAAATCGAGCACACACCAGAATATCGTCCAGATTCACGGCTCTCACGTCCGTGGAGAACGTCACAAGGACGTGCACTGAGCAGCCGCAGTAGCTCCGTTTCACGTGTTCCGGACAGCAGTGCGGGAAGCATCGGAGCAGCTACAGAGCAGCAGGTGATGGTTAGACCAACATATCCGATAAGCCACTGCGTGAAGTGGCCGCCACGCTCTCGGTTGGTCCTGGGACGATAGTGAAGTATTAGCAAATGAAAGCGCTCGTATACTTAGAGACGGAAGGGGGGAGACGTACCTGGCGTATTCTCGTCGGAAGAGCGCGTGGTTCTCCTTACTACAGCGTAAGAATTCACAGGAGATCACGTGGACCATGGGGCTTAGTGAGTGTCTCGCGAGAAGCCAGAAGGACTGAGGGGGCACCGACCGTCCACAATTCAGTCCAGAATAGCCTCAGAAACGCACGTATAACGCGTGTGGAGGCGACTCGTAAGATAAACCGTGGCATGTCGGTGTAAGATAAACTGTTTCTTTCAAACCTCACACGCGTTTTTCTGGTGTCTGTCGGCTGTCTTGAAGTTGCGGATCGTTTGTGTTGAAGCTGATGCTTTGTTTAGATAATTTGTTTTGATACAAACGGTACTTCGCCTTGATATAACTCAAATGTGAACACGAACCAGTTCTGATGCAAGTCACGCTCCCTTTCTTTTCGTCTCGGTGTCGTTCATAAAGGAAATCTTTGTTAACCAACGACTACATCGGCGCGCGCCTAAGGCACCACACCACACCTCAGCAAGCTGTACCAACACATCTACCTGCATAGCGAGGAGCTTGAGCTGAACGGCAATGCAGTGATTTCAGTTCTTCAAGGAATGGGTTTCGATCCACCCAAACCAAGAAGCTTACCCCAACCAAGCGACCGAATTTGGATTCTCCGACAATAATCAAGAAGTCTAAGTAGACACAACATAGCTAGCAAAACGACAAGTCCGCTAACTAGTTAATCAACTTCTTCTTCTTCTCAGCAAGCTGTGCCACCGCTGCAGGTTTCTTGCAGACAAATGCGGTGTGATCACCTGGTCACATCACTATCGAGAGTTCAATCACACGGCTGATGCGCTTGCAGACTTGGCCATGGACACTGGCTGCAGCAGACAAACGCCCCTGAATGCGACAGGAGAACCGCGCGGTCCTTGGGATCCAGCCTTTCAGCACATGCCTCGAGATTTTGAGGAATGGCAAACACGTATCTTGGGTCAAGAAGACTCGAGCTGATCACCGCAGTTGACGGTGACCCAACATCAAGCTGTTGACGAGAATGGGCTGCAGCTTCGGATATTAGTAGTCGCTAGTGCGCTAGTGCTAAATGAAAACAGTATACCTCACCTGAAAAATGAAAATTCATAAAGGAAATCTTCCGCCTCCAACGTGGGACGGCCGTTCTCTGCGTTGACACATCCAAACCCCTTCGAAGTAAGCTTATCACTGGATGCGATATACATTCCCGTCGCCAGCGAACTTGGAGTGTTCACAGCCTCTCATCATCTGCAAGTTGTTCTCTTCAGCCGTCCTTGAGCTCTCGTTTTTCCCCGCCGTTTTTAAATACAAAACCAGTGACAGGCAAGAACCGACCAGGCAGTAAGATCTCCATTGGAAAATAATCCAGCCACAGAGCCTCGCTCTTCCTTCACTTTCGCATTTTCCTCCATGTATAACGTCAACTGCACGATAACCTCACGCAGTTAGCTTGTGCAGAAGCGCCAAGATGGACTTCGACAGAAAGGCACGGCCGGTAACTTACGGCGGACGCGTTAATACCCGTAAACGCCTGCAAGCAAACTCAGCAACGTATTGGGACTCGCAACATGCGAGAAGACTCTAACCCAAGCAAACACCAACACGCTAGTTACATACATACTTCGAAGTATCAAATAATTGCTGAATACAGCACATGTAATACATGCACCGTACAATGCGTCTTAACATCATTCTCACACTCACCCCACGTTATCATACGCAGATGGAAAATCTTCCAAAACTCGTCTTCGTTCGTCTTGGGGTCGAACACTCTCAACTTTTTAGTCACACGGGCTGCCAAGCCGGGGAAGTAGGTCCTGCATTGATAACGCAGTATTAGAATACATCCAAAGCGGAAATCGTTTTGGTTTGACGCTGCCACCGTTTAGAAGAGCGCAGGAGATAAGCTAGACGAGAGAGGGAGCTGCGGACGACGTGTATGCTACCCATTGAGTCCCTCATACTGCACACCACGCTCTACATGCAGCGGTCTTTGTCGGTGCTGACCCGGAGGGGGAGGGGGCCATGTGGGGCTGTAGGTTGGTCCGTCTCTGTCGACGCCTGCGCTTGCTGGCCTTACACAATATTGTCAAGAATCTTACCGCAATATAGAGGAGTTTGGCCCTCAGCAACGGAGACAAACAGCGTAGGAAGCAGCCATGATCCGAGAAATCGCCTTCGAGAGTGTTATCTTCATTATAGCCAAACAGTTTAAAAACGTTAGATACGTTTTTTTCTTTTTACCATTTCCCTTAAAAATAATTTTAATATTAGTAGTAAAATAAATAGAAGGGCGTTACATAATTTAACACCACTCCCTTGCGCGAGCCAAAATGACAGGAGTGAAGATGCAGACCAGCGTCGAAGTGCCAGTGCCCTGAATATTAGGGATTATATGGCATCAACTGTAGACCCCATATTGACCATATACGGAGATGCTACCATATTATGGAGCTGGGATTGACGGAAATTCCAAGTCCGGTCCGTAAAAGGGTCATCATTACTACAAAATTACAGTTCCGCGCATTATGACGTAGGAGAGGTAAAAATCGCTGAGGGAGAATCTCCTGTTGTCGTTTGCTAGATATACAGATATCTCCCTCAAACAGGGGAATAATGTATTAATACATGTACTGCACTGAAAAAGGAAAAGATTCGTCGGCCAAATACAATTCATTGTGCACCCATTCGTCTCCACGACGATGCTTCCCATCGTGTTTGAGCGCTTCCTCGAACGCTCTTCAGTCGCGTTGTGCTCTTGCATGATGGCTGCGCTCGTCGCAGGCGCGGGTCTACGTCGCACACCAACAGCCACCCTGGGCGGCCAATGGTTGAGCAATGTCGTCAATGGTCAATGGTGCTTCGCTGCCACGCAAGTCTCGACAGCGTTAACTCGCAAAGTTTCCTGGGGCCGACGCACGCGCCGCGACCACCAGTTCGTTAAACGCTGACGAACCAGCCGTACTTAATACGTCAGCAATCAGGTGTCGCAGCAACTCTGGCACCAAGCAGCTCTGCTCGACCGTCGAGCAGAGTCTCCGCTCGCAATGCCAAGGCAGTTGAGCCAGCTACCCACCAACTCCATCGTGCAAGGAGTCTAAGTGCTGGATATCGCTGCTAACCTCTCGGGCTCTCAAGGTGCGAAGCAAGGTGAGAAATGACAGCGGATACGTCGTGTCTGCTGGTCGGCGTGTCACTGACGACGAGACGATTGCTTCAGATTCTTTGTCGATGCCGTGCACCTCATTTGACAACGTGCGTGGCACCTGCACTTCCACTTCAGCATGCCCGCCGCTCCATTAACCAGCGTCGTCGTGGTGACTCGCTCGCAGCCGGGAATCGCCGCACTGCCGCACGTGACGGACACATTGTCGGCTTTCCTGGACCGCTCTTCGAGTCTGCCGCTCTCTCGGGCTGCTGCCGTGGGCTCAGTATCGCTCCTACAGAGAATCTGGGATGCTAGTAAGTCATCGGAGACCGTCGTAGATCCGTGGTGCCAGCCGACAAATACATGGCGTCCGGCCAAGATGCTGTGGACTAACCACTTCTACTACCAAGACCAGTTCGCCAAGGGGATGATCGAGGCCTGCAAACACGCAGACGTCAATACTGTGCAGTGGCTCGTGGACCAGTTCGTCAACTGCGTGGTGCCGGCTCAAGCGCTGGAGGCAGCGGCACAATGCGGCAAGCGAGACATCCTGCAGGTGCTTGTGAATATACATGAAGCGTACAAGAAGGCGTCCATGCCTGGCGTTCGTGTCCTCGCAGAGAAGAAGCCCCACCAAGTCAAGTTATGGGAGAGTAACGTCCTTCTTGTTGCTGCGACTGGAGGGCACGGAGACCTGGTGATCTGGTTGTACACGGACGTCTTCCATGGTTTCTATATGAACAGTAACCAAGAAGTGATGGATGAATTGGCGCGCCATGGAGACTTCGAGGCGGTGCGACGGCTAGTTGCGGACGGTTGGCAGCCTCCCCGGATTGACTACGCAGCGGAAGGAGGAAGCTTGGACATGGTACAATGGCTACTGGATCAGAATCGAGACGTCGGTAAGCAGTGGGCACTTAAGAACGCAGCAGCACAAGGTCACCTGGAGATCATCCAATCACTGGTGAATGAAGACATTGTGTATCTTGATGGCGAGGCATTTTGCGATGCGGCATCAAACGGACACTTAGCAGTGGTACAGTGGCTCAAGGAGAACAATCTTGGCTGGAACTTGGCGCACAAAGCGATGGACTTAGCGGCTAGCAATGGACACTTGGAGATTATCCAGTACCTTCACAGCCATTGTGGTGTCACGTGCACCCACTGCACAATGCGCGGAGCAGCTACCAACGGACATCTTCAGGTAGTGGAGTGGCTCCATGCGCAGTTCGGAGACAACCCCAGCGTCGATTTGTACGAAGCCGGCTCCAAGCAGCAATACAACACGACGGTGATGGATGTTGCCGCCATGAATGGCCATCTCCACGTACTGAGGTATTTACACAGTGCGGCGTTGGCAATGGAGACAACCGCCATGATTAATCTGGAGAAAACTGTGCCAACTTGCACAATAGCGGCGATCCAACTTGCAGCTGCACATGACCACCTTGACGTGTTGAAGTGGCTCCACGAGAACTACTGGACGGAGCCCTCCGTGGACGTGATGGACATTGCAGCCGCGAGTGGTAACTTAGACATGGTCAAGTGGCTTTATGAACATTCAGCGGTGAAGTTCTCCCCGGCAGCGCTGGATGGTACCGCGAAAGAGGGCCATTTGGCCGTGCTCCAGTGGCTACATGAACATGTTCACGAAAGATGCACAGTCAAAGCAATGGATGAAGCTGCAGCCATGGGCCATCTCGATACAGTGCAGTGGCTCAGCGAGAATCGAGTTGAGGGTTGCTCGCCGAAAGCATTGGACGGCGCTAGCACTGGAGACCACTTTGACGTCGCGCTGCTTCTGGTCACGAAGTATCCAAAACTTGGTACCGGAGCAGTCACGAGCCATGATTTCATTGAGAACAACTATATCAGGGCATGGATGGAGGCAACATATCCCATTCGCAGGTAAACCTGCCGTGCTAGATAATCAACTTCAACTTTATTTCAGAGTTCGGGGCAGCACAATTTATCGCAATTTCCAATATTTTACCCTTCTACAATAAGACAAGTTCGGAAATAAACGAAGGCACGTGTTAGAATCATCAACCAAAGCAACTTATCAGCAACTTTAGCGCAACTTTCGGACAACTGAAGGGCCTTTCGCTCGACCCTACACCCGAACCCTAAACCTGCCAACCCCGGTAAAATGTCACGGTTTAGCACACCATGCGAAGACTTCGCTTCGCACGTCGATGCTACACCATTCTCGTTGGTGGGGGAGATTTGACCCTATTCTTGCAGCACTGAGTGAGCCCTCTTGGATTTCCTACCTTCCGGAACCCGACCGCCTTCAGCCGCCTCGTGAAGTCTAACTCGATGGATGCATACGTCGAATGGATTCGGAAGTCGAGAATGCCATCTGGAGTCCAAGAGTCAAGGCCTAGAGCCCGGCTGGAAGTCAGCCTGATTTGTACCCTGAATCCACATTAAGTCTCTGGGTTTACTATTGTCAAGATGTTAACGACCGACCAAGATCTGTTTGGCACCAGCCGGAACTCTTCTGTGTTCTTCGGGCTTTCATGATGAAACGCCCTTACCCTTTAGTGAAGCCAAGTGTATTTGCTTATGTAGCTAGCCTTTAGCAGTTACTTCATATTGAGTTCAATTTGCCACCAAGGGCGCAAGTGAGTGACCTTATTTCCCATAAGGCACTACTGTGAAGCACTGCTAACCAGCCTCGAAGACGAGGGCTCGGAGTCAGCTGAACTAGCGTCAGGCCGCGACGCCCAGCGTCATCGCCGCGTGCTGTGTATTTGGACTACATTTGTCTGTGTGTTCCGAATTTCTCTATAGTCTTTCGTACAAATATTCTAAAATCTGTATTCTGAAAATTCCAAGTGGATTGTCCGGAAGTGGTGCGCTGATAAGAGCCTTGGAAATGCGCCAGTGTTCCGGAATTTTGCCCTTGTCGTACTGGCGTTTGGTGTGCCCACCACTCGAGGGCCAAAAAGAATAAGAAGCGGTTGTATATTTTGGATTAACCCTATTATGGTTCACCCTCCTAAAACCCTACAATAACGCTGGTTTTACAAATCTAAACCAATCAAAAGCTTTAATTATGATTATTGACCAATAATATGAATGGCGGAAACCGACATTATTGCATGGTTTAAGACAATAATTATTGCAATTATTGTCTAAAACCTTCCAAAACTGACATACTATGTTGCGGGATGCGGGGTAAAACCTACACTTTATGCATGTTAAAGCTTTACTATGGGAAACTAAGTATAAATTTTTCAAGTATAATTTCAACAACAATAGGGTTAACTCTCTGTATATTTGGTTAACTGTTTTGGGGAAGGACTTTGCTCATAGTCGCCTGCTCACTTTTGGATAAACCCTTTGTATTCTAGAAGTGTCTATATTTAGCACTCTCCGCCCGGACCTTTTGGAGATAAGACTTCGGTGCAGCCTCCTCGCGTTCAAAGACAAACGACACCTACGAGGGTAGTCACAAGGTCACATGCTAAGCCGCCTTCCAGATACACATTTGGACCCCGGGAGGTGGTTCTAACTTATTCCGACTAGACTTTGACTCCCATTTTGGCGTTTTAGTACCAGTTCCCGAAGGCCACGCACGATACGCACCCTGGGCGGCCAGAAAAGTGTTCACCCACCTCACCACCGCTGGTGCGCGTACTCGGATTCGACCCGAGGATATCACCGAGTTATTTTTATATTTTGATTAGTTTCAGGGAATTGAGTGCTAACTAACTTTCTGATCGTGGTTGTTATGACTGGAAGTGAAAGCACGCGCAAAGGGGGAGGCGACGTATCTGGAAGCGGAACGGCTACGAGGTCGACGCGTCGGTTGAAAGGGAAGCAGCCTGAGGAGCATGAAGATTTGGAAACCATTGTGAGAAGAAATCGTCAGGCGAACGCTGCGAAGCGAAAGGCTGCCCTGGAAGCGAAGGAGTCGCTCGATCAAGAAGAATATTCTGGACCGGATAAATTGGAGGTGTACCACGCGAGTCCAGATAAAAGGGGTTCGGAAGAGGCTTCGGAAGGATAGGGTGATTCTGAACAAGAGGAGCTCGGGTCCGATGAGGATCCAGAGGAAGAACAAGAAGTGTCTGGGTCGGATGGAGACCCGGACGAGGAAGTTGTGGACGAGTCCCTGGAGGAGTCCACTGAAGAAGAGTTGGAAGCTGTTACAAGCGATGCTGAAAATTCCGGAGAAGCGTCTGGTGACGATGCTCTTCAAGTGGAAGCCCCCGCTGAGAATTGTGTCCCGGACTCCCCTCTGGCTGAGGGAGTGGTTCCGTTTGGAGAGGGTCGAGAAGAATCGTCCCGGGTCAAACGAGAAGTTCGCCCGCTATCACCGGTTGGAGAAGAAGATGCGCTGGAGGACGAGTAACGTCCTCGCCAGTGATTCCGGAAGTCCAGATGCCACCGCTGCTTCTAAACGAGTCGCAGATTTAGGAGTCCCCTGCAGTGCCCACTCAAGCAGCACCCAGGGTCGACGTGCCAGATTCGTATATGTCCGAAGCTCCAGAAGGCAAGCCAATGTCGTCGGAGTTCCAGATGACTGAAGCCCAGGCAAAGGATTACGTGGCTGAACAGGTGCGGCGTTGGGAGCGTGATAGTTCCGAGAGGAACTTTCCGCCCGAAGTTCGCTATGACTGACCACAAGTCCTCCTGTAGAGCGAGCCTGTCACCTCGGCTGCCTCGATGGCTTCAGAATATTTGAATCGTCGGATGGTGATGCCAGCTCAGATGGACACCTGGATGTCCGAGTTGCAGTTACAGCGTCGGGCGTTCGGAATGGCTCGAGACATTCAAGCTGCGCTGATTCCACCTTCGAAGTTAACCCCGCGAGAATGTATCGCTGTTCTCAGGACCATGCTGTTCGAGGCTGGGTTTGGTTTCGTCAACCTGATTACTGGATGGTTTAGGACTCGAGTGGTCAAGGATCACCCATCCCTGGTTCGGCAAGTGGTTGAGGATGTCCTTCAGTTGTTGGTCGTCGAGATGATTGAGTGGGGACAAGTCGTAGTCCAACCTCGAGAATGTGCCCAGATCTTGGCGACTTCCGGAAGGCAAGGTGTGGTGTAGTGGGATCCGCCAAAATCTGGTTAAGGCTCGATCCTGGTACCACTGACGCACAGACACCGACTAACGGAGGGGGTGCTCCGATGATCCGCGATCTAGAGTGCTGAACTTGTTCACCTTGTGTACCCGGCAGTGGGCGGGATCTGCTCTTCCAGGTAACTTCGAAGAGGTTCTGCGTGAAGATCTGAACGTCTTGGCAAGACGCAGAGGTCGTGGGGTAGATTGGCATTCTTCACTCTACCACCGCGTTGTAGATTCAGCGTCCTAGTCTTTTCCGTTGCTTGCTGCTTCCAATAGCGGGGTCTTAGAGTTGAGAGTCAAAAGATCTTCGGGCCATGCAATAAAGTCCCTTAGATCTGATCTTGCACTTGGGGTAGATCACGAGTGTAGGTAAAGCTTCAGGAAATCACTTGACATTGGTATGGTCCGTTGGACCATCCACTTGGAGTCGACATTTGGAGCTTGAACTTCAGATCTTGGACTTCTGAGGCTGCCAGAGGCTAGCTGGCTTGTTCCTGCTCGTTCACACTCACACCTGCGTCCCAGAACGTCGAAATACTGGACCAATCAGAGTGCTCGAGCCAATGAAGCCTCGAGCACTCTGATTGGTCCAGTATTACGACGTTCTTCAGATGGCCAAAGCACCAGGATACAAGAATTACAGCAAGGAGGAGTTGACACTACTTTCCACGCTTTTAGAGGTGTTTATCCAATTAATTCGACCGAATGGGCACAAGTTACAGAGCAATACACCACACCGCGTGGCTGACGAAGTGTCTGCCTCCACGCGATTACTGGTCGTCGGCGGCCATCATGGGAATCCGAACTACATCCAGGTTGCGCCAGAAATTTATCAGACTAGCGTCGCCGTCCTGCTCCAGCTCCTATCCATCTCATCGTGCGCTTGCTAGGCGGATGAAAGGCCAGATTGACAGGCGATGCATGGCCAAAGCCACCCGAAGTCGCTCTCCAGTATCCACTACCAGACAGTTCGTGTGGACAACAACATATTCCAGTTGGCGTGGAGCCGGGGCGATGGAGCGTGTTCCTGAACTTGTGCAACGTCAACGGGCTCGATTACAGCAAGGCGACAAACGACGTGAAAAAAGCGGGCAGAACGGCTATGGACACAGCTACCCCAGCAAGCAGCGTGGATATCGATTGGGCTGTTTCTTTCACATCTATTGCGGTGGAGCACACGGTGAAAACGATCGGAGAGTCGGACCCGACGTGGAAGTACTTCTGCCGATGGGGGGCAGCTAGGGACTCATGCATATGCATGGAGTTAACAGCATGTCGTCCTTCAGTTATGAACCTGTACGACAAAATCCTTAATCTTGTTGTAAAAGGACAACTAGACGCGGAACGTAGAGAGGCCGAATGTGAGGGCCGTCAACGCGAGGAGCGCCAACCAGCCCAAGAGCGACAACAGACTATGGTATCCTTGATCACTACCTTGGTTAATGCAAAGAGGTGCTAGAAAAAATAAAAGAAATAAAATGTCATTTCAAGTGCCAATTATTTTCGAAACTGGTGGAGGCCATGATTATAATGGAAACGCACAAGTTTTAATCCCGGAATCGTCCATGATTGTAAGAAATTATTTTCTGACCGATTCGTTTAATTACTATTCGTAACTTACAAACGAGAGAGAATCAAACTTCTCATTTGGGTTTGCCGTTAGTTCGAGGCGTCGGAAGAGCTGAGCGCGGTTTCGGCTCGATAACGCGAGGGAAATGGCAGGACAAACGTGACGCAGCTCCCGCCTATCGGAAACAAGTCCGACTGGGGGTTCTAGTGTGAATGATGAGCACCCAGGCAACCGAGAAGAGGAGGTGATAGAGTCAACCAAAGTGGATGAGGCTTCGATGGGCAACGATACCGTGTATGAGGAGAACTCAGAGGTCATAGCTAGTGAGAGCGGGAAATATGCAGAAGGTGCTTCAGAATCATACGGTAATGCCATAGAGGTTGACAGCGGGTCCCAGACGTCTGTAATGGTGAATGTGGAAGCTCCAGTTGTGTGACACGCCAGTTGGGATTCGTGGCAGCGCTATTTCACTGGCTATTGCGAGCGCACGCTGCAGGTGCTACCAGTAAAAGAGACGAGGTCTTGTAGCGAGAAAAACAAGTGACTCAAGCGCGCTAAGAAGGGTGAAGATGACTTCCTCTTGGTCCCGGAAGGCTTCAATCCATATCAACGAACGGACATATGCACGCATGGCTGGAAGAAGAGGAAGTCTCACAGCGAGGGCAGCCGTTCGCGCTAGCACACCCGCCTCACGGATTGCCCGTTTAGGTTCGTCGTTCAGTGGAATTTGTCTAGGGGGCTCCAAGTGAAGAACGGGTTGTTTACACACAACCGCTAAGTATCGGCCCATGCTTTGCCACTTATGCTTCATCTCGTGGTGTTGACAACGCATTGGTCAGTGCCCGAGTGGAGGGAATGGTTGCGGTCGGTGCAAAACGCTTGAGGATCTACGATTACCTGCTGGAACACGATCAAAATGTCGTGTAAGTGGATAATATGATGAGAACGTATGCCGCTACTATCACTGGTGGCAACGACAACGAAATCACGGTGCGTGAACTTACTGTTTTCGCGGCATCCGATCCCGAAAACATTTCTACCGTGACAGATTCCGAAGCTGGGGAGACAGGAGAGATTTCGCTAGCTACTGCTCACATGCGTCGAGTTATCGGCCGTTTCAGTGGGCTTCTCCTCGTAGATTTCAGCCACAAGACCAACAGGTTGGTGATAATTGCATCCAGGATTATCCCAGGATTTTACAGGACTCTAACCATGGTTTTATTCCCGTTTGTTTCAGATTCAACTACCAGTTACTCACGTTCATGACCATTAACGCGTTCGGTGAAGGAGTCGTAGTGCAGTACTCTCTGCTGGAAGCCAATGGTAATTGACACATGGAGAAGGCAATTGATCACTTCAAGCGGTGCCACCCCATCTTGGTAAGACATCAACCACCACCTTGGTGACCAAGTCGTGATACTCCGCTGGAAGCGTTGGTAGGCATTCCTTCTGGAGCCATTTGTGCATATCCAATCCTAGATTCACGGCCGTCTTCAAGTTTTGAACACGCTTAAAAGTCTCCACGTGCTTCCTTGAAAAGTTTCCAACATTTTTAATCTGGACTGTTTCAATCGTTGAATTTGTTCCTGCGCTCTGGGAGTGTTCTTCGTCAAGGGATAGGGCGATTTCCTTTGTATCCGACAAAAGTAAAACAGCTAAACACGCATCCAGAAGCTTGAGAGGCAGGAGGTAGAAAGCATTCATGATTAGTACAGAATTGTCTTGCCGCTTGAACTTTTGCTTTTTGCTCTCTGCTTCGCGAACTTTCACGATAATGCCTGCTAGGCGGCACTGAGTTTCCACGGGGCCGGGTTTTTCTCGACCTAATGAAACTAGTAGACCGTCGAGAGTTACTTCTCCAGATTGTTTCCGACCAGCTTCAGCCGCCTCGTACCACTTCCGATCTGATCGTTCTCCTGCAACCGTCTTCTTCTGCTGACGCTGGGGTCTTCCCACCTTTCCGGCTTTGGGGTTCAAACGTATTGTTAGCACGCGTGGGCTGCCTGTGTCGTGCTCTGCATCACTACCCGGACTATCGTTTTCAACTTCACCAGATTCATCGTTTTCACGCTCGTCTTCGCTGCTACTTATGGCAAACTCCGCCTTGACGCGATCCTTGTAAGCTTTGTCGAGCGCGTTTGGAATGACACAGGGTATCGTGGTGGATGAATCATCTTCCTGCGGCCCGCTGGATCTTTTACGTTGCCGAACGTTTCTCCACTGCTGGATGATGAACTGTAGCATGTTATCGAACTCAGACTCCTCCTCGATATCGGCCAATTCAGTTGCAATCAAATGCGTAGCTCAAACAGCCTCTGTATACCGCTGTGCCTGTGGCTGGGTAGCTTTCACAGCTCCGTGAGAACGCGGATTTTGAAAGCGTTCGTAGCTAAACTGCCGAACTTTCTTCAATTCGCGTATTGGACTCGTCCATCTAAATAAACACGAACATACAGGATTAATCCTGGATCAATACTGTAAAAATCATGGTGATGGTATATTTGCTTCTCCATCTGCCCTACCACGTAATGTGTGGTGAACCGTAGAACGTTGGCCATCTCCTCGTCGTAGTTGGAATTCACGAACTGACCAATTCGCGAGAGTCAGTACTGATAATCGTTTCTCACACGTCGATCGAAGGCAGTTAAGGTCTTCACACATTGATATATACTCATCGAGCTGTCGACCCCTTCCCAATGAAGCTCTCCAACCTGTTGTTGGTATGGCTACTGAAATGCAGAAGTGTGGCTCGTCGATACATGACCCACCGGTCCTGGCTCGTGTTTCAGTTCTTCTCGAAATAAGCAAAAAAAGCTCAAAATGCCTATCCGTTCACATAAGCCCTTAAGTGAAGAATGCACAGTTTCGTAGACATCCTCCCAGTCCGCACATCTCATTTTGTGGGCCGCTGCATCAATCTGACTGGCATCCTCAGCAAATATCTTCCCGAATTCTGGTTTGGATCTCATCTCCTTGAGATATTTGATCACATGAAAGTGACAAATCATATTTTCAGCACTCGGATTTCATTCAGATCCTTATCAACCACAATAACGAGAAACAAATGTATCATCGTTGACCCGAGTGTTCAGGTCGCCGTGGCGGACGAACAGAAGACTGACGAGGAAAGGGCTATGATGGAATCCAAGCCGTATCGATCCTTAGTCGGAAGCCTGATGTATCTGCCGTGAGGAACCAGACCTGACATCGCGGCTGCGGTTGCTAAGCTGAGCCGTTTCCTGGCGAACCCTGGTTAGAAGCACTGGGATGCTGGTATCCGTGTGGCGCGGTACCTGATCAAGACGAAGAACACCGGCATCGTGAACGACGGGATGCTGGGAATGGAGCTCGTCGCGTATTCGGATACCGACTGGGCTGGTAACCGCGACGACAGACGCTCTGTAAGCGGTATGGTGCTAATGAGGTGCGGAGCTCCGGTGGTATGGCGCTCGACATTTCAGAACACGGTTGCGCTGCGTTCGACTGAGGCCGAGTACATGGCTCTCAGTGAATGCGTGAAGGAGGTGGTTTGGATGTGACTACTGCTCAAGGACTTGGGTCCGGAACCGACTGGGCCTACGGCGATCTACGAGGATAACTAAGGTGCGATGGCGTTGGCAAAGAACATCGGGTACCAAGCACGGACCAAGCATCTCGACTACATTGAGTCCATAAACCAGCTCGCTGACTACCTGACTAAGGCACTGTCAACCAAGACTCTTCGCTGCCTGCTCGACCGCTGCAACGTGACAAGCATGCTCGAGTAGACTGCGAATTAAGTGGGGGTGTTGCGATTGTTGTTGCAATCCACACTACTGGCGTGTCGCTGTGGTGTTATTGAACATGACAAGAATACTGCAATCCTATTGGTTGATCTCAACGATATGGATATGGAGTTGCTGATTGGCCGAGATGAGGTAAGCTGAAATTACACCCCATCATGAGATCTGCAACCGGATATGGTTGTATATTCGATGCAGCCGCTTATCTTTTTCTTCGAGATAGGACCTGAGCCTTTGTGCGATTGTTACTAGGCCATATATGACTGTTTTGGTTTGGAATTAGTCTCAATCACTTTCAAATCTACTTCTAAGTACAAACACCACTACAAGCTTCGTTTGTCTACACTCCGAATTCTATTGTGTTAGCTCTAATGGATTTTTACGTAGGCCTAGTCGCGCTGGAAGCGTACGCGAGAAGGCAAGGCTAGCTTGGCATTGGCACAGTTGCTACCAACGATATCGCTACGGAAGCGAACAGTGCCCATGGGGTGGTCACTCCAGGTGCGGACACCTTTCTCCCAGGGCCTGAGCCATTGACTGGGGCCCTTGACAGGGTCTACGTGCAAGCGCAAGCGCTCAATTATCTCGACGAATACTGCTCCAGCATCAGCAAGCAATGGCGGTGCAGCTAGTGCAGGTGCTGCTGCAGTTGTCCTGCCAAATACCGCACAAGGAAATGAAGCAAATGCGGTGTGCAGTTCTAGTCGTGCTGCTGCTACTCTGCTGTCTGATACAGGACAAGGCGATGAAACGGTTGCAGTATACAGCCTCGGTGCAGATGCTGCTGCTGTGCTGTATGAGGCGGCAGTATACCGTGCTGATATGCTGTCTGACACAGCACAAACGGTGCGTCGTTGGTCCATATGAGGGCTGATACCTCATTCGATGAGGAGGAGAAAGGCAAGACTGTGGTTCGTGACAATAATGTCGAGGATACGCTGTCTGATACAGCACAAAGTGTGCCATCGTTGGTCCGTATGAGGACTGATACAGCATTCGATGAGGACGAGAAAGGCAACACTGTGGTTCGTGACTATAATGTGGTGGATGCAGCTCAACATGAGATCGACACATACGATTCCGACCACTTCATGATCGCGTGTGGCTGGATGACCCTAGCCAGGACGACCCCAATCTCTGCGACTCTGATTCTGATTCCATCAGTGAGGTTTCAGATGAGGAAACGGAAGAAGGCATCGCTGCTATGTTAGATGAATTGGATGGCAGTGCCTTTTTTGAAGCCGTTGCTGATGATATTTGGATGTCTCGGGATGGTTAGCAGAAATCAATGCAGTTGAGGACAGCGGGACTTTGTATGACGAGAACAACCGTGATCAGCTACAAATAGATGGTGCTTGTGACCTCTGCGCTGGCTGTCATGGTCCAACCGAGCTAGCTCGTGCTCTCCGCTGAGCTTGTCCTATTACGTTTGCCGAATTATTGTAGGTCAAGATTGCGGAGGAGTCCAATCACTACATAATCTCTATGATTGACACCGTAGTGGCCCAGCAACAACAGAGATAACAGATACGCCAAGCGAAACACCCCAACTGCTGCAGTCTCTAAACGAGATCAAAGAAGTGCTGAAAAAGATAAAGCCGTTCCAACCACACGAGATTGTGCGCTACGTTGGCTTACTGGTTGGCCGGGTGTTATGCCACCATCGTCGCTTCATGGAAGAGCATTGGTCAACTACAAAAAGCGGTGCGCTTCCGCGTGGGACAGTTGGAAAGGTTTTGAGCTGTAACTGCTTTGAAGAGATCACGCGTTACCTCTATTTCAATGACAACTTCGATGATCGCCGAAAGAAAGACATGGCTTGGGAATCGCGCCCTGTGGTGTAGTTTGTTGAGAAAACGCTCCAAATGGTTATCGCATGGGCCCAGTTGTCTCGTTCGACGAAGGTAGGATTGCCAGCAGACACCACTACAATCCCGTGCGCGTGTACATGGAAAACAAGCCTATGAAACGGGGAAACAGTGTGCTGTGATGATGCAGCATACAGCCCTCGGTAAGTTCTTCTTCTCCTGCATACGGCAGTATTGCTCATCAGCTTCACTAACGATGTGATATATGCTGTATGATACAGCATAGAAATTTATCGCGGAAAGGAGAAAACAACGAACGCGATATCCAAGGCAGTCATCCCAAACTTGATGAAAGCACTAAAGGGGCAGCCTGGTAAGCGACGGATAGTGACCGATAACCTCTACACGCGCGTGAAGTTGTCCGAGCCCCTGCTGAGAATGGGTTACTACAAGGTGGGCACTTCATGCATCGACAGAAAGGAGTGGGACAAATCAATTGAACTGAAAAAAGAAAAGAGCCAAGCGTGACACTAGCTGATTGCAGTACCTAGGAAGGACTCGAGCATCGTTAATTTCCTTGCCACTGGCGTCAGCACCAAGCCAGACCAGGTACAGCGCAAGCGGAAGTCTGATGGCGTAGTGGAGGCAGTGGCATGCCCAGCACATGCTCGCGCGAACAATGAAGGGATGGGGGAGATTACGAGCATGACCAGCAGAGGCTGCACAGGTATTCACTGCAGAAAGCTCTTCGCCACCGCTCCTACTACAAAATCTTGCTCATAGGCATTGTGTATATGCCATTAGTGAATGGATACATCGTACACAAGTTAGTGATGAAAGAGCAGGGCAAAAAGGCACCTACTCATGGGACTATATGGATCGCCTCCACCGTGACCTTCTCGGGCAACAGAAGAAAAACTTCGAGAGGGATATGCAGGGGCCGAGTTTGCTGACCCGACCAGTAGCAAAGGCTCCGCACGTGCTGACCGAGGAGAAGGCAAAACATGACGACTCCAAGACCCGCCAGTACCTCTGTAATGTTTGACCAGCATACTCGAACAAAGAGCATCGAAGTGCAGAGTCCCGGTTCTATTGCAAGCAGTGCTCCACAGTTTTTAAGGGCAGGGTCCAGCTATGCAATACCATTCACCGTCCCAAGGAGGAGAACACCCTGACTTGTTGGCAGATCTGGCATGACACTTGGAAGGACGGCACGACCATTCCCCCCGAAAAACGACGAAAAATTAGGTTCAGTGCCACGCCCAACGATAACGATCAATAACCGAGCACCTTATTTCATTCAGTGCTCAGGTCCTTCCTCACCTCGCCCGCGGAGAAATCTTTGCCCATTCATTGTTTTTCACATGCCTTGTATGACAAATGGGCAAAAGTGTCCTTCGCCGCACTACACAAGTGACCACACGCCACTCGTTTTGGCGCGAAACTAGCGCTCTACCAACACTTTTACCATCACTCCTCTTGCCACTTTAGCAAAGGTACCAAAGATTGCAGACATTTTGCCCGTTCTTGTACAGCTTCTGAGCCAATCATAAGTCTAGAATCACCCACGTCTGCTAGAAGAAGGCTACAAACAGGAAGATTCTGCCAGTCGCCCAACAATACTGAAATCACGTATTTTCTTCTGCTGTATAATACAGCATAAATAACGGGACTAGAAGGATTAACCTAGATTTGTATGGAATAGAATGCCCCTTTGCTTCGCAAAAGCGTTTAGCTGTTTATGGAGTTTTGGTTTAGTAGTAAAGTGAAGTTATTTGTTCTATATATAAAACTAGTATACAGTGGTGCTCTCCGTATGGTTTAACCCTTTCACAAGCCACCAATGTAAAGTATAGTATACAAATCTTAGAAAAGGGCGCCCAGAGCGTCGTCTAGAAAAATCACGGTACTCGTTTTTTTTAACAAATGATATGCAAAGCTTTCCGGATACACTCGGATGCACACGTCTGACTTGGATAAATTGTACTGAAATGATTACTGATCGTATTGTTCTTGCTATGCTATTAATGACAGCTGAACTATAGCAAAAGGGCGCTCAGTGTGGCCTTTAATCTTTATCCCCCAGGTTGAAATTCTACCATTAGACAAGGCCAAATCCTACGCTTAGGATGAAGCAGAGTTAGATTAATCTTGAAACTTGTATTGGAGGCCATATGTCATGCATGGATAGGTCATCTTTAAGTCACCGATTCCATTGAAGACATTTGCTCGTTTTGGACTCGTAATTGCGCTCGGGTCAAACTGCATGCTACTGTTTCCACTACTCCAGACGCTATACTTTAGCTGGCGAGGGTCTATATGCAGAAACTCGATCACTCCGACCTTGCCACGAACCCGCTTTGATTTACCTCGAACACTACACCAACACTCAGTTTGCTCAAGCTAGACAGCGAAAGCACGTATGCAAACTAAATTGGGGAGCTACAGCGCTTCAGGAACACCTCTGCTCAGTTTAGAATAGAGAAGCGCGATAGAAGACTCGAAAACTATTTTAAAAGTTCGTCCTACCGATAGGGTATGGGTCCTACCGGTAGACCTATTGGGGGATAAAGATTAACCCTATCGTGCTTAACCCTCCTACAACCTTGCAAAAAAGTTGGCCTGCAAATTTAAACCAATGGAAATCATTAACTACGATTATTGACAAATAATATGAATTGCGAAAACCGCCATTAGTGATTCTCAGTTTTGGCAACAACAAGATAGAGAGCAAGAAAGCGAGATCTAATTTTAGCCAATCAACAAAAGGCACAACTGAGAACCCCACTTTGCATCGTGCAGCAAGTTCTCTGCATTTCGCAACGCCAACGCGTAATTAACACCTTCTTAGCAAGCGCCTTGCTGCTCGCCAGGCCAGACTTCTTCCTGGTATAATCGTCGGAGACGCAGACGACATGGATCTGGCATTGCTATTGCGCTTGCAGGTTATTCTTCCAAACTGTTATCTGTATGTTCGAGGACAAGTCTCTCTTGCTCACCTGTAGTTCCCTACACCCACACCTCCAGACAGTACATCGTCAGATCGCCTCATCAGACCCACTTAATACCTTTTTTTTTTGTTCTTTCTGGACAACTCGGTTGTATGATCACCCGACGCTTCCAGAGTGATAACATCTCCGTCAGCATCTTTGGCTTCAGAAGACCCAATTCGGAAAAGCTTCTCATAATCCTGATGAGTGATACAGCCATACACTCTCTGTTGTCCACGACCCTTGTTGCCGTAGTTGTATTTGACCTTATACTTGCCCAAAAAGTAACCTTGCATCGCTATGAGTGCTTCCGTCACTGTAGGAAACAGGCCGACAACTGCATACTTGCGAGGTGGTCGTTTCTGTATTGGCTGAGGGACACACTGCGAACTGCTAGCTCCTTCGCTCTCATCACTGGAGGAACTGGCGGAGCGCTCTGCCTCCCTGCTCATTCCTCGCGCGGATATCGAAGATTTGATTTGTGCTATTTCTGGTGAATTAGAAACTGAACTGAAAGTATTAGGGAGGATGCCTAGGCAACTATAAAAATACTGTAGCAATGTTCGTAACTTTAAACTTAACCCTTTTGCGCTACAAACCGCTCAGAGAGCCTTTTAATGCGTTTCCCAGTAGTCGAGGGCAGATCTGCCCCCTTAACCCTATTGTGGTTGAAATTATACTTGGAAATTGTGCACTTAGTTTCCCATCGTAAAATGTTAAATATGCATAAATGCTAGGTTTTACCCCGCATCCCGCAGCATAGTATGTCAATATTGGAAGATTTAACCCTTAATCACGGATGTTGACTAGAACAGCTTAGGCCTTTTCATATACCCTTCGTTAAGGGTTAAAAAAACTCCGACCTAAAGTACGCCATAACAAAATCCTTATTACTTTCGCGCGTTTTCTGCAGCATTTGTTGCTAATCTCCTTGGTAACAAATCACAAAGACTAAATGATTTGCTTCAGTAACCAATCATACGCTTTCAAAATTAGACCAAAATGCGCGCTCTCTTACAACGCTAAAACCTAAATTGAGAGCAAGACAGCACTGGAAGTCAAATACACCATAGTATTTGCAAATGAAGCTGTGTACTAATGACCACCACTCTTAGCCACGGCGCGATCGTGAACATGACCAGCCGTCGGTGCAAATCGCCATTGTTCCAGGTAATGTGCCAAATTTGAGCGTACGTTAGTCCTTTTTCCCCTCAAAGTCTCTCACACGGTTACATAATGTGACGAGTCCACGCTTGTCTTGTGAACATCGAGGACAGTTGAAAGTTGATGTACCCCCGAGCTTCTTGTGGCTTGGTTTGTAGATAGAGCATACCTTGCATTGTCTCTGACGAACACGCTCGACTCCAGCATTCATGCGAGTATCCTCTGACTGCACCAGGATGTAGTCTTGGGCGGCAGTAATAATTTGCCTGGCTCCTACAGGTGCAACTTCAGACTTGAGCTTGCAAAGCTTCTTGTAGACTGGGTGATGAGGTACTCATGTAGTCATAGAATCTCAGAGGGGAATTGTTTTTTTCTTTTCAGCGCTGCACTTGTGCGTAATGTAGCCGCTGACTAGCGCCATGCCAATCAATCCCAGAAACAGACCTTTGTAGTACTTGCGAAATCTGAAATATCATGCAACCACGGACTGCATTAGCATAACCTCCATACACCTTTCCGAACAGCATAAGATTCATATCTGCACGCCATCTGGATAGAGTATGACTGAAGTCGAAGCTGGTCGTGGCGGGCAACGTCGCCCATGTTCTCAAGAAGGGTACTCACAATTCTTGGGCATGGAACTGTTGCTAGCCTTCCGTTCTTCTCACGTCGGTTCACGCTCGTCATTTCAGTCGACACATTCAAAGCAAGGAAGTACACTGGCTTATTATCGACCCAGCCGAGGGCAACCAGCCCAGGGTTGTGCTCCGAGACTGCTATTTTGAAGTCACCGCGAGGAAAATCACGCGGACTCTTTTTGAACAAATACTCAACTTCCTTTCATCAGCCTTTCCTTCCTTTCTGGATAGTACCGCAGAAATTGAAGCCCATGGTTCATAGTTGCTATGCTAGAGGAACAGAAGTGTAGTAGCGGTCGGTAACAATCAGCCTCCTTCCCTGATACTCTTGCCCTCATAATACGCATACCACATTTCGGATAACCGCAGCAGGACCGCTTTTCGTGTCGATGGATTCCCTTGTGTCAGTCCCCTTCCTGCCCACGTCAAGCTCCACACTCAAACAAAACCAAAACAAAATATGTCAGCATAACGTTTAGTTTGTAAAGCACTCCGTGTCAACTTACCGTTTGCAATAGTCCGACACACCACACCACGTAAGTACGCAATTAGAACCCCACTTGTGGGGCTTGTCTTTGAGGTAGGCCCGCGTTGAAATGTGGCGGTTGTGTGAAGGAAGCACCCCCTCATCCAGTGATACAATAGCGCCCAAAGTATACCCGGTCTTGAATGTAACCTCCAGTGTTGACAACGCAGGGCGGATTTCCACGCCCTATCTGTCGTAGCCGAGTCAGCTTTGTTGTCATTTAGGTGGAGAAAACCGTGAGATCACTCGAAATCGATCTCGACTCATGGTGGCGCCGAACGTCGCAGCAGGAATCGCCCCTCGCGATTTCGTAGCCCAGTGCATCTCCATGCTCTTTGTTGGATTGAGCGCGTGAGCTACCATCAGACCCAACCACTGTACGACTTCGTGGGGCTGAACGGGCTTGAACCGCATCAATTTCTTCCTCATCCCCTCTTCAGATATCTGTGCTCGATGAGTTAAGCGCTGCTCTTTTGCGTACGCATCCTCGACTTGGGTGGATAGTGTATGTCTCCAGTATCTATCCGTTTCACTTGCAGTGTGCCTCCAGAGGTCTTTGGGGAGAAAATAGTAAAACACCGACAAGGGCGATAGTCCACACGCTGCAGCAGAAGACGTCGGATTACAATACTCATCGTACATTGCATCGCTGACTGCCTCCACTTTTACTGCTTTCACTGCATTGTCTGGGAGCACTTTCCATCCCGTTGCAGTCATCTCGGCCAGCTGCAAATTGCTGTAGACGGGAGACGACACTGTCAGCATAACGTCATACTGGTAAGCTGACAAATATGATGTCTAAATCAAGTTTACAGCGCTTACCTTGAACTCGTACGTGCAGATGCTCCTGTTCTTCTGTGGTCAGCATGTGCTTCACACGATCCATTTCAACGTCAATACTCGGTTCAGCGCTCGTTTCGTCTTTACTGTCGGATGATACTCTATCTAACTCGATGTTCTGTGCATATGCATCCCACGCGCGAAGCTCATCTCCATCGTCTTCAGCGTCAGAACTTAGAAAGCATGCCGACTCGTCCATGACTAGGTTTGGATCTAGGTCTAGACTTGCTTCAAAGTTGATGGCAGGTGTAGTGGCCGAGCGAGTAGATTCTTTCTGCTGTTGTGACCTTGAGGAATGGCACTCTTGGTCGGATGTGCCATCTTCGCTGTCGGAAATATCCATGTGATCCAGCTGCCGTGTAGTGCCATCCATGTCAGCATTGAATTGCAACGCGTGCCAAGTCAGCATAGTGAATAGATTAGCAGCAACACGGGTCTGTCAGCATAGCACATACCTATCATATTAGCATTGCAGTAATAGTCAGCATACATAACACAGTCCGATCAGCATAATATAGATAGTGGAGAAGTGATAGACCGACCAAGTCAGCATAGCATAGCACATGTAATACCTCCCGACTCGCAAATTTTGCAGCCGCATCATCATGGACATCTTGACTATTGGCGTCACTCAGATCACTCGCTGCGGGTACTCGGTGTGGCGGAGTTCAATTCGTCTTAAATGATGATAACTCACGTCGACACTTATCATCCATCTCCTGTAACTGTGCCTTCGTCTGTTTTGGCTTGTTCCCCTGACTAGTGGCCTGCTGGCGATTTAGCGCGTTTTTTGTAGGAACTCGTGGGCTTGTATGCGTTGCAGCATCTTCGGACGCCTTTGCCGAAGTACCTCAAGGTGATTTGGCTGAGCTACGCTTGCGCTCTGCAATAACTCGCCAAATGGTTAGTCACCTATATATGAATAAGTTAGTACAGTGACGTGCTGACTGGATTGATAGGGGGTGGGGGTGGCACAGCCAGTGGCTCGTTCAAGACTAGCGCAATGTTGTAGCGTTTACTAAACGCATCGTCAGTGCTGATGTAGTCCAGTAGAGCATCCTTGCCATGAAAGTAGTCGGTCCCCTTCTTGCCCGACTTGACGGAGCAACCTGGCTTAACGTAGTAAAACCTGTGAGCACATTGATGTTAGTGATACATGGTAGCAGGATATGGAAATAACGGGAGGAGGGGAAGGGGGGTACCCGTAGTGGAGGTCTTGCGCGCGCATACGTCCACTTCTCGGCGCACAGGAGCCGCCACGCGCGCTTGAATTCCATTGCGAACGTTCTGCAGAGATTCTTTGTGTGGCTGGGAGGGAGCACGTCAAATTTTCCAAATTTCTAAAAAATATGTTGAATACGACAACACAAGATATGCACTATTGACCAATCACATTTTCAAGTGGCACGACTATCAGGCAATAGCAGCACTATGGCTTTGTTGGGTGCGCACTTTGCGGAATTTTCCTTCATATTGAAATTAAGTCAAATAATACCATCCCGAACAGCAAAATAGATTCGCGGTTGAGGGGTCAAGACAAAAATTGCAATAATTATTTTTTAAAACTGTGGTTCTCAGTTTGCCAGCAACATAATAAATAAAATTGGATTTGATTGGATAAAAGTAGCTTGCCTATCAAGTTACCGGCCTTGCTGTCCTGACACGAAAGTTTGGCAGCATA
The DNA here is from genome assembly GCA_030027945.1 of Phytophthora plurivora. Classification (NCBI taxonomy): domain Eukaryota; phylum Oomycota; class Peronosporomycetes; order Peronosporales; family Peronosporaceae; genus Phytophthora; species Phytophthora plurivora. Next base: position 365,784 of record CP125273.1, read on the forward strand.
GCCCGGTCGCAGCAACAAAGGAAGAAACTAGTACCAGTCCACCCCAACAACAAACGAAATGCAGCTGCCACAGTTCGAAGCCCCCAAATATACCCAAGGAACCAGATAAGGACGTCATGGTTGCCGCTGGGAGGTTAGAGCGTGTAGATGTCGTTTAGACAGGAGCGCACTTGCCTCATAAAGCCCAGCGAAGCAGCCACCAGCCACGAAGCCTGTCCCAGCCCAGGTAGCCCACAGCACAAAACGAACTGAGCACTACGGGGGCGTCGCGCCAGAAAAAGGCCGAGGCAAATTGCTTTATGATGTGGGATACAGATGGCCCTGACCCCTCATTCATGTCACCCCTCAGCGTCTTGCTGGCTTGGATAACGGAGGAGGTCAACTGCGAGCGCTGAAGACGAGACGATAAACACAGCGGCGATGCCATTTGCCTGGCGTTCCCTTTGCCTCAACATTCTGGTCATTAGCAATTTACTCGACTAGCCGGTGGAATGAACAGCGTTCCATTCGGAACGACCGCAACACCTCGCGCTCTGTGTATTCCTGCAGAAACAAGGTGAAGCGAGTCTTAAGACTCTGCCTCATCCACGTGCTCCAATTCCATCTGAATGACAGCTCAGCAACTGCAAGGCGCTCCTAAAAGAAAGAAGCAGGCACGTTTTGTGTTTTGTATAATATGCAAGAGATTGTTTATTTCATAAAGGCGGCTGGGACAGCACAACCAATGCTAATGATATTCCGGTAAATAAAAGCAACACATCCGATTCTTTTTCCGGTCCAGGCCTTTCATTTTGCTGCGAGAGCTACACTAGCTTTACATTAAAGCCAAGAGAATATCAACATGTATTCTGGTGCTAAAGCCATTCGAGTACGAAACACAAGACGAGACTGGTTGGAACTCGACAACCTTTGGCGTTATAGTGTCCTCGAGGACAGACTTCTGGAATGACATATCCGCCCACCTTGGTCAAGCCAGTGATTGAATACTTGGCATCAGCGACGGCGCTTACAAACTCCATTTTGGTAGGCACCTACGTCTTCTTGTGTATTATAAATCGTGCTTGTTGAATGTGTCTACGGGATTGGTTGATCGATTTTGGAACCTACATAACCCACTTTGAGCGCTACACATATACAAAACTGTTGTTACCGTGGTTGTATACGCTTGTAAGGATCGAAAATGTAAACGCCCTCTCGGCCAGGAGAAGTTTGAGAGCACCCTCGATGGTGAACCCCAGCAAAAAAAGATGCAGCACCTGGTGTTAGTTAGTGCCTGGCCCTTCAACGATAATTGTTGCTAGATATATCTTTGTCGCTAAATTTATATTTTCGCGAGCTATTCTGCAATTCATCGCCCTACAAAATCAAGTATGTTCGCTGTTGGACAGATAAATTTTGCCGTTTTGGCTGCTTCGAGACGTCTACAGTGGAAGGAACTCACGCGAAAATGAAGTCGTACTTAGATAACTATAGGGCGTTACAGTTTTTAGCGACTTCTTCCGTGGTGGTTTCGAGCTGCAATTAACAACAGTGTACAAGAAGGTAAGGAAACATCTACTCTCCCGCAACTCGTACGGCCTTGCCTTCTTGATAGGTGGAGATCATTATATCTCAGGGCACTCTAAAAACGAAGACGAGTCCAAGTCCAAGATCAATGTCGCCCCCATCGAACTGGGTATGGCGTCTGAGGCACTCGACGAGATTCATCATACTTTGAATTAGCAAACTCTACAGAAATGATGCCCCTCAGACATGCATCTGAGTTGTCTTTGTAGGAGCCCCTCGATCAAAACGATGACGCCTTTCGTACTGACTTTTTTCAGCGCACTCATGGTAGAGAGAGAGAGAGAGAGAGAGAGAGAGAGAGAGAAGGTAGCCCATAGATACAGTCGCTGAATGCTGAGGTTCGCCCGAAGGCTTTTACTTCTAGCGACCTTGTTAAACGAGTTGATGCTAGTCGTTGAAGGGTTAGGCACTAATGCTATGTGCTGTGTCTTTTTTAGCTCAATCCCTCCGCCGAGGGTGCTCCCTAACTTCCCCCCTCTCGGCCATGTTCGTAGCTACTAAATCATTTGCAGCGGTATCAACCTAGGCTTGCGTTTCGGCAGTCTGGAGATAACAAGTTACATTGCAAACGCATTCGCTATGGTGTGGCCCGAGAAGGTGAAACTCAACTGTTATCCACATCTGGCCCTGAATGCCAGAAGCAAACAAAAAATTCTTTGGGTAAGGAGGTTTTGCTTTCACATCTATTAATGCGGCTGAATGGTACTGATTTGATCTACAACAACGTAAAATACTTCTAGAACGAGAGGTTTCTCGAAACGAATGTCAGATCAAACATTAACCCCCTCAAATCGGAAAATTTCGAGCTCATTTTTCCACTCTACGCTGTATATACATGGTACGTTAATATGAGCTTTAGTATACCCTAGGGGAACCGAGTAGGATGAGACATGCCAAAGTCTGGACAATTAGGTGTTGGTCATTGCTACTGCTATATGCACCGATGTGCATAGGAGTCGCTAACCAGTACATATACAGCTATACCTGAACTATGTACGCTGTTACAGTTGCATGAAAGAACGTGTCTTGCCCGGTCAAAGATTTATGTTGCGTGCTTAAAGTCTCTGTCCATTCGACCCTTACAGCAGCCGTAGCATCGTAGGAAAAATATCTCTAAAAGTCGAGAAAGTGTGCTACAGACATGTACATTCAATAGGAATACCTATATCAAGTCAAATTAGAACGTCCATCTTGCAATCAGTATTGGCGATATCCGTCTTCTCAGTTGGATACTTGGCTTCAGGAGGCAGTAAAGGGTCAAACTGCTCTCGTCCTGGGGTTTACATGCGTGCACTTCCGGCCGGAACAGTGCTCGCACTACCTGTGGTTGCCACGGTAGATGAGAGGAGATGGATTTCTCACGGAACGATACGCATGGCAGTGGCAAAAAATTGTCCACTCATGACTGGTATGGTTTGGTGGGACCGCAGATTAGTGATGCTGCTTGGAACGGGTGGAAGCCGCTCGATGGGAACTTGTTGTTCTGAAGATGGGGAAATGATTTACTAGACTAACCAAATCTCAATTTGCAGTGCGATGGCAGACCGGAGGAACACGAGAGGAAGTCCCCTGCCCATCCATGATGCGCGACTACCATCGATGGATGGGTGGGGTTGACATCCATGATCAACTAAGGCTCCAGCGGTATTCGTTGCAACAACAGACTAAGTGCAAGAAATACTACAAGGTTGTATTTCTCGGACTTGTCGACGTTGCAATCGTGAATGCGTACATTGTGTACCGTGAGGTGCAGAAGAAGCGTTCGGCTAAAGTCGATACTCATGCTGAGTTTCTCACGCAACTACAAGCACAGATGCTGGATCTCACGGAAGCAGACTTCGCCCAGGTAAGATCAATACAACATCGACTCCTACAACATGTTCTGATACAACATGTTGACTTGTCTGTTTGTAGCGCGAAGTAGTATCCGACGGCTCGCTTTCCGTATCAAGTTCACTACCCACTGTGCATGTCCCGCGCGAATCCCCGGGCATCGAACTCGTGAACGGCCAGCGGAAGCGTCGCCAACACCAGTGTAAAGTCTACTCCAATCGCAAGCGCCATGTAGGTGAACGGCGAGCCACCAAGTACTTTTGCCCCGGATGCAGTCCTTCAGAGAAAGCAAGGTACGCAACTGTTGTTGCTATGACAGCACTATGACTACAGCTAACTCTACTTGCAGGACTTACTTGTGCAACAAGGCGCGGCCTCATTCCAAGAACAATACGCTAACCTGCCACCAAATTTGGCACCACCAATGGAAAAATGGCACAGAACGGCCCCGCCCTCGATGTGGACGTGACATTCAGCATCGTGAGGCAGGTGCTAGCGGAGGAAAGCGAAAACGACGTCGTCAACGTCAAAGTAGCAGCAGAGAATCGAGACCGGACAACTCTGAGGAGGAAGGAACGGCAGAAAGCTCGAATAGCGATCACGAGAGCGAAGGCAATGCGCACAGTGGCCCTGAATCGAGGAGCACAGCAGAACAGTCTGGCAACGGCGAAGGCAACGAGTCTCAACCTGCTGTCGACTTAGGTGAGAGTTCCGTAGTGTAAGCCAACGACGTGTGAGTGACCAACTCAGGAAAGGGAAGGTATTCAAGTCCATGGGAACACGAAAGGTAAACCAAGCGTATTGTTATAATTTTTGTTTTAGTACTAATAATATTGTCACAAGACTGGTGGAATACATATCTTTCTGTTGCGTTTCTTCGTTATCTCTTTATTGCGAGGCTCCAGCCTGAGAAGCCGGTGCTGTTGCTCTGGGATGACTTCTCTGAACACTGGTCCAAGGAAGTCATCGAGTGCGCGAAGGATCGCAACGTGGAGTTGCTCAAAGTGCCACCGGGGACGACATCTGTCTGCCAACCGGCGGATGCTACATGGGATGGGCCCCTCAAAGTTTGCCTACGCCTCCGCTGGATTGAGCATCTAAAATCACAGCTCCTGAATCGAGACCCGGCCGTCGCATTTAAGTTGAAGCTCCCCACCAGTGCCGAAATATGCAATTGGGTGAGCATAGCTTGGCAGGGGATGCCTGCATCTGTCATTGCTGAAGGATATCGTAAGTAGCATCTGATCGTCGAGCCTGAAGCTGAAGCCTCTAAAGCGTTAGTTACTGGATTGATGGATTTGGGGTGTATCGACCAGAGCGTTGGTGTGATTCGGCCAGATAGAGACTTCGAAGTAGTTGATGCGGGCGAGGAATTGCTAGAATGCTCAGTTTAGTAATTTTCGTAAATACAGCAGGGCATCATGACACGACTCATGTGCCGAGTTACTCCTAGCACAAAAAGCGGGCTTGCTCTTTCAAAGTTCCGGTAGGGTGTATCCCTCAACAAATCAAATTCGGTATGTGTTTGTTGTTGATGCCCCCAAATGCTGACGCTAGGCCTCCGTGTTGAGATGGCGCAAGAGTTCTTACATGGTTCTAGGCATCTACTAGGTGTGCATGTTACGCAGAGGGTTAGTAGACCCCATCGTTTCTGTTAACGTATTGTTTAGTCATTTCCACCGTAGATTACAGCTTTCATACGGAATAGCGAACAAAGTACTTCAGTATATTCTGTATCATCCGCAATATTGCTGCATAAAAACAAGCATAATAAAAAGTATTTCCTTGCAATACACGCAGCTCAAGAAAGTGTTTTAACCCTTTCGTTATACAAGGGTGCAGTGGACGCCCCTTAAGTAGTTTCTCAGTAGTCGAGCCAAATCAGCCCTCAGAAATGGCGCAGTGAGCGCCCTTTTGCTGTAGTTCAACTGAATATGTCCCGTCTTTAATAACATAGCAAGAACAATAATCATTTCAGTATAGTTTAACTAAGTGATTTGTGTATATTACATTGCATAAACTTTGTATTAGCTTTGTTACATAAAATACCCAAAACAAGTACCAAAGTTTTGCTAAAGGACGCTCTGAGCGCACTTTAGCAACCTAACAACTTAAGTGTGTATACTATAGTTTACGTAGGTAGTACGCGAAAGGGTTAACACAAACCCTTCTGAGTGTTGCCGACATAAAGTGGCGTCAAAGATCCCTCGAAGTAGTATGACTATAAACATTTGTTCCTAGCTATTACCTTGCCAACCCGATATCTATGTAGATAAACCAGGCCAAAGAGATATCCAGAGGCTGTTATCTGAACTTCGAAACCTGTTCGACATTTATACTGGTATTTATATACAGAGGAAATAATCCCCGTCTACGTTTCCATCGCCGATCCAACGGGAAAGTTCAACTGATCTTACTGTATACAAATATCCATATGCGAAGAACTAGGCTGCAGCCAACTTTGCTGGATATTTAATCTTGTGAAAACGATTATTCTGTAGGATACCGAATACGGAGCTAGAAGGGTTCAGTGGTCAAACGCGGTAGAATGCCGCGATTTCTCGCTTTACTCATAAACGTCGAGCTGTACCCTCGTTAAACGGATCATTCTACGGCGTTGTACAAGAAAAAGGGTTACGACGAGGCGGCAGTTTAGACATAAACCACACGGCCAAATCGTTCTGAACGATGGTGAATGGGCATTTCGACTTAGTTTTGTATAGTATAGTTTACATTGTGCAATTTCGAAAGGGCTAACATACATACCTCACAAGCACATGTCTGAATGCTGCCACACAATTGTTCTGTGCCAATGACAATTGCCGCTTCCGGGGAAACTGCTCAAACGGTATCTACGAGTCAAAGGACGTGGAGCTGTTCAATTCATCGATCGGTGTGGGTGTTCGTGCGACGAAGACCCTCATTGTCGACAGCACAATTGCTCCATACACGGGCCTATTGACAGACCACGACTTCGAAAAGGACACGGACCAGTCGGACTATGTGGTCGCACTTCAGGCGCGTGGAAAAAACAACAAAAAGTTGTACATTGATGGAGAAAAATGGGGAACAGTGGCTAGATTTATCAACCACTCGTGCGAGTCGAACACGCAATTCGTGGAAATGCGTCACAATAGAGATGTGCATGTTTTGGTGAAGACGATAAGGTGGATTGAAGCTGGAGAAGAAATTACGGCTGATTATGGAACGACGTGGTTTACCCACAAATGCCCCGGGGCATGCCGCCAAAGGAAAAACGACTGAAGCTGAACGAGTGCATGGCCTGTGTTCATCTTAAGCGTGTAAATAAAACCAGGTGCAATTTGTTGGTATCCAATGTATATTTGCAGTGAGGGGTTCAATACTGTAGCAGAATTAGATGACTGTACACTCCATCCAAATAGGTACAATTTTTAAGGGAACGGTACTACTTGCTGCTTACTGTACTGCTAGATAGTACAGCAAATCTCCAAGGCGCACCGTAACACTTTGTTCTGTACGATCGAATCAATTACTGTATATTTGCACTACCGTAGTGTATATAGTGGTACCGTACCAACTACCTTAACGTTTTCGACTGTACCGGCCCTCGTAGGTATGGTACAGTAAAGCAATCTTGTCCACTCGTTTGTACTTAACACGATACTCTCTTCACTCTTCAAACAGCTTTAAAGATGGAAGGCCGCTTCTGGGTTTACTGTGGTGTGCATGGAAAATCGGCTGCAAGGTCCTACGCGATATCCAGGAAAAACAGGTCCCCGGAAGAGCGACGAAAAATTTCTACGCAGCCAACGAGGCAAGGATACTCGCAGAAGGTACTGGCAAATGCCTCGAGCTACCGTTATCGATGAAGATGAAAGTGAAAATGAGACTGATCCGCGAAATGAAATCGAATTGCTGGAACGGAGTTTGTGGGATACAGAGGTGCAGTTGTGCGGTGCACCAGACGGTAAGCTGTTAAAGCGTCTCCGCGAGAACTACATTGACCGTATCCGCGTAGCCCGAAACGACCAGAACGCTCGACTGTACTAAAGCGACGCAAGGCCAGCGCTAAAGCGTACACGCCCAAGCTACTAAGCCTCGGTATTCCAGAATGAAGTTGTTGACAACCTCGCTTTCATCGTTAGATGCCATCACGTTCTTTAATCTGGAAAAAAAAATCTTAAAACGTGCCCCTCACCGCCAGAACTTGTCGATAAGATGTAAGAGAAACGTCATTTTGATTGTCATCTAATGCTCTATTCAATGCATGCACTCGTTGGGGTCAGAATCTATTTACTGAAACGATAATGGACCACGATTCAAAATTGGCCGTCCCGCAGGAGTCGACCCTGTTAAAGCATGATCCTCACCATTCCTGTGTACGATACTTCGGTTGACTAGGATGCGCTTTCCTTGGGCGTTTTCACGGTGAGACGCCGTCCGAGCGTGTAGCAAATGAATACGCGATCCAAACGTCCTCCAGTATCTGCATTGGCACCAGCCCGCCGACGCATTGACAAGCCAGCCTTCGTTAGGTTTACCAGCATACTCCATTCGCGCGTAATTAGAACCCATTTGTGCGGTAACAGCCAGGTACTCGACGGTGATCTTCTTCATTGGAATGTAGATCCGCGGAGCAGGACGGGATTGCACACGAACATGACCGCTGTATGGAGTGTCAAACAGGGGTGGACCCATATTGAGTAGATTGTCTCGACCCAACTGTTTTGCCCTACGCAGGAGGGGCGCCGTTGCCACAGGTGTCATATTGAAAACACGCAGTTCGTTCGACTCATGGGTGCTGCAATCAGCCAGTACCTTCAGTAGCAACCCCATTTTTAAACGCACTCGTAAAGTGTAGTCTCTCTTGATAACGCGATTAAACTGCTCCACTGGGTTGTTTGTTGTTGCGAATCCTGGCTGTAAAAAACAGCATTGCCATTTTGAGTACCGAGCGCTTAGCCACTGGGACTTGAAGTAGGTAGCAAACACGTCAAGTTCCTGGTACTGACTTCACTGACTCAAGTAGAGTTCAGTTGTCTGTGTCAACTCACTGACGGTGGAGCAGAAGTGCATGTCGTAGATTTGAGCAAGTACAGCATTCGCCATTCTATCGGATAGATTCTTGGTTCGCTCTTGCACTTTCTTCATGACGTGGAAAAAGCACATCAGGAAAACAAAGTCTGAATCGTTGCGAAACACCTCCTCCAATGCGTTAAATTGACCGTCCTCAGCGTCTCCCATCACAAACCTAAGCCGGATCTGCTTCCCCGTCACCTCCGTGTAAATAGCTCGGAATGAAAGAAGAGCCATGGTATATACACTTTGGATTCGTGTGGAGATCACAATGAATGCCATCACGTGAAACTTTCGTGCGCGGTCCGAAATGCCAATCGCTAGAACGGGGTAGCCGACCTGGGATAGCTTAAACGTCGCGTCGATATGGAAAATAAAGGTGCTTGGATCTCGATCCAAACGATTAAGCAGTCGTTTGGTCGTAATACCCACAATAAACGGCTCCTCGTCAGATCCGTCTCCAACCAAAAGATCTCCCTCGGAAGTTTTTCCATACGTGAACGAAATCGGGCAACACTCATCTCTTCCGCCTTTGTACGCCTTGTCCTGCACAGCCTTGACGATGTCGTCGAGCACATCGTTGTAGCCAAGTTGGGTCTTCGAGTAATAGTTGACGAAATTCTGGATTGCACGAAGTCGCGGTAATTTGTCTCCGCACAATCCAAACTTGGTTCGAAGCGCATTTCGAACGCGCACTGGTTTCATTCGTTGAGCAGTAAGTTCTTGGCAATATGCTTTCTGTTGTCGTGTCAATGTAGCTCTGCGTGGTGACTTCACATCCGTAAAACGGTTGCCTGACTCGTACACTGCCATCTTCCGCGTCATTGAGCAGGTCAGCACCTTTCCACGCCATCCACATTGCACATGCGGGCATTCAGCTTTACATGCTTCAGATTTGCATTGCAGTAGCTGATACTTCATTGCGGGTCTGGTGGGATCAGTGCATATGGTGCACACGCTCGTGTTAGCCTTTGTCACCCACGCGGATTTTTTTGAGTCGAGTAGCTCATTCGCATCCTCCTCTCCGAGGGCGAACGCCAGCTCCCTCCAGTCGATCTTCTTCGGCATCTCTTTCGATTTAGCCGATCGCTTTTAGGAGTGGTGGCTACGATCGGCTCTTCATCACCCGCACCAGTGGTGGGGGTGGGAGGTGGACAGGCCTCGCAAAAATGACTGTCACTCTTTTGAGGTGCGATGGCAAAGAGACCTTCCCCTTTTCTGGCGTTGTGTGGTGTTGTGTGTTTGACGACAGTGCAATGTGCGAACCGACAAGGTTTCGAGTTTTTAAGCGAATCACTGTGCTTATATAAAAGCAGTGTGCTACTTCCTCTGGTTTTTAAAGATTGCAATGAAAAACAGATGGCTATTCACAACTTTTTTTCTAGGCATGCAATTGGAGCACGGATTGTGTCATTTGATGCGGAACGCGATTCTATTGGCTCTCCTTTTTTAATCGTTTAAAAAGACTGAAAAATACCAAAGATATGATCAAAAAGGAGGCAAAAGGCTGTTTCATTGTCAGAGCGGACACCCCTTCAAATCTCAAATTGTAATCCTGTCGGGACATGCCTCTATTTACTAATACTAGTACTATCCCAACAAGCCTCTACCTCCTTTAGCGGATAGCACAGCAAAGCGTGCTACATCCCCAGCTTTTGTTTAAGGGCTTAAACGCTTTCAGCACTTAAAAATTGGCAAAGTTAGCAGAATCGCTGTTTCAGTTTGAGAGCGGTGCTTTCAAACAGCAATGCATTGGAGCTCTGCCCTGCCTCTTGTACAAATAGCACTGGTTTTGATGCAATTTGCAATCATTTCCGACCGGAGGAAGTATCATACATTTATTGTGCCAAAACATAGAAATGGGTGAAATCAAGTGGTTCACAATATCCATGTAGCCAAACAGAGAATGGACCAACATGAGTCAGGTGTTTGGGCACATGAGTCAACTCTTTGCCATCCAATCTCGCTGTCCCACTGCCTAAAGTCAAGGGACTATCGGACCGATAGTATCGGTGGTCGAAACGCGACCTGCAAGCAAGACCTTACGGAAGCTTGGTGAGGAATCACGAAGGTCACACTCCAGCGATTGTCCATTCATTCCAGTCCCAAGTCCCCGAGTTCCGTCGCTGTGCTGGGTTCGGAGTAAAACCAGCGCTGTTGGACAGGAGCCAGACCTTTTGCTGGACAAACCAGTCGCTTGCCAAGCTGTCCATGCATTTGACTTCGCAAAGTCTTCCCGACGCCATGCGTGGCCAGCATTCCGTACCAGTATTGCGTCCACCGGTATGTACCGGTATACCAGATCTCGCGCAGAAGCAAAAAGCTCGCTCATTTTTGCTCTCTGACTCAACGTGCTTCTATCGTGCGTCTACGACTAGCAGTCCTTCGAAATCTACGCCAATGTGAGAGGCCAGCATATTGGACGTGTATCCATGCTTATTCGCCTTGAATCAACTAATTTCCAGCGTCTCCGCTAAGTTCTCCGTTCCGCTAAGAAGATCACATCCTGCCCCACCGAACCGACCATTCGCCATGGTTCGCGTGGTCTCGTGCCGCTTCTTGCGTCTTGACTGTAACGAGGAAGATCACCCGCTCTTCCGCCGAGAGTACACCAGGTACAGTATGAACGCTACGGGTCTCGTTTACAGTAGACAAGAAATGCTGACTCATTCATGATCCGATCCGAACAGGAACAACCGCGAGCGAGGAATCAAGGTGCAAACGAACTCAAATCTGTTGGCTGTCGGTTCGTTAGTGGCTTGCTACAGGAGTTTCTAACCGCTTAACGTGTAGCTACTGCGATGCTTCCCACACTGCTGCCCGGAGCATGTCAGACGGAGCTATTGCGGGTGCTCAGTCCACGTATTGGTGACGTTCTCAGCTGACGTAAGCGCTGATCCACCGAGCGAGCTGCTGGTGTGTGCTCGATTCGAGCCGTCCCGCGTAGCTCCTCTCTGGCCTGCTGGCTTGGCAGATTTAGCTCAGGATCTCGGTGCTACAAGTGTAAGTGACGGCAGCAGACGGGAAGACAAGTGCAGACTAGACATCGGGGAACGCGTGGCACTTCCCGAGATTTTATTAACGACGGCCAGTCAGACAACAGGAAGCGGCGATGCCTGGGTGGTAGCTGAAAGAGAAACCCACGCGAACCATCATGAATTCCCGAAGGTATGGCAAACAGGCTGGCACGACTGCACGATTCGTCTACCTATCGCGGCGTATTAGGACGCTAACTTGCGTGTTTGATGCGGTAGAATGCAGCCCTGTATGTCTTCAACAAGCGGCTATCTCCGAAATGGTTCTACAACTACGACAGCAGCGTAACGCGTGCACAGCGAGAGATGACGCACCACCTGGTCGCGTATGTATTCCAACGACTTCCTGGGGCAATGGCCGTATCACAGCAACAACCAAATGTTGTTGTAGTGGCGCGACATGCCTCTCCAGGGTTTCTCCTCGTTTCGTACCGGCGGTCAGGGGCTGCAAGCAATCCTGGTTGTTTGTTGCCAGCATTTCCTGTGGCTAGATCCGACGATAACAACCACAGCGCTACGCCGTTTCAAGAACAATCTGTGTCGTGGATAGTTCAGCAACAAGAACGCCAGCAGCACCGCCTTCAACTTCAGCTGCGTCAGCATTATCAAGACCAACAGCAGCAGCAACAAAGGATACCTCACCATCAATTGAGAGCTCATTCTCACGTGACTGAAGGTAATTTTATGAAACAGAATCCAATTCAAGCTGCTCACGAGATCCAACCGGGTGACGAACAAAGTAACCCCCACGACATTCAAATTTCCGATCCGGAAAATGATACGCTGTGGCAGTTTGAGGCGGATAGGCGCAACCCTGGCTTCAGCGAGATGGCTCAACACCTCCTCATCCTATGGCGCTTCCTCCAGTGTGTTACACCGAAAGACCTTGCGTTACACCGAGACACGATCGACGAATCCATACGCTCCCATTGGCTGCGTGCTGCTAGAGCTCTTCAAGAACCGTCGATCGGCTTCACTCCAACACTGGAAGCGGCGGTATCGACGTTCATAAGAAACATCTTCGGAGCGCCGGACATTGGAACACTGGCGAGAGATCAAGCTACGATTCGGGAGTGTGTGTATCTCCTTCTTCGCGCGATGTCATCCTGCACCGTCCAGTGCATATTAAGTGACGCTCATCGAGCGGCAAGTGGATCTATCAGTGTTGAGCAGCTTCGCGAACGATTTATTTCACTCGTGGTAAACCTGTACGACGCTCTCGAAGACATACTTGGCGAGGTGTCTACAAAGCCTTCCACTGGTGTGAACCAAAACGGCAGTAACCTGTCAGAAATGGTAGATAAGGTGCTGTCCGTCGTGTACCGCCGGGTACAGTTTAGTGAGCTCAGGCCACAGCTGTCGGCTTTACTGATGAATCGACACGCCGGCCCCTCCCGAAATGCTTTGAATTGCGCACTCCAAGCCTTCGTGACTCAAGTTCGGCAGTCCCAGCATCAATTTTCGAGGGATGCGGATGCAAGAAATACATCGGGGAGCTTATGGGCTCGCCGGTGGCTGTTAGAGCCTGGTTCCGTGCGCCTTACCCGTGCTGATCAGCACGCGACCAGCTTTGCATCCGACGATGTGAGCTTATTATCGATGACGCAGTTCATTCGCGAGTTCGGCTGCGTGGATTTAGGATTTGCTGATGGAGAGGGACGCTGCATGGTGGTGCGATCAGTGATCCCTTTTATCAGTGAAATGCATGCGACATCGATGGAGCTGGTGCTTGACGGGCGGCTGCGCGAGTACAATACGCTGCCAAGTGGCATCTCTTCAAAGATCGCGACGGTCGGGGGCTGGATCGTTGGAGACTACGTTGCGGTGCTAGCAGGTGACACCCAGTCTGTCATTGTGCACTTCTTTAAATTTAAAGAGGCGGCTATTGAAGATGGACACGTGCAGGCGCGTCGGGTGAGTTTATCGCTCAACTTAGAGCAGCAGGTCAACCCCGACGCCTCAACAGATTCGACGGACCTGTTCATCGTTGTACAAGGGACGATATGGGTCTCTACATACTATTCATCCAGAAGGAAGCTCTCGGATATGGCGTTGGTTGATAGAGGTGCAACTTGGGAAAGCCTGGAATGGATATCCGTGCTCGAGGTCCATGCGGGCTACGTCGCAATCTAACGGTCGCTAACAGAACCGTCAGTCTTGAGATGCAATTCATCTCGTATTGTTTAATCAACAAATATACAGTAAATACACAAAATGCTTTGTAATTTGTAAATAACCAGTGGAAGTGCTGTGGAGAAAATCAACGAGAAGTTCTCGTCGAGAACCAATTCGTACGTCACCACAAACCCATGGGGCTGGATCTGGATGGACAGGCGAATCCATTATGAGTCTTACCTAGTGGAATGTCACCACAGCCGGTGGCTGGTCGGTCGGAGACTACGAGGCTTCACTTTCTGAGGACGGCTATTGCTTGAGCGTCCACTTCTTTGCTTTCATAGAGGAGAATCCGCGTGTTAACCGGTCAGCTGGACGGGAGAGTCTGGAGACAAAGATCCGTCGAGTTACTATCTCCCTCACGTTAGAGCAGCCTGCTCAGCAGGAGGCGGAAGGCTCCAACCCGAGGGATCGTTTTATTATTGTGCATGGGACTGTGTACGGCTCGATATTCGGTCGCTCTGACGGACTTGGTCGTGTTAGACCGAAGCTTGGAGCCATGGCGAGTGGAGATCGAAGTGCTGTGTGGAATGAGTTGAAGTGGGAGCCGTTGTTTGAGGTACAAGCAGGTTACGTCGCCCTCTAAATGTATTGACTCGCTCGTGAGTTAATTAATTGAAGTCTATCGGCTTCGCATCTTGCGTCCACTGGAGTTAACAGTTAAAAGAACGACTGTTTTGACATTAGTGACCTGGGGTTGAAAATGGAAAGGCCAAATTGCAGCTGCTCGTGGGGTCACGACGTTTATGTGGACCTTGAACGATTCAAAGTTGAAGGTCCGTCTCGAATTCCAGTTCATTCCTGTATTTCTGTTATATTTGAGCGTCCATGCGCTTCCGATCACTTTTTACTCGTATCAAATCAACCCAAGCCGCTGCAAAGCGATGAATCCTGCTTGGAACTGACTGAGAGGAGTCCACTTGGCCTGCTTCCAGATTTCAGAGCGGCCCAAAGCAGAATCTGAAAGCTTCAACCTTTCCGTTTGCTCATCCGCAGAGTAAAATGTTGATCCGTACACAATTCCGTGCACAAAAGCGAAGAGATCACTCCGTCTTGGGTCTTCGTCGCCGTTAAATTCTTCTTCCAGCTTCATTGACAAGCTAATGCGACGTAGAGGGACGTTACCGCTGCGTCTCAGCCCTCGCATACTGCCTCCAGTATTCATTTGAGCTTCAGCGAAGCCAAGCAAGTGCATTGAAACCGAACGCCCGTCGTCGGAAAGCATGGCCGAGTATTCGCTGACAATCCACCCTCCAAAAGTCGATGGAAAACCACTAGGAAGTACGTTCAACACGCGCAATTTCCCATCTAGCACCAGCGTCATAGGAGCTGCAAGTGAACCACCTACAATTGAAAGCGCAGAGCGTATCGACATGCACGCCGCATGTTCTTCAATGGTTACGTCGATACAACCGAACTCGTAGACAAACTGCGCCGCGTCCAACAGGTTCAGGTCCTCCACGTTTTTATTTTTGTCCGAAGAAACGCCAACCAGTTGCAACGACCCAGGCTCCAGCAGCCACCGCTGGTTCCACAGCATGTCGCTCTCCCCATGTCTGAGACCGAAAAGCTGCTGTCTCCTGTGACTCGATTCCCCTCTCGCCTCACAGCTGAAAGCCCTGAAATGTAGCCATTCAATGCATCAGACAACGTCTGCTGGTCCAGTAATAAGGCTGATAATTCCGCTTTCGTCTCTTCAAAATGAGGACGAGTGTACGCAATAGACAGCACCTCGTCCACTAGTTGACCCACCGTAGCGCCTTGGTTTCCAAAAGCCGCAGGTCGCGTTTCTCTTGAAATTTCCCGTAGAACGTCACTGAAGGTATCGTACACGTGCGAGACCAGCAGCACGAATCCCTCCTGAACGTGCGTTTCATCCATTGCGAAGCACGCAGAACGCGCGAGTTGCTGTACGGAGCGGAGCGAAGCCAGTCGCAGAAAGAGATGCGCCGTCACTCGAATCACAAATCTCTGTCGATCCGAGGATACGATAGCTGCCTTGCGATCCTGTTGCACGACGAACGCGCTACAGAACAATCCGCTCAGGAACGAGGACGTCACGTCTTCAATATTTCCACTATCGGCCGAAGCCACTGCTCGAAGCACAGACGCTGCACGTAACCAGTGCGGACGCACGTGTTCGTCGGCAGTGTCGGACCCGAATCCGAGGTCGCGTAACGAGACACTGCGAAGGAATCGCCACAGAATGAGCAGGTGCTGCCCCTTCTCTCGGAATCCACAGGCTCGCGCGGTCGGACCTCGCTGCCACGATGAGTTATCTTCAGCTGAGTCATAGAATCTGTCTGTCCACTCATTAGAGTCGAGGCGTAGTCCGCGTGATTTTGCGTCTTTTGCCTCCTTGTGCTGCTGTTTCTGCTGGAGAGAACCAGCCGGAAGCGCGTGGTGCGTGTCACGTGCACTGGGGCGTTTGTTCTCGTACGGAAACGGTTTTTGCCATGCGGGAGAATCAATTTCCATGCCGTCAGGTGTCGCTGGAATTTTGTGCGTCATATCACTAGATAGAGCAGTGAAATTACTATCATTGGCCGCTTCAAGTGCTGGGAGATCGCATCCTGCGTCGCGGGCATTGACCCCCGAGCGCCGGTACGAAATGAGCGAAAACCCAGGCGACTCACAACGTGCGAGAACTGCTGCGTCAATGTGACCGGCCTCAGATCTGGAGCCTGTGAGCTGCAAGACGTAGACCACCAGGTGGTGCGTCATCTCGCGTTGGGTTCTGGTGACGCTACTGTCGTAACTGTACGCCCACTTGGGGAACCGATGATTGTTGAGCACGTACAGCACTGCGTTCTTCTCGATCACCAAATAAAGCACAAATTAGCTTTACTCGTACGTCAAAACGTGCTGAGCAACAGTCAAACCTTTGTCGTCTGCTTGGACTCTCCCTCTCGGTCGCCTCGGATCCACGCCACCTGTTTGACCTTCCTGTTTCCCGAAGGCAGGAGACTGGCTGGTATCGACACCACTTCCCCTGGACGCAGCTTGCGCTCGTTGTTGTTTTCGTTGTCGTCCTCCTGGCACCGCTGGGCGTCCACCAAGTTGGCCGGCCAGAGTGGCACCACTCTCGACGGCTCGAAGCGAGCGCACACGACCAAATTGCCTCGAGCTGCAGCCGGAAGCTCCTCCGCGAAGGTCACCAGCACGTGGATGGACGAGCCGCAGTAGCAGCGTTGAATGTGCTCGGGACAGCAATGTGGGAAGCAGCGTAGGAGCTGGAAGGGTCAGAAAGAGAGACATGGGGTCGCTGTTATTTCTTGGCTGGCGAGACGAAAGCGTTGGGACTGTACCTTGACGCCTCTTTCCCGGTTGCTCCTGTAGCCAGGGGAAGCCCTCTTTTGAGTCAGATTGTGTAAAAAGTGGCTTAATGTGGACACGTCCTACCTGGCGTAGTAGCGACGGAAGAGCGGGTGGTCGTTTTCGCTGCAGCTGATGCGCAGGTAGCGGCAGGCCGTGACTCGAACCATGGGTGGGTCTTACGAGGTGTACGATCCTGTATTTGCCTGTTTTGCTGGACTTTGACTGGTTTAACGGGAGAAAATGGATGAATTTTGTGCTGGAAGGGGGGGGGGACAAAGTGAGGGAGGCGGCCACGACAAGTTGAGATTCCGTCGAGGGACGCTCGAGGGACGCGTGCGCGGAAAAACTGCCATCGCGTCCCACTTGCCTCCAAAGGCTGCACAAGAGCTCTATAGCTGGCGTATCGTTCGGAAATGCCGTTAGCTCACCGATTGCTGGACTGCAAGCGCGAGTTCGGCACTCGCTCTAAAAGTCATTGGCTAATTTTGTTTCAAATCTGGGTGTTTGTTGCGACATAGCGCTTATAGTACCAGTTGTCGGGTCGCAAGCGCAAGAAAAGAACTCGTACTATGCACCGAAATAGTACAGCGGTTTCTTTGATAAATGCAACAGCAGCAGTTCCCTCTGGAATAGACTGCAGGCTGTAGCGCTCAGCTGGGATCTCCGGTTTGTCTCGCTGCCACCTTGCTTCTATCTCATAGCAAATGTGCTCCTGCTACACTGTGGACCACAGTACTCTCCTGTCCAACAGCGCTGGTTTTACTCCCGAGCCCAGCACAGCGACGGAACTTGGGGGACTCTGTGGTGACTTGCTAGACCAGTCTGTTGAACTTCTTTTTTTAGCAGGCAAGCACAGCGCGGCACAGAGTCGCGATGGGATCGGCTGTTGCTTCCTCCTTGACGCTGTGGAATCACTGATTAACTTATGACGCGTATGTCGGCGATGAATTAGGCGATGAATGGACTGCATGCTGTGTGCAAGTTAAAATGGTTCAAATGTTTAATTGCATTTGACAGTTGTTTTGTTGGTAAAGTAAAATAATTTATTGTAGTTTGTCACATCATTATTGTATTTAACAGGGATATTTCACAAAAAGTTGACAATTGTTCAATACTAATATAGCAGAATAAATTATTTGAATGGAATTTACTTATTGCAATTTCCAATTACAGACAACGCCACATGCAAATTTTTATCAATTGAGATTCTGAAAAAGTAACTAATATTCTTTGGAAAAGTTCTGTTCAATCTGGGGCACTATGAAATGTTCCAAAAGCATGCAAAAGAGAACATTCCCATAGAGATAGCCGACCAAGACCTCCGGCTTTTGTGTCATTGTCTGTATGCCTGCATAAATGGCGTTGAAATGTCTACAAGTGTGACTGAACGCCAAACAAGCTGGTTGCAGAAGAACCAATTGCAAAGTTGCTGGCGAAGGAGTAGTGTCACAATTCCGTAGCGCTACTATAGATAGATCGGGTGGAAAGAACGCACCATGTCTCCTCATTTTCTTTGACACAGCTCCAAAGATTCCCACCTCGGACACTTCGTTCCACCACCCTGGAATCAAAAATATTTTTACTTGGTGCCCAGATGCCTTCTACATTATTGGGTGCGCGTATGGGAAGGCAGAAGGCGCAGATTAAGCTAGCGCAAATGAAGGCTGGACAGCGGAACGAACACAGACGACAGAGATGAGTCACGATAGCTGATCCCCAGAGCCGTACCCTATGAGCTGGCCACTTCCTCGTAGGACTTCATTGCTTTGCACATGGATGGATATATCTGCGTCTGCTCCTTCTTCTGTGTGATGACACGTCAAGTCTCGATTCGAGGTGTCGTAGAACAAGACGACCTGTTAGGTAGAATCTACGGCAGCATTGCAGAATTACCAAGTAAGCCTTTAACGACTTCAACCACTACTCACCCGTGCATTGAAGTCGATTTGGACTCTGGCAGTCGCTCACTTGATTTTCTTGCTTCCTGATAGTGACACCCGAGAAGTGGTCGAGCAACGCGGGCACGGTCGACAAGACCAGCGCTTACCCAATACTGCAGTTGTTGTTCAATATGCAGTCGTGCCACCCGAATTCGCTACCGGTGACTTCATATTAACTGCCAAACAATGATGATGGCACACATTGTGAGATTTTCCGGATTTGATTCATCCAAATGTTGGCGCAAGTCTAATTGTGTTTTCGACATATATATGATGGTTTGTCTCCTCTCTTTCTACACTCGCCAAGAGTAACGCTCGCGCGAAAGCACAAGCTTTGCGCTAAGACTGCCGCTGATGCAACTTGGACGCAAAGTGATGGACATCTAAAGCGTTCACCACAGCGACTTCAGTTGGCCTATAGCTCCGACACATCTACTGTATTGTTTCACGACTGATGGTGTCACACTGGTTTCATCTCAAATATGAATGTGGATTACTAGTGTAACTATACAAATACCCAATACAGTTGCCGTCGGACTTTTAATTTCCATTTCTGGCAGCGATTAATGCCTCTCTCGCTGGTCTGGACGCTGATTGCACAGACAAATCAGTGGAAGCAGTCTATCCTTGGCTTGTTCTTGATCATATGTGTTGTGCTATGACTTAGCTTAGTAGTCTAAATACCTTCTGCCTTCGGCACAAAGCCTGCTCATCGGTCTTGCTAGGACTTCGGAAGGAGTCACCTCGGGTCTCCACTATATCGTCCGCTGCTGCAGGGTCGTCATGCAAAGTCCACAAGGCCTTTTTCCTTTTCAACAGCGTACCCTCTGCTACATACAACTTCTCTGCAGCCACCCTATCGATCCAGTCAAAGGTTTCCTTCCATTCCTTTCGCTTGGCGATCTTCGTGGCGATTGGCACTTGGTTGAGGCGACGTGTTGGCTTCTCCATTCGGGACAAATTTGACTTGTGTGAAGGGTGACGAACGGTGAGGATTTCCATTTTTTGTTGGTAGGCTCTAAATTAAGTCGACCTGTTGCGAACACCCACTTGCAGATTTACTCGACCCGATCAGCACATGGTGGAACTCAGCTGTTAGTCGAGCAAATGTGCACATTAATCTGCCGTGAAGTCGACCTAGCCAGCAGTGAGGTCGAGTAAAGCTGCAACGCGGTCGAGTAATTCTGCAACGAGGGTGATTTAAAATTGTCAAATGGAACTCTTACTTTGAGATTACTTGTAGTCCTGCACGATGTCGCGAACTCGTTTCCCGAATTTATTGTGTCTGTCTCTCTACGTTTGTTCTCGAGTCCGCAGCAGCAGCTTCATCAGATATTCGACGTTTTGCCACGTGTGTCTGAATTGCGTTGTAAAAGGCCTTACGGTGCGAGAAGAATCTATTCTCAGTAGGATACTTCCGCCACTTGCTTCCAAATCGTTGTTCAGTTATACAAACAGGCATCTGACCTGCTACTCCGCGAGAGTATTCTATCCAAATTTGACCCACTGCCTGGAGCGACCGACCCCAACGCAGTTCGTTTCTTGTCATAAGTTCGACTTGCTGCGGCCCGAGCGTTCCATGTGCGGCAGCAGCACCGTGTCTCTGTGGAAGTTCCCTGTCCTCTGGCTAACGAAATGCCCAGTTTCTTGTTTGCCGACAATAATTCCTGTTCTTTCAAATGACGAATTTCACAATTGAGACTATAAATTTCCCCTGGAATGCATTAAACCGGCTTTCATTGTTGATGCAACCAAAAACATTGCAACTTCAATACGCATATCCTTCGGTTGACTTGTCGACTGCAAAACCATAATCACCTCAGCGTCAAACTTTTGGTACTTCTCCGTACAGTAAGGTCTTCAAAGGCAGTGTTTCGGAAACTTTCGTAGTAGTAACGTAGAGTCCTGATAGAGCACCACTCTCAACTCGTGCAAGAGATCAATAAACCCTCCAGCACCTATCTCCCAATTCCCGGATTCACGGAACTCCATTTCAGCAGAGTTTAAATCAGGAAACATCATTTCTGAAGCTCTTCAGAAGGCGTAACTGCGGCACGATCAATCCAAAACCCTTCTCCTTTTGTTGAGAAATCGGCTAAAGCACGCATTGCTTTTCGAGGAAGTGTAGTTAGGTCGCAGACTTCCATTCGCTTTCAATTCCATCTACCAGCTCGTCGAATCTTATTCTCGTCCGCACTTGTTGTCCTGCCAGTTTTGCCCCTGGACAGCGGTTCGCGTGTGTGTACACATATGAATCAATGCCACAAGCGTTGAAGGCGGGTTTCACGCTTTCCAATCGTGTATTGTACACTTTATTTCGTGTTACACTTTTGCCTCTCAATAAATAAATGTCGTACCACAATGTACAATCCGTGAATCTGGGAAAGGGCCCCAAATGTACATGCCAACGCCAAATGAGTAGAAGGCTACCGCATTTAATGGACACAGCATGACTTCTTTGCACCGCATTGCAGCTCCATATCCTACCCGGCCGACTTGATTAGATTTTTCTTTTCTCATAATTACCACGAGAGGGCTGCATAATTGGGGTCCTTCACCAGTTACCGTAAGCGACAGCATATTCGGGAACTGGGTAAATCGCCTCGATTCTCCACGTGCCAGATAAGCAGGCCCAACTAATAATAAACATTCGACTTCGTAAGGCAACTTCTGTTGGGTGATTGAGCCAGAATTCACTTAGAGCTTGCATGTCTTCCAGATTATATCCATCCAATTCAGTTCCTAACCCACGGTCAGCGTACGCGTCCACCTTTTTGCTTATTTTCGCCATGCTTTAACATGTCAATCAAACCCTTTTTGAAGCATTGTCATATGGACGAGAGTGCTGATTCAGGTTTATAGACTTCTGATACTAGTACAAATCAATAATAGCCTTGACGTAGGCATCCCCGGCCTCTTATCCCAGCTTGATGGCGCTTCCGTCGGCGTTCTGCTTGCGTTTATTTCCACGGAGAACCACAAAATTATCGATATAGTCTACAAGCTTGGATTCATAAACGGACGATCTTTTAAAGAACTTCCTATTTGTGCATCACTTGCTAAAGGCGTCCTGCTTGCCCTTGTACTGCTTGGTAGTGTTTCTGGGTCTAGTGTTAGCGTAGCGGGTCATCACGTTTACAACTGCCTGTTATAGATCATTTGCGTCAGACGCATTCGTCGGTAGAGACTCTGACATGGTCGCCTAGGCAGTGAAGCGTAGAAGAAGCGAACGAGATCGAGGGAATATCACGGTGTGACTGAACTCTAAAAGGGGAAGTGTTCTCTGCCAGACGATCTCTATCAGCTGCCTGTATGCTTTAGTAGGGATACCGTATCGCAGTTATAGTTTCCTACATAGTGTCATATCTGACATTCAAAACTTGCAAGTGTACATAGGCGAATCTGCAAAGCTATACAAGTACCCGGAACAATATTCTCGAGTTCGGGGTAATAAAGAAGGGCACTCATGAGTCGGGGATATCACGCTTTGTTCGGGAGTATCAGGGTAAGGTAGCCGGGCAACCCACAGAAGAAGAGAAAGGTCCCAGTGACCAGGGGAGAGTAAATGGCAGTGGGAAGGAACAAATCCAGACACCTACAACTGAACTCACAAAAATTGTTAGGATGCCACAAATAACATGGAATGTGGTAGGGGCAAGGACAATACCAAAAAGACTTCGACAGTTTATTACCTGATGAAGTGTTGACGGACCGAGTCGTTGATATTATTACCCACAAACACATGATCAGATTGAACAGCTGGGTATGTCCGTGGAAACCACTTTTACACCGAAATTGCGAACGCTTATTGTCGTGGAGGCGCTTGCAAAGATATCGCGGAATATGTCACGGGCTGCTTTGACTGGAGAGTGCATATGTATGAGTTTCTTCGGAAGCAGATTACTTCAGTTTCGCTATCACCGAGAGCCCATTGGTCCCGGATCAGACAGTTTACTACCTTGTGAACTTATTACGCGGATATCAGAAATCTACAGTAGTTTTCGCGACGCTGACATGGTTTGAAGCTCATGAGGCGAAATGACGTAACGGAGACAAGCGCAGTACGGAGCCACAGTTACTACGAGCCCACGTCAAAGCAATTCGACCGGCTGCGGAGTGTATATGCTACACTTTATGCACAAGGTAGCTCGCTACATCTCCGAAAACAAGCCTACTTCGATAGCAGAGAAGATAGAATCTCTGACTAGCGGTAGCTTTAACGTGAACAATGCAGGACGGTAGCGCTTAGCTGTTTTCAAGAGACTAGAGCAGGGTAAGCAGGAAATGAGCGTGATTGAATAGAATTCGAATGCATGGTTTGATCGCTTCACATGCAACTTACAATACCGTATTCCTTCTGTATTGCATAGTTCCTCTAGCTTATCCTTGTTCTTGCACCACAAATAGATGCTAGTTCGCTTGGTCTGACGTTGCGTTCCTGTTATCTCTTTGTAAAACGCATTGAGAGTTGACTCCGTGGTGTGAGTCTCAAAGAAGCAAGCTACATCGATCTGAACTGATGCGTTGGCACTGAACGTTTATATGCCCGCGGACACACCATGTGCTTCTCTATTCCTATGGCCATTGCGTAGCAAGCACAAGCCAATGGGCCTCCGTCCAATGTTCCAGTTTTATAACCACCAATTTGGTGTCGGGGTGTTACACTAAGGTTGCAGCTTGTGTGTGTCACACATGGATACATTTATGAATGTAACATATGAGTACATGGTGTGTCACACAGTCAGTAGATATGTAGATATGTAGATGGCCTCAGAGCCACACGTTATATTTGATTGGGATTTAGTATGCTAGATACTAAATCCGTTACATTTAGAAGAAGAAGTTGATTAACTAGTTAGCGGACTTGTCGTTTTGCTAGCTATGTTGTGTCTACTTAGACTTCTTGGTTATTGTCGGAGAATCCAAATTCGGTCGCTTGGTTGGGGTAAGCCTCTTGGTTTGGGTGGATCGAAACCCATTCCTTGAAGAACTGAAATCACTGCATTGCCGTTCAGCTCAAGCTCCTCGCTATGTAGGTAGATGTGTTGACAGTGACGATGAAATGAGTTCAATAAACTTTGAGTGCTCACTTGTTCTGTTTCAGTCTCCTTGAAGTGAATCTTGTTGCGCAAACTCCAAGTAGCATGAAAGCCAATTGCTGTGTGGACTCTCCACAGTAGCAATAGTACTTTGTGCTGTCGTTTCCAATCCGCATGAACATCTCGTGACTGCGGAAACAGTAGCAATCGCCAACTTAAGTCGGACGTGAAAGCTTTGCTCCATGGCAACCATAGTGACTGCCACATTTCTTTTAAGCCAGGGCACGAGAAGAAACAGTGTTCTAGCGTTTCAATTGCCACACACGATTCCCGAACGCATTGCTGGATGGTAGGGTTGAGCGACTTGAGAAAATACAGCCTTGACCCAACAATAAGATCTCCAAAAAGCAGTCGCAACAGGACATCATGCACCACCGGAATAAGACATCGTCGCAGTGAAATATACTGGGATAATGTAGAATGAATGCGCATTTGAGGGCATCCAAGTTCACGCATCGGATGAGGATCTACTGCTTGAGTAGATTGCAGCAGTATATTCCAATCACTCAGCCGCAGATTCGGGTAGAAAACTGCGCCTTTGTCAGCTTGCACTCCGAATGTAGGAGGAAAGGCTCCACGACTAGAAGCTCTTACTCCACCTGCTTCCGGATGTGGCAGTACCCGTCGAAATACTTGAGTCAGGTACTTGACAGTATCACCCATTCGTTGAGACCGAAGTGGCTCCACAATTGGTACCACTCGATGATTGTTGAGGCTCATGATCATACTTTTCTCGGGGTTTAACATTGCCCCCGAGCCAGCGCAATAGAGATCAACCAGTTGGAGTTGTTGCTTAACACACCTTGCATCCATAGAAAACAGAATCGTGTCGTCCGCAAAAAAGGCCATCGGAATCGATAGTGTCTCGTCAACCTTAACACCCAACTCACGTTCAGCACTAAGTAAATTTCCTAATGGCTCTAGAGAAAGCGCAAAGAGGAATGGTGACAGTGGGTCACCTTGTTTTACTCCGCGGGAAGGCTCCAGGGCCGTTTGGACCCATCCATTTAGCATCAATGAACATTGCGAACCGTTGTAGAGTAGTCTGATCCACGAGAGAAACTTGGGACCGAAGCCTTGGCATTCCATCACCTTAAACAGGTACTCACGGTTCACACGATCGTATGCCTTCGCAAAATCTAGAAATGTAGCAACACCTTTGCCACATCGGGAGGTCACCAAATGTTGAAGATCCCGTACCAACATTACTTGGTGATGAATAGATCTTCCCGGAATGAAGCCTTTCTGATCAGGATGTACCAGAGAGGCCATTAAGGGTTTTAATCGGTTTGTGAGCACCTTCGACAACACTTTGACCTCCACCGGCATAAGTGTTATCGGTCGAAAGTTGCCCGGGTCCGCACGATCTCCTTTTTTGAAAAGAAGAGCTACCGACGAGTATCGTTGGTGAGGCAGGAGCTCTCCGCGTTGTAGTTGGTATCGAAATACTACTGCTAGTATTGCACCGAAAACATCTGGAGCCACCTGATAGAATGCCGTAGTAAACCCATCTGGCCCTGGTGCTGAGTGCCCTCTCATTGATCGAATTGCGGCGGCCATTTCCTGCTCCGTAACGTCAGGCTCAAGAGCATCTTGGTCTTCCTGCTTTAGCCTTCGATCAATAGAATCCAGCAGACGACGTCGAGCTACAACATCTAGAGGGCGTTCTCCCTGCGAAAAGCGAATATCTCCAAAAATCTTTCCCCAATGGCGCTGAAAACCACCCGTAATTTCTGCTGGGTCGCTTGATACAGATCCGTCTGGGAGGTTGATCGACCGAAACGGTGTATGATGAAGCACAAAGCGTGGAGCTCGAAAGAAATGAGACGATCTACGCTCGGCTTCCGTCACCATTTGCTCAAATCCAACTCCACTTCGAAATTCCGTCCATTCCTCTTTGCACCTCTCGTATGCTTGCTTTGCCAAATAATATTCGACTGCGGCTTGTTCATTATCACTAACACAATCCACTACTGCAGCGCATTCTTCGAGTTGCTGTCTAGCGCGAACAAATTCCTCCTGCTCAGTAGCTTTCATACTACGCTGGCAAGTTTTGAGGTAACCTTTCATGCGTTGTTTCCAGAATGTCCATACTATCCCAGGATTGTTTGAAGCATTCAAGACTTGGAGGAGAAGTTTGGCCTCCTTCTGGGTATCGTCACGAAGCTGAGGTATTCGTAAGAGCCAGTCTGGTAGCCGCCAAAACCCAGGTCCCGTGGGGTGATGCCACGAGGTGAGATTAATCTGGTGAGCCCTGTGGTCACTTCCTTCACAATCTTCGTAGGTTGAGTCTTGATAACAAGCCGCAGTCACCGTTTCAGAATAAAAGATATAGTCTAGGCGATTTCGGCGGGGCGTGGACCGGTAAACACGGCTGTCTCTGGGTGGTGACGCCTCCAAGCATCAACAACATTAAGCTCAGTCATTCACGAGATCAATGCACTCCTGCTAGAATCAGGCCTTGAATTGCTTCCAATTGGATCTACCTCAGGATCCAGCGCTAAATTAAAATCTCCACAAACCACGTGAATGTCTTCACCTTCATCTTCATCAAAATCCGTTGGAAGGCGTTCAAATAACGTCTTCCTCGACGCCGGGTCATTGGGCGCGTAAATATTATGAATGTTGCAAATCTCGTCCCCCCAACGCATTTTACCAAGCAAATATCGATTGGGGATCGTCCTGGCCGAAACAATTGTCGCTGTGTCGACACCTGGGCAAGAACCATGAATAATTGTCGCGACACCTCCACTCCTTGGATAAATAGTATGTTGCGAAGCTCCATTATTGTCCGAAAACAAAACTCGTCCCCTGAAACACTGCTCAACCAAGTAGCTAAATCGTTTAGCACGGTGATTGTCCTTGAATCGGGTTTCTTGAATACACGAAAAATAAAAATACTTGAGGTGCTGTGAGATGAGAGAGTAGCCACCCTCTTTTACTCCATGCACATTCCAGGTCAAAACCTTGCACGATTGACCAACATCCAACCCTCCATTCATCTTAATTAGTCAGGGCCGTCTCCGAAGCTGACGACAGACTGTCAACAGAAATGCTGGGAAGCTCTTCTGCTGATAGGTCGCTGCAACTTAGCGCCTGAAGATCCATCAGAAGTGTGCTTGTTGGTAGTTTGTGCAATAGCGTCGTAAGTAATTGGGTTCCTACGCGAGAACGCAGTAGCTGGAGGAGTGTCTGGTCCGACAGAAGAGAACCATGTCCACACGACATGTCGATATCGTTCTCACCGATGAGATAGTGAACCCATTCACTGGATCCAGCTAGGAATGGAGTCATAGATCTCAACAGTAACTCGAACGCGCTAAGAAGGCGCAAAATCCCCCATTGAGTTTTGGCCTGGGTTGATTGTTGTTCCAGTTCACCAGCTATGTACTTGACGTAGGTGCTCCGTGTTTTCCCGAGGGGCAAATGGGAGCCGATCACACGCTGGTTAAAGGTCTTTTCAGCACCAAGCGTATCATTGGCAGCAAAAATGCGGTTCAACAGGTGGACAGAAGCAACCTCGTCCACATTCTTGCCCCCTCTTGCGAGATCAGTACAAAACGCCGTAGACCATGCCGTTGGCATCGCTGAGATGGACTCGACGATTTTGTCCATCTTTTTGGAAGTCTGCAACAGCTTTTCAACTGGTTTCAAATGTTGCGTGTTCTGTGCCACACGGTCCTCATGCGATTCGAGCTCCGTTTCTTCTGCGGTCACCAACACACTTTCTTCAGCCTCCAGCTTGGCCGTCTTTGTGCCCGTCGAACGGTGTTTGGTTGGAAGAGGTTCCTTGGCTTCCTGCGTAGTTCCGGTTGAAGAGAGATGGGGCACCATCAATACACCAGCCGTCCAATCAGCCGTAGTAGTTGGTTCAAAAGCTTCAAAATCACAGTCCAAGACTTCAAGAGCTGAATAGGGATTTTCATCCGAAAAGGACGACTCTGTTCTCTCCACTCGTTTGAATCCCGTCTCCAAGTGGCGTATCATGTCCACGTCCTCCTCGCTTGGGGTTGACTGCATCTCTACGTCCAACTCATTGGATTCCTGCTGAGTAGATTCAGGGTTGTGCCCTTCGTTGTTATCAGCCGGCTCACTTCAACCGGTCCCGATTGACGCTCAGCCTCTATCGCCAGAACACGACGAGGCTTAGCACCGTTTGGGCGAGTCAGGCTTTCTTGTTGGCGCGGAGAGATCTCGCTTTGTACCGGCATGGCATGGGGCTCGAGATCACGCCTTGGAAGCGTGTCTACGCAGCTATGTCTCGCAGGAGCTAATTCAGCACCCTGCTCTCCTGGGGCTGGGGGCATGTTGAGATGGGCCTCAACACTAAAGACAATTCCACTGAGTACGGCGAGGTTTTAAAGCCAGCCGCACGCGTCGGTGGAGCCTCAGAGCGTTTTCCACGTGCAATGAAAAACTTCCGCCCGTAGACTAACTGGTTCATAACTAACCCACGCACTTTTAGGCAGGCAGGAGCTTCGTCTTGCCCAAAGTAAAATCGCCACGTTGACATAGTCACATGGGTATCCATGTTGACATCTCGTGGCGTCAAGAAGAAAGGTCGTGCTCCAAGCTGGGCTAAGCCCATGAAGAGGTTATTGGCGGTAGCTGTGGACCGCACTTCAAAGACGTCCAAGTAGAACTTGCTGTCAAACGGAGATTGACACTTAATCTTGAACTTGCGTCCAAGGAGATTGACTTCTTGGCCTACAAGTCTCCTCTCTGCTTCCGCGGAGCGAACGTGGATGAAAATGCCCGAGGGGGCCTTCTCCACAAGAGCCACTTCGTAGCGTGAGAGGAGTTCTTGAACAACTTGATTCCCATGATCTTGGAGAAAGGAGTTGAAGACAACAGGCATCGCAACTGACGCGCAGTACGTTCCTGAGTCAATGACTACGACGTGGGTCGTAGGAGGTGGCGTGAAAGGGCGGTTCTCCGTGACGATTGCGAGATAATCGGCCGCTGAAGTGTCGTTGCGTTCGTACGCTTCGACTAGACGCGCTGCGTCTTCATCAGACAAGCGCGACTCAGACAGCATCGACTTGGAATGGCGCACGCGCTCATATTCCTGCGATCGAAGGTGATCCGCCATAGAAGCCATTGTTCTCAGGGGGAGGGGTTAGGGTTCGTTCTTCTAGGTACCTAGCAAAACGATTTGTCAAAATCCGTTACATTTAGGTTTAGGATAATTAAGAAAAGCAATACAGCTGAGATTTAGCCTCTGAAGAGTTAAGTTGCGTTGTTTAAGGGACTAGGTGACTCTTGGAGTCCGTAAATAGTTATTGTACGGACTTGTACTTGTTCTTTGCATACGAACGGCAGTTATCGATACTAACTGATACTCTTTGAGTAATCGTCTTCCTCTGATGCTAACGCTACGGCAGCCCCGCTGCAGTACTCCTACTAAAGCATACAGGCAGCTGATAGAGATCGTCTGGCAGAGAACACTTCCCCTTTTAGAGTTCAGTCACACCGTGATATTCCCTCGATCTCGTTCGCTTCTTCTACGCTTCACTGCCTAGGCGACCATGTCAGAGTCTCTACCGACGAATGCGTCTGACGCAAATGATCTATAACAGGCAGTTGTAAACGTGATGACCCGCTACGCTAACACTAGACCCAGAAACACTACCAAGCAGTACAAGGGCAAGCAGGACGCCTTTAGCAAGTGATGCACAAATAGGAAGTTCTTTAAAAGATCGTCCGTTTATGAATCCAAGCTTGTAGACTATATCGATAATTTTGTGGTTCTCCGTGGAAATAAACGCAAGCAGAACGCCGACGGAAGCGCCATCAAGCTGGGATAAGAGGCCGGGGATGCCTACGTCAAGGCTATTATTGATTTGTACTAGTATCAGAAGTCTATAAACCTGAATCAGCACTCTCGTCCATATGACAATGCTTCAAAAAGGGTTTGATTGACATGTTAAAGCATGGCGAAAATAAGCAAAAAGGTGGACGCGTACGCTGACCGTGGGTTAGGAACTGAATTGGATGGATATAATCTGGAAGACATGCAAGCTCTAAGTGAATTCTGGCTCAATCACCCAACAGAAGTTGCCTTACGAAGTCGAATGTTTATTATTAGTTGGGCCTGCTTATCTGGCACGTGGAGAATCGAGGCGATTTACCCAGTTCCCGAATATGCTGTCGCTTACGGTAACTGGTGAAGGACCCCAATTATGCAGCCCTCTCGTGGTAATTATGAGAAAAGAAAAATCTAATCAAGTCGGCCGGGTAGGATATGGAGCTGCAATGCGGTGCAAAGAAGTCATGCTGTGTCCATTAAATGCGGTAGCCTTCTACTCATTTGGCGTTGGCATGTACATTTGGGGCCCTTTCCCAGATTCACGGATTGTACATTGTGGTACGACATTTATTTATTGAGAGGCAAAAGTGTAACACGAAATAAAGTGTACAATACACGATTGGAAAGCGTGAAACCCGCCTTCAACGCTTGTGGCATTGATTCATATGTGTACACACACGCGAACCGCTGTCCAGGGGCAAAACTGGCAGGACAACAAGTGCGGACGAGAATAAGATTCGACGAGCTGGTAGATGGAATTGAAAGCGAATGGAAGTCTGCGACCTAACTACACTTCCTCGAAAAGCAATGCGTGCTTTAGCCGATTTCTCAACAAAAGGAGAAGGGTTTTGGATTGATCGTGCCGCAGTTACGCCTTCTGAAGAGCTTCAGAAATGATGTTTCCTGATTTAAACTCTGCTGAAATGGAGTTCCGTGAATCCGGGAATTGGGAGATAGGTGCTGGAGGGTTTATTGATCTCTTGCACGAGTTGAGAGTGGTGCTCTATCAGGACTCTACGTTACTACTACGAAAGTTTCCGAAACACTGCCTTTGAAGACCTTACTGTACGGAGAAGTACCAAAAGTTTGACGCTGAGGTGATTATGGTTTTGCAGTCGACAAGTCAACCGAAGGATATGCGTATTGAAGTTGCAATGTTTTTGGTTGCATCAACAATGAAAGCCGGTTTAATGCATTCCAGGGAAATTTATAGTCTCAATTGTGAAATTCGTCATTTGAAAGAACAGGAATTATTGTCGGCAAACAAGAAACTGGGCATTTCGTTAGCCAGAGGACAGGGAACTTCCACAGAGACACGGTGCTGCTGCCGCACATGGAACGCTCGGGCCGCAGCAAGTCGAACTTATGACAAGAAACGAACTGCGTTGGGGTCGGTCGCTCCAGGCAGTGGGTCAAATTTGGATAGAATACTCTCGCGGAGTAGCAGGTCAGATGCCTGTTTGTATAACTGAACAACGATTTGGAAGCAAGTGGCGGAAGTATCCTACTGAGAATAGATTCTTCTCGCACCGTAAGGCCTTTTACAACGCAATTCAGACACACGTGGCAAAACGTCGAATATCTGATGAAGCTGCTGCTGCGGACTCGAGAACAAACGTAGAGAGACAGACACAATAAATTCGGGAAACGAGTTCGCGACATCGTGCAGGACTACAAGTAATCTCAAAGTAAGAGTTCCATTTGACAATTTTAAATCACCCTCGTTGCAGAATTACTCGACCGCGTTGCAGCTTTACTCGACCTCACTGCTGGCTAGGTCGACTTCACG
Source organism: Phytophthora plurivora (assembly GCA_030027945.1). Lineage (NCBI taxonomy): Eukaryota > Oomycota > Peronosporomycetes > Peronosporales > Peronosporaceae > Phytophthora > Phytophthora plurivora. The sequence goes on from CP125273.1 coordinate 397,406, forward strand.
GCAGATTAATGTGCACATTTGCTCGACTAACAGCTGAGTTCCACCATGTGCTGATCGGGTCGAGTAAATCTGCAAGTGGGTGTTCGCAACAGGTCGACTTAATTTAGAGCCTACCAACAAAAAATGGAAATCCTCACCGTTCGTCACCCTTCACACAAGTCAAATTTGTCCCGAATGGAGAAGCCAACACGTCGCCTCAACCAAGTGCCAATCGCCACGAAGATCGCCAAGCGAAAGGAATGGAAGGAAACCTTTGACTGGATCGATAGGGTGGCTGCAGAGAAGTTGTATGTAGCAGAGGGTACGCTGTTGAAAAGGAAAAAGGCCTTGTGGACTTTGCATGACGACCCTGCAGCAGCGGACGATATAGTGGAGACCCGAGGTGACTCCTTCCGAAGTCCTAGCAAGACCGATGAGCAGGCTTTGTGCCGAAGGCAGAAGGTATTTAGACTACTAAGCTAAGTCATAGCACAACACATATGATCAAGAACAAGCCAAGGATAGACTGCTTCCACTGATTTGTCTGTGCAATCAGCGTCCAGACCAGCGAGAGAGGCATTAATCGCTGCCAGAAATGGAAATTAAAAGTCCGACGGCAACTGTATTGGGTATTTGTATAGTTACACTAGTAATCCACATTCATATTTGAGATGAAACCAGTGTGACACCATCAGTCGTGAAACAATACAGTAGATGTGTCGGAGCTATAGGCCAACTGAAGTCGCTGTGGTGAACGCTTTAGATGTCCATCACTTTGCGTCCAAGTTGCATCAGCGGCAGTCTTAGCGCAAAGCTTGTGCTTTCGCGCGAGCGTTACTCTTGGCGAGTGTAGAAAGAGAGGAGACAAACCATCATATATATGTCGAAAACACAATTAGACTTGCGCCAACATTTGGATGAATCAAATCCGGAAAATCTCACAATGTGTGCCATCATCATTGTTTGGCAGTTAATATGAAGTCACCGGTAGCGAATTCGGGTGGCACGACTGCATATTGAACAACAACTGCAGTATTGGGTAAGCGCTGGTCTTGTCGACCGTGCCCGCGTTGCTCGACCACTTCTCGGGTGTCACTATCAGGAAGCAAGAAAATCAAGTGAGCGACTGCCAGAGTCCAAATCGACTTCAATGCACGGGTGAGTAGTGGTTGAAGTCGTTAAAGGCTTACTTGGTAATTCTGCAATGCTGCCGTAGATTCTACCTAACAGGTCGTCTTGTTCTACGACACCTCGAATCGAGACTTGACGTGTCATCACACAGAAGAAGGAGCAGACGCAGATATATCCATCCATGTGCAAAGCAATGAAGTCCTACGAGGAAGTGGCCAGCTCATAGGGTACGGCTCTGGGGATCAGCTATCGTGACTCATCTCTGTCGTCTGTGTTCGTTCCGCTGTCCAGCCTTCATTTGCGCTAGCTTAATCTGCGCCTTCTGCCTTCCCATACGCGCACCCAATAATGTAGAAGGCATCTGGGCACCAAGTAAAAATATTTTTGATTCCAGGGTGGTGGAACGAAGTGTCCGAGGTGGGAATCTTTGGAGCTGTGTCAAAGAAAATGAGGAGACATGGTGCGTTCTTTCCACCCGATCTATCTATAGTAGCGCTACGGAATTGTGACACTACTCCTTCGCCAGCAACTTTGCAATTGGTTCTTCTGCAACCAGCTTGTTTGGCGTTCAGTCACACTTGTAGACATTTCAACGCCATTTATGCAGGCATACAGACAATGACACAAAAGCCGGAGGTCTTGGTCGGCTATCTCTATGGGAATGTTCTCTTTTGCATGCTTTTGGAACATTTCATAGTGCCCCAGATTGAACAGAACTTTTCCAAAGAATATTAGTTACTTTTTCAGAATCTCAATTGATAAAAATTTGCATGTGGCGTTGTCTGTAATTGGAAATTGCAATAAGTAAATTCCATTCAAATAATTTATTCTGCTATATTAGTATTGAACAATTGTCAACTTTTTGTGAAATATCCCTGTTAAATACAATAATGATGTGACAAACTACAATAAATTATTTTACTTTACCAACAAAACAACTGTCAAATGCAATTAAACATTTGAACCATTTTAACTTGCACACAGCATGCAGTCCATTCATCGCCTAATTCATCGCCGACATACGCGTCATAAGTTAATCAGTGATTCCACAGCGTCAAGGAGGAAGCAACAGCCGATCCCATCGCGACTCTGTGCCGCGCTGTGCTTGCCTGCTAAAAAAAGAAGTTCAACAGACTGGTCTAGCAAGTCACCACAGAGTCCCCCAAGTTCCGTCGCTGTGCTGGGCTCGGGAGTAAAACCAGCGCTGTTGGACAGGAGAGTACTGTGGTCCACAGTGTAGCAGGAGCACATTTGCTATGAGATAGAAGCAAGGTGGCAGCGAGACAAACCGGAGATCCCAGCTGAGCGCTACAGCCTGCAGTCTATTCCAGAGGGAACTGCTGCTGTTGCATTTATCAAAGAAACCGCTGTACTATTTCGGTGCATAGTACGAGTTCTTTTCTTGCGCTTGCGACCCGACAACTGGTACTATAAGCGCTATGTCGCAACAAACACCCAGATTTGAAACAAAATTAGCCAATGACTTTTAGAGCGAGTGCCGAACTCGCGCTTGCAGTCCAGCAATCGGTGAGCTAACGGCATTTCCGAACGATACGCCAGCTATAGAGCTCTTGTGCAGCCTTTGGAGGCAAGTGGGACGCGATGGCAGTTTTTCCGCGCACGCGTCCCTCGAGCGTCCCTCGACGGAATCTCAACTTGTCGTGGCCGCCTCCCTCACTTTGTCCCCCCCCCCTTCCAGCACAAAATTCATCCATTTTCTCCCGTTAAACCAGTCAAAGTCCAGCAAAACAGGCAAATACAGGATCGTACACCTCGTAAGACCCACCCATGGTTCGAGTCACGGCCTGCCGCTACCTGCGCATCAGCTGCAGCGAAAACGACCACCCGCTCTTCCGTCGCTACTACGCCAGGTAGGACGTGTCCACATTAAGCCACTTTTTACACAATCTGACTCAAAAGAGGGCTTCCCCTGGCTACAGGAGCAACCGGGAAAGAGGCGTCAAGGTACAGTCCCAACGCTTTCGTCTCGCCAGCCAAGAAATAACAGCGACCCCATGTCTCTCTTTCTGACCCTTCCAGCTCCTACGCTGCTTCCCACATTGCTGTCCCGAGCACATTCAACGCTGCTACTGCGGCTCGTCCATCCACGTGCTGGTGACCTTCGCGGAGGAGCTTCCGGCTGCAGCTCGAGGCAATTTGGTCGTGTGCGCTCGCTTCGAGCCGTCGAGAGTGGTGCCACTCTGGCCGGCCAACTTGGTGGACGCCCAGCGGTGCCAGGAGGACGACAACGAAAACAACAACGAGCGCAAGCTGCGTCCAGGGGAAGTGGTGTCGATACCAGCCAGTCTCCTGCCTTCGGGAAACAGGAAGGTCAAACAGGTGGCGTGGATCCGAGGCGACCGAGAGGGAGAGTCCAAGCAGACGACAAAGGTTTGACTGTTGCTCAGCACGTTTTGACGTACGAGTAAAGCTAATTTGTGCTTTATTTGGTGATCGAGAAGAACGCAGTGCTGTACGTGCTCAACAATCATCGGTTCCCCAAGTGGGCGTACAGTTACGACAGTAGCGTCACCAGAACCCAACGCGAGATGACGCACCACCTGGTGGTCTACGTCTTGCAGCTCACAGGCTCCAGATCTGAGGCCGGTCACATTGACGCAGCAGTTCTCGCACGTTGTGAGTCGCCTGGGTTTTCGCTCATTTCGTACCGGCGCTCGGGGGTCAATGCCCGCGACGCAGGATGCGATCTCCCAGCACTTGAAGCGGCCAATGATAGTAATTTCACTGCTCTATCTAGTGATATGACGCACAAAATTCCAGCGACACCTGACGGCATGGAAATTGATTCTCCCGCATGGCAAAAACCGTTTCCGTACGAGAACAAACGCCCCAGTGCACGTGACACGCACCACGCGCTTCCGGCTGGTTCTCTCCAGCAGAAACAGCAGCACAAGGAGGCAAAAGACGCAAAATCACGCGGACTACGCCTCGACTCTAATGAGTGGACAGACAGATTCTATGACTCAGCTGAAGATAACTCATCGTGGCAGCGAGGTCCGACCGCGCGAGCCTGTGGATTCCGAGAGAAGGGGCAGCACCTGCTCATTCTGTGGCGATTCCTTCGCAGTGTCTCGTTACGCGACCTCGGATTCGGGTCCGACACTGCCGACGAACACGTGCGTCCGCACTGGTTACGTGCAGCGTCTGTGCTTCGAGCAGTGGCTTCGGCCGATAGTGGAAATATTGAAGACGTGACGTCCTCGTTCCTGAGCGGATTGTTCTGTAGCGCGTTCGTCGTGCAACAGGATCGCAAGGCAGCTATCGTATCCTCGGATCGACAGAGATTTGTGATTCGAGTGACGGCGCATCTCTTTCTGCGACTGGCTTCGCTCCGCTCCGTACAGCAACTCGCGCGTTCTGCGTGCTTCGCAATGGATGAAACGCACGTTCAGGAGGGATTCGTGCTGCTGGTCTCGCACGTGTACGATACCTTCAGTGACGTTCTACGGGAAATTTCAAGAGAAACGCGACCTGCGGCTTTTGGAAACCAAGGCGCTACGGTGGGTCAACTAGTGGACGAGGTGCTGTCTATTGCGTACACTCGTCCTCATTTTGAAGAGACGAAAGCGGAATTATCAGCCTTATTACTGGACCAGCAGACGTTGTCTGATGCATTGAATGGCTACATTTCAGGGCTTTCAGCTGTGAGGCGAGAGGGGGAATCGAGTCACAGGAGACAGCAGCTTTTCGGTCTCAGACATGGGGAGAGCGACATGCTGTGGAACCAGCGGTGGCTGCTGGAGCCTGGGTCGTTGCAACTGGTTGGCGTTTCTTCGGACAAAAATAAAAACGTGGAGGACCTGAACCTGTTGGACGCGGCGCAGTTTGTCTACGAGTTCGGTTGTATCGACGTAACCATTGAAGAACATGCGGCGTGCATGTCGATACGCTCTGCGCTTTCAATTGTAGGTGGTTCACTTGCAGCTCCTATGACGCTGGTGCTAGATGGGAAATTGCGCGTGTTGAACGTACTTCCTAGTGGTTTTCCATCGACTTTTGGAGGGTGGATTGTCAGCGAATACTCGGCCATGCTTTCCGACGACGGGCGTTCGGTTTCAATGCACTTGCTTGGCTTCGCTGAAGCTCAAATGAATACTGGAGGCAGTATGCGAGGGCTGAGACGCAGCGGTAACGTCCCTCTACGTCGCATTAGCTTGTCAATGAAGCTGGAAGAAGAATTTAACGGCGACGAAGACCCAAGACGGAGTGATCTCTTCGCTTTTGTGCACGGAATTGTGTACGGATCAACATTTTACTCTGCGGATGAGCAAACGGAAAGGTTGAAGCTTTCAGATTCTGCTTTGGGCCGCTCTGAAATCTGGAAGCAGGCCAAGTGGACTCCTCTCAGTCAGTTCCAAGCAGGATTCATCGCTTTGCAGCGGCTTGGGTTGATTTGATACGAGTAAAAAGTGATCGGAAGCGCATGGACGCTCAAATATAACAGAAATACAGGAATGAACTGGAATTCGAGACGGACCTTCAACTTTGAATCGTTCAAGGTCCACATAAACGTCGTGACCCCACGAGCAGCTGCAATTTGGCCTTTCCATTTTCAACCCCAGGTCACTAATGTCAAAACAGTCGTTCTTTTAACTGTTAACTCCAGTGGACGCAAGATGCGAAGCCGATAGACTTCAATTAATTAACTCACGAGCGAGTCAATACATTTAGAGGGCGACGTAACCTGCTTGTACCTCAAACAACGGCTCCCACTTCAACTCATTCCACACAGCACTTCGATCTCCACTCGCCATGGCTCCAAGCTTCGGTCTAACACGACCAAGTCCGTCAGAGCGACCGAATATCGAGCCGTACACAGTCCCATGCACAATAATAAAACGATCCCTCGGGTTGGAGCCTTCCGCCTCCTGCTGAGCAGGCTGCTCTAACGTGAGGGAGATAGTAACTCGACGGATCTTTGTCTCCAGACTCTCCCGTCCAGCTGACCGGTTAACACGCGGATTCTCCTCTATGAAAGCAAAGAAGTGGACGCTCAAGCAATAGCCGTCCTCAGAAAGTGAAGCCTCGTAGTCTCCGACCGACCAGCCACCGGCTGTGGCGACCATAGATGACGTTCCGCTCGGTAAAACTCGAAATCGACGCATCCGTCTATCCAGTACGAGCTCCATGGGTGACGCCGTGACACCATCAAGAGCCAGAGCTGCTTGTAGCGATATACAGGTGGATTCTCCTTGATTTACAGCGATGTCAACGCAGCCAAACTCCTGGACAAGCTGAGCCACAGCCACCAGACTCGAATCCTGTCGAGCATCTCGCTTTGAAAAGCTGTCCAGAGCGATTAAATGCACCGATCCAGGGTCCAGAAGCCACCGATGACTCCATGCGTTATGCAACGTTTTCTCCCTCCAAACCTGCTTCCTTTGCTGTTGTTGCCCCATCAGCGCCATATTAGACTCGTGTGTCTGCACCGTAAAGACCCGAAAGGCTTCGTTCAGTTCCTGAAAGAGCGAACTTGGCATCTCTCGGTCCAGAAGAAGGGAGGACACTTCGTCTCGGAGGACACTAAAGCTTGTCCGACCGTAAATTACCGATAAAATATCGTCCATAAGTGTCGCAAGGAAGACGGTCTGTCCACACGCTCCCGACATTTCGTTGAGACTGTCGTAGAATCCAATAACAAGCGAAATAAATCGCTTACGCAAGGAATTTCGGTTCATGGCACCACTTTGGAGCTGGCAAGCTTGACACAAATAATGCTGGATCGAACATGACGCTATCGCGCTCAGAAAGAGACGCCCAGCTGCCCGTATAGTCGCTTGATCTCGATCAGTATAGGACGAAGTTGGACGAGCTGATTCATTTTCAAAGACGTTGCTCAAAAACGAGGCCACGACGCTCTCCAATTGCGCGGCAAGATACGCTGGAGGTCCTCGAAGAGCTGCTGCAGCTCGCAACCAGTGCGGATGGATGTACGTCGCCACTGAGCTTGAGCCGATGTGAAGATCCCTAACCGAAATGTGCTGTAGAAAGCGCCACAGGATGAGCAGATGCTGGGCCTTTTCACGGAATCCAGGCTCGCGGGCCTCCGCCTCCTGTTGCCATAAGAATTCGTCTGCTTCCACCGTCTTCTCTTGTTGAACAGCATTCGCTTTCGCTTCCGTCCATTGCGAGTGTTTCGTGTCAATTGAAATTGGAGCATATGAATCGATCTCCATGTCCTCAGACGGCGACGGAGTGTCAACTGCCACGGCCGTAAACTGATTACCGGGAGAGACTTGTACCGCCGGAAGATCACAGCCCGCGTCACTCGCGTTGTTGCCCGATCGCCGGTACGAAATGAGCGAAAAAGCCGGCGACTCGTGACGCGCAAGGACGGTGGCGTCAATCTCTCCCGGTTGAGATCTGGATCCTGTGATCTGGCAAACGTAGACGGCCAAGTGGTGCGTCATCTCTCTCTGCGTCCTGGTGACGCTGCTATCGTAGCTGTAGAGCCACTTGGGGAAGCGGTGGTTGTTGAGGACGTATAACGTCGCGTTCTGCACGTAACAAAACAGTTAAAACGTGTCCACTTTGTTTAAAAAACCACGAAAAAGACCTAGCACCTTGGTGGTCTGTTTGGACGCTCCTTCTCTGTCGGCGCGGACCCACGTCGACTGCTTTGACTGGCGAGTTTTAGCGTTCAAAACGCTCTCAGGCAGTGACACGATCTCTCCAGGCTGGATCTTACGTTCGTGGTCCAAATTAACGTCCTCTTCGCCTTCGTATCCCTGTGTATCAGCCAAGTTGGTCGGCCAGAGAGGGACGACTCGCGACGGCTCGAAGCGAGAGCACACGACGAGATTCGCTTGGACGGCAGGAGGCAGCTCCGACGCGAATGTTACTTGAACGTGGATGGAGGAGCCGCAGTAACAGCGTTGGACGTGTTCCGGACAGCAGTGCGGGAAGCAACGCAGGAGCTATAATACAAAAAAGCATTGTTTTAGTCTCTGTTAAGAAAAAGTAGACAGATTGTGGTGAGCGCACCTTAACGCCACGTTCTCGGTTGCTCCTGTGGAGTAAAAAGCGGTGAGACCGTCTTCTCAGAGACAAAAGAGGAGATAGTAGAGTCCTACCGGGCGTAGTAGCGGCGGAACAGCGGGTGGTCGTCTTCGCTGCAGCTCAACCGCATGAACCGGCACGACACCACTCGAACCATGACTCAAGAGACTTTGGAACTGGGACCAGACGCTTTCGGCCCAGAATAGGCGCTTGTGGACTGAACGAGGGAGAAAAAAACTACCGAAGGAAATGAGTCACGCGTCCAGCGTCCCACACAGGGTTGCGTCCTTCGAAAGACGATACCGGTAGTGCCACGCGCTGTTGGTTGTCTGGAGGGTTCTTGTAGGGAGAGGGTACTTGTCAAATCTGATCACCGGTCCACAACTGGACTCAACATAGTCCTTGAGGCAAAACATAGTCAGAGCGAAAATTACAGCACGAGTTGCATTTTTGTTTCAGACAGTCTTCCACAAACCTCTATATAAGGAACACTATGCTGTGGGTGCGAAGCCAGTTCTCACCACTCGCCTTGGCGGCGTCATTCCTACCGTGATCGGTGGTGCTGTAGACAAACCAGTTGTGGTGAACTTCACCGTGATGAGGCTGTAACCTACGGATAGGCAAATCGGCCAGCACTGTAGGAGAATTGGAACATGTAGTTCGAGTTACGTTCGCGTAACATTCTGAATGTTGCTCCAACGGCTTCAACTTTGGATGTCGGCGAACTGGTACGTTAGGCAGGCAAAATTTAGAGCTCAAGCTCCAGCAAGTGGGGCAATACTGTACCAACAATGTTTGAGTACATATCATCGCAAAAAGTTATTGTATCGCCCGGTTTCGGTGCGTGGATGTGTGTGTCCAATCCACGAGGACGTCCAAGCTCCTTTGCCAACGTTAGTGTGGACCACACTGTGACGTTTCTGTCTCAGTTTTGTGGTCGTTGAACCTGCACGCCCACCCTCTCCGGAATTGTTTTCTCGCTCTGACTGTACAGCAGCCTCCAAATCCAGCACAACCAGTCATCCGGATCTGGCGCACTTGGACATCGCATCAAGCTCAGCAGCGTGAGTTACGCGACTTTAGAGATGAGCTCTTCCTATCGAGACTGATTAGACCGGTCATGAACCTTCTTTTCATCCAATGAATGATTTTTATACTCTATTTTACCCAATCAACAGCGTCAATACGGATCTCAAATCGGCGTACGTCAGTGCGAAACGGAGCTGCACTTTGCCCTTTAGGGATCCTTCAATGCCAAGCAATACATGCATCTCACTTTTCAATTCGCTTCGGTCTTCACAGTGCAGTAACCGCAACGATGTGGGTGACGTTGCTTCGAGTGGTGACTTCCATTGCCCAGATCGGCATGATCCTCAGTCCAGGACCCGACATCATCAACGTCTGCAAGCACAAGACTACGGGCGAGATGGCAGCGCTTCCACTGGTCGCAATGGTCGTGAACAACCATCTTTGGTACGTCGATCTACAAGTCCCTCGTTGCACGGGCAATTGCTAATATGTCGTTACCTACAGGACGTTGTACGGATACCTGACCGACAGTATTTTCCCTCTTATGGTGTCGCAACTGTTCGGAGAGTTCGCTGCCATCGTGTTCACTGCGATATATTACCGCTGGGCCTCTGACCGACCGTCACTGAACAAGCTGCTCGCTTGGGCGCTGTTAGCTTACGCTCTCATTACTGCCTACGTGGTGCTGGGCATTGCCCGAGTCACGAACCAAACCAACGACGAAGTTGGCAAAACTCTGGGGTACGTCGGGATCGTCATCAACCTTTGGATGTACGGGTCTCCCCTGGGTACGGTTCGGCTCGTATTTAAGACCCAATCGGCTGCGTCATTGCCGATCAACTTGAGCGTCATGATGCTCTTCACCACTGCGCTGTGGGTCGCCATCTCCATCGTGGACGACGACATGCTCATCATGTCGTTGAACATTGCAGGAGTTATCCTTAGTATTATCCAGATCACGCTGTACATGCGCTTCCGACCACGTCAGCCTGCGATTGCACAGGAGGAGGCGCTCGAGTTCGCGGATAAGCAAATTTCCATCGTAGTCTCGCCCAAGGGCATGCTCGAAACGGCCAAGAACCCCGTCTACCAGGCCCTAGCGTCGCCAGTTGAGAACACGCGATCCTGAGGCCTTTGACTTGATAAATACAACTAAACTTTTGAATCAATTACAGCTGTAGTTCTGTGCGTCCTAAACAAGAGATCAAATAGAATTTGAATTTGTTGCACAGTGCAACTTGCACTACATGTACTGACGAGTGACGACTAGCGGAACTGTTGGCCACCGTTCGTTGAATACGTTACATTCTGATGGGAAGGTCCTGGAGTTTAGACAAGCATCTCCAATCTCGACTGCGACCTTTCCTGAACGGCAATGCGGATGAATCAATGGATGAAGCTTTTAATCTCACTTCTAATCTCGCTTCAAGCAGCTCAGCACATTTCCCAGGTGGCCATGGGACTTTGGGTGACTTTGCTTCGAGTGGCGACTGCAATTGTCCAATGTGGGATGATCCTGAGCCCCGGTCCCGATATTATCAAGGTTTACAAGAATAAAACTACAGGCGACATGGCGGCACTTCCTCTGGTCGCAATGATCATCAACAATTACCTCTGGTAGTGCGCCGCCCGTTACCTCTCATACATGCAGATCTATCACTACTAACTTTCGTTCTACCCAGGACGGTGTACGGTTACCTGACCGACAGCATTTTCCCGCTCATGGCGACCCAGCTCTTTGGTATGATCGCTGCAATTGCGTTCACGGTAGTGTACTACCACTGGGCTGTGGACCGCCCCGCTCTCAACCGACTTCTCGCTGGTGGTGTGGTATTTTGTGCGTTTGTCACTTTGTATATCGCTCTCGGTGTCGCGGGCGTCACGAACCAGAATGACGATCAAGTTGGGACAACGCTGGGCTACGGAGCTTTGGTCACCAACCTCTGGATGTACGCGTCTCCTCTGGGCACCATTCGGCATGTCATCAAGACCAAGTCCGCCGCTTCCTTGCCTATCAACATCAGCGTCATGCTGCTCTTCAACACGGTACTATGGGTGGCGCTATCAGTCGTAGACAACGACGTGATCATTATGTCACTGAATATTACGGGGTTTCTGCTCGCGATAACTCAGATCACCGTGTACATGCGCTACCGACCGAGCAAGTCGACCACCGCTTATGAAGAAGCGCCTTCATTCGGGAGCAGGCAGATTTCCGTTATCGTTTCGCCAACAAACAGCGTGGGCCCTGTGAAAAGTCCTGTGTACCAGACGCTAGCGTCCCCGATACAGAAGATGCGAGTGTAAGCTTTCACGGGGATAAATGACGGAACAGTATTCATTTCATATGCATGTACATGTAGATTACTCTGCCCTGTGAGGTGTTGGGGACAGGATCATCTTGTAGACTGTAGGGATCCCTTCAGTCTCCGTCTTGGCGTTAGGCGTGACAACAACAATTGACATGTCGTCGGGTGATTTCTCCAGTACGAAATCATCGTCTTTTGTTGGTCTGTAGATCGTGTAGAATACAATCTGGACGATGCTCAACAACGATCCGATAGCGTTAAGCCCCGCCACGAAGTAGTCGCTGTCCACCGTGCCCGAGACCACCCAGAGTGTTGTCGATACGAAGAGCATGAGGCTCAAGTTGATCGGGATCGAAGCTGAGGATTTGGTCTCCATTACGTGCTTCAGTGTACCGAGCGGAGACGCGAACATCCAGACGTCGATAACGATACCGACGTAACCGAGGTACGTGCCGACGTCCGAGTTCGACTGGTACGTGGCACCCAGCAACCCGAGAATTGTGTACAACGTGAGTCCACAATGAGCAGCAAACGCCCACGTATACAGTTTCAGTAGCTCCTTGCGCTTTTCAGGTACACTCCAACGATAGTAAATAATGTTGTACACGATGGCTGCGAGCTGTCCGAAGACTTGCGTTGCGAACAACGGGAACATACTGTCCGTCACGTAGGCGTAGACCAACCTGTTCAAGGCAAAAATAGTGTAAATATCCAGATTTTTACATATGAAGGCAGCAACAACGCACCAGAAGTGGCAGTTGACGACCATAGCAACCAACGGAAGTGCAGCGAGCTCTCCGATACTCTGGCGTCGGCAGACTCGAGTGATATCAGGAACAGGACTCAGATTGAGCACGACCTGAGCCACTGCGGTTGCAACGCCAAGAAAAGTGTACCAGAACCCCATGGTGGAGTGTACTAAGGTCGGTAGAAGTGGAAATGTGTTCTTCATGAGCAAAACCTTACGCATTGAAGTCAGGACTGGTTATGATAGTGTCACCAACCGTCGTATAGATGTCATGTGGATACTGCTTAGTAGAACTAGGTGTTTTCCCTTCTTCTGTACTGTATGATGTACAACTGAGTTCGGTGGATTTAGACTGATTGGACGAAGCTGAGATTAGTTGGCTACATTTTCACTAGTCGACCAATCAAAACCAAAAAATCAACATGCACTTGTATCTGTATTTCCATGGTATGTGGCTTTAGACTGCCTTGCCAGCAGTAGGCGACGCTAGTGGCTTGTAAGCGGGACTCTCAATGGATACCGCAACCCCGGTACTCTTGGAAGTGGGCGATACGACAATTTGCACGTCTCCGTTGGTACCGTACTCCTCTGCGCCTCGACCCGGGCGGTAGATGTAGTACATCACCATCTGAATGGCCCCCAGCACCACGCCAGTCACGTTGAGCCCCGTGATGAAGTAGTCGCTGTCCAGCAAGCCCGTGACCACCCACAGTACCGAGGACGCGAAGATCATGAGACTGAGGTTAATCGGGATGGAGGCCGCCGACTTGGTCTTGACGACGTGCTTCAAGGTGGCGAACGGGGACGCGAACATGCAGAGGTTGATGAGGACAGCAAAGTATCCCAGCAAGATGCTCGAATCGTAGTTCGACACCCCCGTCACCCCAGCGAGGGAGAGCACGAAGAAGAGCGTGACGACGCAGTGCAGCACGAGCGCTACAACGTACAGCTTAAACGTCTCCTTGCGCTTTTGCGGCGGACTCCAGTGGAAGTAGATGAGGTTGAACACAACCGCTGCGAGCTGGCCGAAGCCCTGGGACACTGCCACGGGGAAGATGCTGTCGCGCAGAATACCGTAGCACATCCTGTTCACAACGAGGCCTTTGTTAGCACCATCGGTCGACTTTCAATAGAAAAGCGACTCAACGTACCAGACGTGACAATTGACGAGCATGGAGGTCTGAGGAAGAGCGGGCATTTCGCCGATGTTCTTGCGACGATAAATCGTGTACATGTCGGGCCCGAGACTCAGATTCAGCATGACCTGTCCGAGAGCGGTCACCACGTCCAGAACAGTCTTCCAGCCGGTCATCGTTGCTAGTGTGTGCTTTTACAACCGTGGGGTTAGACGGAAAATGAAGAATGAGAGATCTTGCCGGCGTCTACTTCGATCGCGAGCGCGGCGCCATTCGAAAGGCTGCGGTTGCTCTCCAAACTCTCGAGCGAAACCCAAACATCTCGATTGGATGGACCCCTATTCCCGTACTGTTACGTAGATTAGTTTCAAATCGATATCACATACCTAATTTTACATTATATCGAATATGAAGGTAATATTTAATTATATATCGAAATTTGTGACTATTAGTTATACAAGGTTATCGTTTTAAAACATCATGCTGTAAGCAGAAAGTTTGGGTGTACGTGCATCTTTTATGCAATCGGTTTTTCGGGATCCGTTGCTCACTTCCAAGTTAGCGATGCAAGCAGCAAGACTGGTGTCTCCTAGTTCTCCAGCACGACTCTGTAGTGCACTTTGCCTTCTTTCATGCGTGAAATGCCTTCGTTCACTTGATCCATCGGCAGGTGCTCAACAACCGGTCGCACATTCTTCTCGGCTGCAAGTTTGAGCGTGTCAGCGACATCCTGAATGCTTCCAACGAGGTTTCCAACGATTTTGATGCCGTTTCCAACCACAAACATAGGCTTGAAGCGCACGTCGTCCGGAGGAACACCGAGCATCACCAGCGTGCCAAGTTTGCGAACCAGACGCAGGTACGCGTTGTACGGCAGCTCTGGTGTGGCTACTGTCACCAGCAGCACGTCAATCGACCCAGCAGCCTTCTTCACGTCTTCCGGGTCGCTTAGATCGTAGAACTCTACCGCACCGAAGGCACGCGCCTCCTGTTCTTTCATCAACGAGTTCGAGAACGCAACAGGAGTCGCATCGAGCGCTCGGATGAACTGCAGTGCAAGGTGACCCAACCCGCCAATACCCACCACACCAACACGGTCACCAGCCTTCACACCTTCACGCTTGAGAGGTGAATACACGGCGGCACCCGCGCACATGAGCGGTGCGGCTGCGTCTGAAGGGATACTCTCCGGTATGGGGAACGCGTAGTGGCTCGAGACGCGAATGTAGTCCGCAAAGCCGCCGTACGACTGGTGACCGTCCTCGTACGTGGCGTTGTTAGTGAATACTGCTCTACTGCAGTAGGCGTCGTTCCCAGATGCGCACTCCCGGCACGGTAGAGCGGGGTCCCTGTTCAGGCACGACCAGGCGTTGAAGCCGACGCCCACACGGTCGCCACGGGTGAGTTTCTTGACCGCCGGGCCAACGTTCGTCACTTCTCCAACGATCTCGTGGCCAACAACGCAAGGAAATGGAGCCGAGTGATTGTGGAGCGCGTGGAAATCCCCACCACAGATGCCACAGTGCGAGATCTTGACTTCAACGTCGTTGTTGCCAAGAGGGCGAGGCTGGTACTGCCACGGCTTCAAAGCTCCTCCCGCTTGAAAAGCAGCGTAGGCGTTGATCGTACGAGGACCGAGAGTTGTCGACATGCTTCGCTTCAAGAGTGCGGCGGGGTTTAGCATTGAAAAAGCGAGTTGAAAGCAAGTTGGAAAGTGATAAATCGGTACTGACTTGCACGAATGTGATGAGATGAGTTTGTTTCTTCATCTAATCGACACTTGAGGACATTGTTTAGACACCCGAAGCAAGACAAATCGAGATTCTATCCGTTCATTGAGACGGTTCCATGACGGAATCGCTTGCTCCTTTGACTCACTATTCAACTTACAAGGAATAATTGGGGGAAAAATGATCCCTGTCGATGTTCTGGTCTGGGTCTGGGTCTGGTGCAGTACACTAGCGACGATTTCCCTGCCATCTCCCTCCATCTTTCGGATCCACCGAGAGCGAGCAGTCGGTTCCACCTCAATTATCCCCCTTCTCTCACTACTTGCGAACTGTCACGTGTGGGCAGTGTACGGGTTTCTGGGCAAGGCTTGGTTCCCGAATTTCCCAGCGTTCGTCATCGGTGACGTCGTCTCCTGGTGTTACGTCTTCGTCTACTGGAAATACTCCGAGGACCGACGCAGAGTGGCTCGATACGTTGCTGTAGTGGCTGCAGCGTTAACGGTCCCGACACTTTACGTTACTATCGGTTTTTTTGGTTTCACCGGACAGACAAGAGCCCAAGTGTGGGAGACCCATGGGTTGTGCTTCTGCGACTTCACCGTGCTCTTCACCAGCGCGTTCACGCTCCAGAATCTCCTTTTCGCCTTCAGAGACAAGTCTGCTGCACCAATTAACATGCGTACACTGGTTGTTGGGTCCTCCTACTCCAGTGGGTGGATCACGTACGGCCACTTGTACTCGAACTGGATCATTGCTGGACCTCAAGTGTGGATCATGACGCTTCATACGGCTGCGTGGGCTATGACCATTGCATTTTCAAGAGAGACAAGACCCTCGACTACTTCCAGTAGTGATGATACCCCAGCGTTTCAAGCTTTGTCTCCAGTTTAGAAGTTTCAATGAATTATTATCCATTTAGAGCTCCATCTACTGCTTATCCGTTGGTGTTAGCATCGTCTTGTACGCTGGACTCTCAATCATCGCTTTAGTAGTGTCGTTGTCAATGACAATAGTGAAATCTCCTTCCTCCTCTTGAGCCGTTGGTCGGTAGATGTAGTACACTGCGATCTGAATGAAACTCAAGATCGTGCCGATGGCGTTGATCCCCCAGACGAAAAAGTCGTCGTCCACAATACCAGACGCAAGCCACAACGAGGCCGAGACGAAGATCATTGCGCTGAGGTTGATGGGGATGGAGGCCGAGTTCTTGGTGGCGATCACGTGCTTGAGCGTGCCCAATGGCGACGCGTACATCCAAATATTGATGACGATAGCGGCGTAACCCACCCAGTCGCCAACCTCACCCTTGGTTTGGTTTGTGACGCCGGCCACGCCTAGAATCGTGTAGATGGAGAACATACAGTGCACAGCGAAAGCCCGAGAGTAGAGCTTGTACAGGTCCTTACGCTTCTCCGGAACCGTCCAGCGAAAGAAGACGATATTGTAGATCAACGCTGCCGTTTGACTGAAAGCTTGCGTCGCAAAGATCGGGAACATGTTGCCTGACAGGTAGCCGTACAACATCCTGAAATCAAAGCGCTCATAGTCAGCAACACGACCTCAAAGTGATACGTAACAGTAACAATAGGCCGTACCATCCGTGGTTGTTCACAGCCATCGCCACAAGTGGGAGAGCTACCATTTCGCCGGTGTTTTTGCGACGGTGGACGTTGTACAGGTCTGGCGTTAGACTGAGGCTCAGAATGACCTGAGCGACGGCGGTCACTACATTCAGGAGGTCGACCCAAATGCTCATTATTGACGTTTGGCAGTGGGTAGAAGAGAGCGGAAAGAAAAATGAAAGTAATCTTGCAAGCGACTTTGTTGGAGTTTGGAAGACCGTCACATGCGCAACGATCCGGACAGGGATATGTTGCACTCGGCCCGAGTTTAGCACCGGAACTCGAAACGGAACCAAACGACTTGATTGGAAGGCCATCTAACGATTGGCCCGAAAGCAGGCAAATCCGGACGCAACTGCCGGTGTGGAATCGTAGGATCAACCAAACGTGTTGTTTAGATTACAGTTGCTGTATTTGTGGCCATAGCCTGGGACGCAACCTCGAATATATTCCTGTGGCGCTCCAAGACGGAAACGACGAGGTAAACAAACAAATCGATTAGTCTATTGAGGAGCTCTCAAAGACGCGGCTTCTCTATCGGCGACGCTAGCGACTGGTACACAGGGCTTTTTACAGGTGCAACGCCGTTTGTTGGCGAAACGATAACCGAGATCCGCTTGTTCGCGAGTGAAGGCGCTTCTTCATGGGCGGCGATCGACTTGTTCGGTCGATAGCGCATGTACACGGTGATCTGAGTGATGCCGAGCAAGAACCCGGTGATGTTCACTGCCAATATAATTGTGTCGTTGTCCACGATAGACAGCGTCACCCACAGTACTGTGTTGAAGAGCAGCATGACGCTGATGTTGATAGGCAAGGAAGCGGCGGACTTGGTCTTGATGACATGCCGAATGGTGCCCAGAGGAGACGCGTACATCCAGAGGTTGGTGACCAAAGCTCCGTAGCCCAGCGTTGTCCCAACTTGATCGTCATTCTGGTTCGTGACGCCCGCGACACCGAGAGCGATATACAAAGTGACAAACGCACAAAATACCACACCACCAGCGAGAAGTCGGTTGAGAGCGGGGCGGTCCACAGCCCAGTGGTAGTACACTACCGTGAACGCAATTGCAGCGATCATACCAAAGAGCTGGGTCGCCATGAGCGGGAAAATGCTGTCGGTCAGGTAACCGTACACCGTCCTGGGTAGAACGAAAGTTAGTAGTGATAGATCTGCATGTATGAGAGGTAACGGGCGGCGCACTACCAGAGGTAATTGTTGATGATCATTGCGACCAGAGGAAGTGCCGCCATGTCGCCTGTAGTTTTATTCTTGTAAACCTTGATAATATCGGGACCGGGGCTCAGGATCATCCCACATTGGACAATTGCAGTCGCCACTCGAAGCAAAGTCACCCAAAGTCCCATGGCCACCTGGGAAATGTGCTGAGCTGCTCGAAGCGAGATTAAAAGTGAGGTTAAGAGCTTCGTCCATTGATTCGTCTGGCATTTATCCCTGTCGGTAGGTCGATAAGTCTAAGCGAGGGCCTTCCCATCAACATTTGTCTAAACTCAGAGGCCTTCCCATCAAGCTCATCCCCCTTTAGCAAACTTCATTATCAATTTCGTTAGTCGCACCAAAACTTGAGAACGCTTCAATTACAGCAAACTGGTGTTGGTCATCGGTAGTTTATCACATCGAGATGTTATCCACACATTTGGATACAATTCAAAGCGGAAACAACGGCACTCGAGACTAAATGAAGACCAAGTACGTCGAGAATTTTGGAGCGCTTCCTTCTTTATTCAATCTCCGAGTCGTCCGAGTTGTAAGGACTGCCTTCATTGCTGCTTCCATCAAGAAGAGACGCACAGGTTTCGATCTCTTCATGCGTCACCGCTGCACTCGACGCCTGCCGTTGCTGCCTCGCATCTTTCATTGCCTGCACGAACATGGACGTCGTCACTTCATCCTCGTTCATGAACGCAATAAGACGCAGCGATGTCAACGGACAGTCATCGCAGAACGCCAAGCATTCAGCCACAATCTCTCGAGCAGCCAGGTACTTTGGATAGCGATTAATGCCAGTGCACAATGCTGGGATGGCTACCGACGTCAGGTGAAGACTGTTGGCCACGGTGAGAGCGCTTCGAACAGCTTGACGAAGAGCGAACTGGTGGTGCGGCGTCGGCCATCGGTAGTTGCCCATGTTGGGCCCAACTGTGTGGATAATGACCTTATTCGAAAGTCTTCCTGCCGTTGTCCACATCGCTGATCCAACTGGAAGTTCCCCGAAGTCAGAGATCCACTCGCTGCTCTGCCTTTGGATGTCCATCCCTCCTTTCCATATAATCTTCGCCCTTAGACCACAATTCTCATTCAACAAGCCGTTTGTGTCAGTCACGATGGCGGAAGTGCTCCAGTCCGTCGGATCTCCACGCATCACAAACAACTTCGGCTTCTCCATCGTTTCCTGTCCCAGTTGTGGATCGTCAAAGTCGAAACTGGACAGAGAGCTCGCACTCATCCAGTCAGCGTCGTCATTGGTATCATCTACCTCCTCCAGCGCCGAGAAGAGCCTCTTGACTCCAGTCTTCACGCGCACCATACTCTTTCTCTAATGGCTGTAGCTACAGATCGGACAGTTGGTCAATGTACTTCAACCACGGCAACTTTCCTCTGATTGGCTGTTTTTCACAATAAAATTGGGTCACTCTTGCACAAATTATTGTTCTCAAAAACAATCACTGGAATGCGGAAATGAAAACCCAAAAGACTTTATTACCATTGCTGACAAACCTTAATTGGCTATAATACTAGGCTTACATGGTGAGCTCCATGATGGCGTTGACAATGTCGTTGTCGTTCGAGCGGAGCGCAGACACAGCCTTGCTCTTGCTCACGCCAGCCTGGCTCATGACCAGCTGGATGTCCTTGGCGTCGATGCCCGAGTCGTCGACCTCCTCGTCGTCCTCCTCAACAGCCTCAACAGCAGGGGCGGCAGCAGCGTCAGCGGCCGGGGCCTCAGCGGCGGGGGCCTTGAACTGCTGGGCAGCCAGGGACTGGGCCTGGGCGTTCAGGTCCTCGATCTTGGCCTCGCCGAAGATGACGTAGGTCTCGCTGACCGTGCTCTTGAACACGTCCGGCTTGGAGATCACGAACAGCACGTTCTTGTTCTTCTTGATGGTCACACGGATGATTCCGCCCACGGGCTTCATGCCGAGCTTCTGCATGGCCTTGCGCGACTTCTTCTCCGAGCGGTTGTGCTTGCCCTTCTCGGCGTCGGCGGCGTCCGGGGCCTCCTCGAGAGCCGGGATCTCGTCGTCCGAGTCCACGTCCTCATGGTGGTGGTCGTGGTCGTGGTCGTGGTCGTGGTCGTGCGCGTGGTCGTGCTCGGGGTGGGCCATGGTGATCGAAGCGAAGAGGAACGAACGGGGTAGTTGACTCTTTGGGGATTGACACTGCACAGCGGGATACAAGCCGTCAGGGCCAGTCAAGTGGGGGGCGTGTATTAGGGAAAGTAGACTAGGATAAGGAATAGTGAGCGAGGAGCTTTGTAAAAGGAAAGCGCCGGGATTTAAACTGCTAAATAGGATATTTTGATAAAGCCTTGTATTGAGAAGGAAAAGGTAAGACGTTACTGCTCTGCGGGAAAATAGTGACACTACTGCTGCAAGCTACTGCTGCATGAAGCAGCCCTCAACAATATTCATGCAGAGAGCTGCTCCTGGGGTTGTTTCTAAAGTTTTTTGCTGTTATTAGTCAACTGCAGTTGCGTATATGCTCGTGCAACAATTGAAGCTGTGTCTGGATGTCTGCAATAACACCACCGAATCTAGATCTCTGTACAGCTCCTGTTCGTCGAGCTCTTTGCCCTGCTTGCTTGTCTACACCCACCCACTCTTCTCTAGGCGTCGATGGGAAGGATGTCCATGACGCGCAGCACCGTAACCTGGCGACGGAAGCCGTTCCAACGGCGGTAGTTCTTTCGGCGCTTTTTCTTGAACACGTCGATCTTGGCGTCCAGCGTCTGCTCTTCCACACGGGCGCGCACCTTAGCTCCCTCCACCAGCGGCAGTCCCACAATGGTCTGGTTCACGTTGCCCAGCAGCAATACCTACAGTTCAAGAATAATACCTTAATATCTCAATATTTATATCTCAAAGCCGCCAGACGCAATCTACCTCATCGATGTCCATTATCTCTCCGACCTTGGCCTCCTTGATCTTCTCCGTGATCACGACGTCTCCCTGCGTCACCTTGTACTGCGTACCAGCGAGTTTAACCACAGCGAAATAGTCTTCAGGCTGGATAGCGTCCGCTGTCACGGGGTGGTCGACCACCGAGAACTTCGGGGCCTCGGGAGTGGGAACAGAAGCGAACGCACGCGTCTGCAGAGACGCTGATCGCCGGGCGCATACGCGCAGACTGCGAGCCAGAGCTAGAGACGCCATCGCTGCCTTCCTGCTGGTTCAAATGGCTCGGAATGGGAGGTGCTCAACGGCATCGTGTGGACTAGAGTCTGAATGCGTTATGATTGGCTAATATACCATTTAGGCCTCATTCATTGGTGGAAACTCGCTTTTGGCCAGTTTGGTGTGGCGGAACATCACCATAGTCAGCCAAGCGACGGCCATTCCCCCCCACATACAAACGCTCCGAGTCGCCACCAACTGAGTGTTGCGCACTCGTTGGGTCCATTCCGCACTCGCCTTGCCAATTGCCTATACTAAAAGTGTCGAGTGCGCGTAAGACTCTTTCTACGACGCGACGACAAAGGGAAACCTCAGCACAGGCATGAAGACGGACAAGCCCAGCCGAAGCAAGAAGAAGACCGACAACTTTGACGAAGTGGACAAACGGATACACATCCCCATGGCGACACGCATGAAGATGCAGATGAACCTCAAGATGAACGGCAACGAACAGGACACGCGGCTGCTCCGCACTGGCATCGACCAATACCGCAGTCTCCAGCACCTGAACACAACGACCAACACTCGGCGGCCCCGCGGCTCGGCCGAGCGTTCCATTGAACGTGGCGTGTCCCTCATGGAGCGCAAGCAGTTCGGTGCTGCCGTCCCGTACTTTACCGAAGCGTTGGAGACGCTGACATCTTCTTCCTCGGCCTTAAGCAGCGCCAGTAGCACCGTGAAGCTTTACCACCAGCGCGGACTATGTTATCTGGGCTCGAAGAAGTATAAAGCAGCGATTGAAGACCTGTCTAGAGTCATGCACATGACGCCCAAGAGTGCCGAGCTCTATGCGAAGCGAGGCAAGGCGTATGCTGCGCTGGGGGAACACCATGCTGCCATGCTCGACTACAACGAGGCCATTAACCTTGCTGCCACTCAAGGTTTACTTCACGATTGTGGGGGGATGGACTTCAAGAGTGATGGTCTCACTTCAAGTGCAAGTCTAGTGCAACTTCGTGGGTTGTATCTGGCCCGAGCCAAAGTATACAAAGCCATGAACAATATTACCAAAGCGCTGGAGGATCTGAGCCAAGCTGAGAACTCAGCAGGCGGCCATCGCGATCTCGAGCTCTTTTACGAGCGGGCGCAGTTGTATCTGCAGTGTCACCAGGAATCCTTAGCTTTGAAGGACTTTGACAGGTTTATTGAGTTACAGGAAGAAGCAGAGGAAAGCCGGCATTTCGACGCTTCAGGTGGTGTCGGGGGTTTGGCAGGTTTCGTCGCTCCTCAGGAAATGGAGACAGATTCTAAATCTAGAATGCTGGAAGTTCTTCTGGAAAGAGCCAAAGTGTTGCAGAAGATGGCGCTGGAGGAGGATGCAAGAGAGCGGAAAGACGTAGAACTAGCAGCAGTGGAACAGGGACAAGCAACTCCAGTCTCTAAAAAGACAGGCAAAAACTCCAAATTGGCGTACACGTCGGTGCCCCCCAAGCCGGACCCGTATCGAGGAATTGAGTCCAGGAGACTGGAGAAACGAGCGCTGGAAGATTACAGCAGAGCGTTAGAGTTGGCGCCGAATAATGTCGAGACCCTTCGGTTACGAGGGGAATCGCATATGCATCTTGCACGATATGAGGATGCTCTGGCGGATTTTGCACAAGCTCTTGAGGTGGATCCACACGATTTCCAGGTTTGTATGGCCCGTGCGAAGCTATTTCGACAGCGTGGAGACTTGAAAGGCGCGGTGGACGAAGTTACGAAGGTGCTGCAGGTCAGCGGCTTTTTTATTAACGGACTCAAGCTGCGAGCGCAACTTTATGAGGAATTGGGGGAGATTAAAGAAGCGGAGAAGGACTATTCATCCATTATTCACGCCCATTTCGACAAGTCAGAGGCGGACGAGACCGGGAAAGTTACGATGGAGCTCGCTTCTGGTGGGACGCTTAGCCTAGGTGGTCGTGGGAAAGGAAAGGGCCGGAAGTCTGGGGGAAGCGGTAAAATCACGAGCGAGTTGGCAGCAGAAGCGCTGCTGTGTCGTGCGCGATTGCGGTTAGCTAGCGAGCAGTTTGAAGCCGCAGAGGAGGACTACAACGCGATCCTGAAATCGTTTGCCAACAACATGGAGGCGCAGTTGGAATTGCAGGACACTCAGGAGCGCAAGGTTGCATTCGAAGAGAGGAAGCAGCGTGAAGCATTGGCGTGGCTCGAGCAAAATGAGATTGATGGCGCTAAAGGTTTGAACGCTAATGGGAACTCGACATCAAGCAAGAGCAAGAAAAAGAAAAGAAAGAAAAAGAAAAAAAGCAACAGTAGCAGCGTCAATGCGAGTGCGCATGATAAGCCTCCTGCTGGCTATGTATTGCTGGAGGATGAAGAAGAGTTATTTCAACAACAGCAAGAGAAGGAAGAGCGAATACAACGGGAGCAGGAAGAGAAGCTAGAGCAAGAAGACAAGCTAGAGCAGGAAAAGGCTCTGTCTCAAAACTCGCAGAGGGAAATGGAGGCGAATGGCAGGAGAAAGGATGAGCCGACTTCTTCCGTGGCTGTGGTTGGCATAACAGAACCTGAACTGGAGAGCAAAAGCACTGAGGCTGATGCTGATGCTGAGGCTGCAAAGGTGATTGATGTTGAGACAGCGAGGGATACAGCAGCAGAGGTGGAACAACTGGCGGAGGAGAACATATTGATTGATGAAGAGGCATTATCGAGTGATATTGACCAGACTAGTGACAAAACCGAGGCGATCAGAAGCCAGTACGAAGTAGAAACTCCTGCAGTGGCTTCCACTCCGCCCCCGGTTGTAGTGGCAAACGTCATGACTAGAGATGAAGCTTGGGAGAGCATGTGGGACGAGGAGGCCGACGAGACGTTGGAAACTGGAGCAGTTCGGATACAAATCCGAGCGCAGTCTGGCCAGATGGGGCATGAGACTTCGAGAATGAGCGATTCTTCCTTTGCCGAGAACGAGAACGTCTCTCCAACAGAGGAGGAGGTGGACCAGCAGTCAAGTCCAGTGGAACCGATGACTACGAACGGTGACGACGAAGCCAACGATGACGTTTCAGGTAGCAGTGACGATGGGAAGGACAGTCAGGGCAAGGCAAAGGCAGTTCTTGTGGACGAGAAATATCTGAAGAAGCGCGAGAAACAACTGAAGAAACTGCGTGCAAGTCTTCAGCACGCATCTGATGAACGTGACAAGAGCGCAATCGACGAGGCATTGGCTCGCGCTGAGCGAAAGCAAATGAGTGAGTCTCTGCAGGATGATATCCAACGTGCTCGCGATGTGTTAGCTGACATAGCAGTGGAAACTCAGCAGCTTCGTGAAGCGCCGGGGACTGCTTCAACGCCGACCCCAGTCGCTGAACATGGTCGAATGCATCTGCACACTGTCACGCCGACGACATCCCCCTCGAGCGTTGGTGCCGGCTCCTCGAAGCCTCCGTCGCTTGTGATTCGGCCTATCGCTTATGGTCAGGCTTTGCAAGCTGCCGAGCAGCACCAGCAGCAGCTGAGGGCCCACCAGAAGCTGCTTGAGGAGAAAGTTGCGGAGATTGCTAAGCTCAAGATGCTGTTGGCGCAGAAGGAGCAAGGATCTGCCTCTGCTGAAGAAGACGCACGGATCGATGCTCGCGCCCATGCCAAGGCAGCAGCGCTGGCTCGCCGAGTTGTACGTTTGCGTACTCACTTCCCTGTGCAAGGCACAGCTGCACGTCAAGCTGAAGCTTTGGTGGAGTGGATGGGCCCGAGTGAGGCAGCAGATCGTGTTCGTCAACAGGTTCTTTCTTTTGTGCAGCGGGTAATTACTGCGCATTTCCCTCTGGCAGCAGCGCCGCTGTTCTTCGCGACTGGTTCTTACCCCATGAAGACGTATCTGCCGGGTTCAGATCTGGATATTTGTTTGCTGGTGCCGCAAGCGCTGGAATCGTCGTGGTACTACATTGTCACGCAGGCGTTGTGCGTTGCTGGAGGCAGCGGTGGAGCAGGAACTGTGCTGGATCTTGGGAACTCGAGTGCTGCTGTTGACGGAAGCGGGAGTAGTTCACCCTCTGGGCCAGCTGTTGGAAGTAGTGGCTCACTATTGTTGACGAATACGGTGCGCAACGTCACGTTTGTGAATGCTGACGTTCGAGTCGTTAAGTGTACAGTGGATAACATCCCTGTAGACTTCACCGCAAACCGTGTGGGAGCTCTAGGCGCCGTGCGACTTCTGGATGCGATGGCGGTTCGTGTGGGACGACAGCACTTGTTCAAGAAGAGCCTCATACTCATCAAGGCCTGGTGCACGCACGAGTCGAGTCCTTTCATGCAGGCAGCGTCGGCAGAAACTGGAGGATTGGGACCGTCGGCGGTTCCTGGGAGCACACCGCCTAGTGTCATGGGTGCAAGTCACGGCGCTCTGTCGACGTATGCAGTGAATACGATCGTGATGGCGCTTTTCAACCAGCACGGGGATGCGCTCGTCCACCCGCTTCAGGCTTTGTATTTGTTCTTGGATCGATTGGCGGAGTTTCCGTGGCACGAGTCAGCGTTAACTCTTCATGGAGCAGTCCCTCTCAGTCGTCTGGCTACTACACAACTGAATGGGACTACTCCGTCCAAGGCGAAGCTGAAAACAGCGAGGCTGGACACTGGAGATGTGGAGGCAATTCGCGATACTCTTGCGGACCAGTTCGGCGCGTTTGATGCTGCAATCAAAAGCAGCAAGGGGGCTCCGTTCCCCATTCGTGCGTGTAACGTGGTGGATCCTCTCGATGACAAGAACAACTTGGCTCGCAGCGTCTCGGCCGAAGGTTTCCCAGTTATGAAACGTGCGTTCCGTCTTGCAAGGGACCAGTTGGCTGGGATGATTGCTCCTCGATCACAGAAGGACGAGGACGTAGAGTTACTGAGTGAAGAGACTGGTAAGGACGTGAGAACGGCGTTCTTTTCTCGGTGCTGGCAGCTTTACGGTCGTGGCGATGGATGGCGACCGGATCTACTGATCCACCCGAGGCAGATCTGGCATGGTAAAGCCGCTTCAACGTCCAGTTCAGGATCAGTGAAAAAGGTGAAAGCTTCGCCACGACCGCGTGCTGCTTCGGCTTCTCCAACTGGAAATAGCGACGAGGATGAAGACCGGCGGTGGGACTCGCTACTGCCGTCGCTGGACGCTGGTGCTGTCAATGCGCTGCTGCTCCAGCACCAGCAACTGCAACAACAAGCGGCAGCGGCGGCGGCGTACCATCACGGGACGATGATCGCGTACCAGCAGCCGTATTACGGTCCTCCAGGACCTGTAGGATCGGTGATGGCGAATGGAGTTGCAGCTGGATCTGGACCTACAGGCGCTTCAACAGGAGCAACTGAACAAGTGGCGTATTACCAGCGCCGTCCGTACGGGAGTCCAGGTGGAAGTCAACGCAGCAAGTCGCCGCCGCCGAGAAATGTGCAGAACGGGAAGATGCGGACGTCGCCCCAGCGCACGTAGGGGAGTAAAATAAATAGACAATAGGGAGGTGCAGGTTGAACGACCGTATTTATTCCAACTTAGAGCCTGGCTTTCTTCCTCTGTGTCTTGTTCTTCTGCTGTTTGTTCTGCCGCTTCTTCATCTTGACGGCGTCGCGTCGCTTTCGCTTGTAGTCAAGTGTGAGTTTCTTCCGGCGCTCAGGCCAGTCCGCTACCTCTTCCCCACCGACGAATGTTCTTCCGAACGCTAGGAAATCCTCCAAGCTCTTCTTGATCTTCTTCTTCTTCAATTCCGTCTCAACGCTCTTGTCTTCTTCATCAGCTTCACTATCTGTAGCCATAACTTCATCCTGGTCATCTGTAGGCTGGGAGAAAGCCCAGCCAGGAGCAGCTTCCTCCTCGTCTTCAAGCAGTTGCTCACCCAGAGCTGCCAGAGGTTTATCCTCGCCCACAGGGAAGGAAAACAACGAACTGAGCTTGAAAGGAGCTCCCGAGTCCGTCTCCGTTGCAGCGCCCAAGCTAAAGACGCCATCAAGTGCAGCTTCACCTTCCTCTCCGTCTTCCGAGTTCTTACGGACGCGTGAGAAGAGATTACTCAAGTCTCCAGTTGTCGAGAAGAATCGATCTCCGCCCGTAGGGAACTCCTTCTCCTCGCGTTTGGGAGCAACAGTCTCCTCCTTCTGTGATCCAGAGGAACTAGTAGTCATAGCGATCTCAAACTCCCGACACGCGTGCGCGTCACGTGGGTCGTATCTCTTGAGCTCTCCCATCCAAGCTGCTTCCTTGAGCGGATCCTTGGGCGCTCGCTGCTCCTGCATCCTCCGCTGCAAGCGTGTCACGTCCACGTCAGGGAACAGCGTAGACACCACTCGCAGCGCCGCCTCCTCTTCCTCGCGCATCTCCCGCGCATGACGAGCAGCTTCCTCCGGGTTTTCTTCGTCCAGGAAGTTCTGCAGTTCAGCAATCGCCTCTGCATCCACGTCCTCCTCCTCCACGTCATTACCGCCGTATTCATCAGCTCCTTCTTCCAAGAACCGAGCGTCAAGACGGAAACGCGAATCTCCTCCGAAGCGCTTCTGCATCTCGAATAGCTTCTTACCCTTCTCGCCTACAAACTCTGGACGTAGTGCAAATGCAGCTTGTGCTTCTGCATCAATAGCTTCAGCGTCGCCGTCCGTAAAGTCAAACGTCCTCCGGCCTCCACGTCCACTCTCTTCTGTTTCTTCGTCACTCGAGTCCATCCAGTTAGAGATCACAGCTTCTTCTCCTTCTTCTTCCTGTTCCTGCTCGTTTCCACTGTCATCAAACGTGATCTTCTTGTTCCCCACGGCTTCTCCAATAGCAGGGATCACCACCTTCTCCTCCTTCTTTCGCTGTTGCTTGGCTTCCAACGCTGCCAATCGACGAGCATTTACCTCTTCTTTCGTCAACAATTTGCTGTCTTTCTCCTCTTCACTTGCATTCTCCTCCTCCATCTGCCTCACGAAAGCTTCCACATCATCTTCCCCTAGAAAATCTCCCTCATCAACACCTTCACTCTCAGTCTCCTCATCGGCACCTTCACTCTCAATCTCCTCATCAACACCTTCACTCTCGGTCTCGTCATCTCCGCTCTCTTGCTCTTCCTCGGACGTCTCTGTGTCTGTCTCCTGCTTCATCCGTTCAACTTCCTCCAGATTTCCCTCCTCTGTCACCTCTGGGAAATTGGTTTTCTTCCTCCCCTTAAACTTAACCGTCATCTTCAGTGGTTGTAGCTCTTCGGGAGGCGTGTTAAGCATCTCCTGCTGCTCTCTGTGCTTCTCCCGAGCCTGATTCCTCAACTCCTCCGCCTCTTCCCACTCCTGCTGCAATTTCAGCTCGAAATGAGGCTTGGCCAGCTGCACCTTCAGCATGGAACCTCTCCATTTCGTGCGGTTGAAAGTCTTCTGCAGTTTCTCGCTCTGCGTGGCGGCGTCTGCGCCCTCTAACGTCAAATACGCGAAGCCACGGGAGCTGCCAGGAGGTGGCACGAATGTCCCCATGGGCTTGGGCTTAGGCAGCACCACATCCCTCAACTGGCAGTCCGTTGCATTGCCCACGAAGCGGCCGAAACGTTCGCGAAGCTCCTGGTTCTTAGCGTCCACTGGGAGGCCTCCTACATACACGCGCACGGAGCTCGTCATATCTGCGACTTGTGGTCGATTTTTGACTGGTCCCCAGAGATAAACAATTATTGGTGTATTTCAAAAACAATAATTGAAGTTTATTGTTTTATTGATTTCGGTGAAATAACAGCCAATCAGAAGGAAGTTGCCGTGGTTGAAGTACATTGACTAACTGTCCGATCTGTAGCTGTAGCTGTATTAGAGAAAGAGTATGGTGCGCGTGAAGACTGGAGCCAAGAGGCTGTTCTCAGCCCTGGAAGAGGTGGACAGTGAGAATGAAGACGATGACTGGATGAGTGCGAGTTTTGGCTTTATAAAGGAGCAGAACGAGTGGAACGAGCCCCCTTTGGAACAGGAAACGATGGAGAAGCCGAAGTTGTTTGCGATGCGTGGAGATCCGACGGACTGGAGCACTTCCGCCATCGTGACTGACACAAACGGCTTGTTGAATGAGAATTGTGGTCTAAGGGCGAAGATTATATGGAAAGGAGGGATGGACATCCAAAGGCAGAGCAGCGAGTGGATCTCTGACTTCGGGGAACTTCCAGTTGGATCAGCGATGTGGACAACGGCAGGAAGACTTTCGAATAAGGTCATTATCCACACAGTTGGGCCCAACATGGGCAACTACCGATGGCCGACGCCGCACCACCAGTTCGCTCTTCGTCAAGCTGTTCGAAGCGCTCTCACCGTGGCCAACAGTCTTCACCTGACGTCGGTAGCCATCCCAGCATTGTGCACTGGCATTAATCGCTATCCAAAGTACCTGGCTGCTCGAGAGATTGTGGCTGAATGCTTGGCGTTCTGCGATGACTGTCCGTTGACATCGCTGCGTCTTATTGCGTTCATGAACGAGGATGAAGTGACGACGTCCATGTTCGTGCAGACAATGAAAGATGCGAGGCAGCAACGACAGGCGTCGAGTGCAGCGGTGACGCATGAAGAGATCGAGACCTATGCGTCTCTTCTTGATGGAAGCAGCGAAGACTACAACTCGGACGACTCCGAGAATGAATAATCAGAGAGCGTAGATACCATTAAATACACGGTTTGCTTTTTTAAGGTCGATCTCTTTAGCATCAGGTGCCCGTCAACACGTCACCGAATTCTTTTAGCGTAGCCTCAAACGAGGCGGTAGTTTTTCGGTGTTTGCAGTCATGCGATCGGCCGAGCCTCCATGAGCCGGAAGGCGTCATCGCTCGCTCGAAACCACGTACAGCCCTGCGGATACGACACCCGACCGGCACGTTTATTGACGTGCCACCGGATGAACAGGATGTTGAACGTTCGCGTGAATTTTCGAGGTAGAAGACGCTCGAGCAGCAACAGTACGATGTCTTGAGCCTGGTACACGTGCTCCCCGTAGAACATGAAGCCGGTGAGTAGAATTGCCTCGACGGTTGAACAACGACGACCTTCGTACGTGATGTACGCGAAATCCCCACAGTCTGTGAAAAGCCTGGAGAACGGGGCACCGAGACAATGTCGTTCAAAGCTGGTAAGCAGAGGCGGTTGTCCGTCCCGGAAGATGCACGAGACGGTGGGCCCTAGCTCGGGCTGAATAGAGCGACCGACACGCCGAAACGCGGCTCTTAAGTCCTTACGAGGCGTTGAACTCTCAATACGACGTGCTTCCCAGTGCACGTACTTCTGGGTTAAATAGGAGACGGACGCGGCAGCGCAACCTAAAGCTATCGACGCTCCGATGGCTAGTAGAACCAAGTTGTGCTTGAACACGATGCAGGAGTCGCTTAAGTTACACAAGGCCGCTCCCCGCGCTGTGGTTTTGCGGAGAAGTTCGCCATTGAGACTCAAGATGGAGACGAGAGACGTTTGACGCACAGAGTAGAGCTCGCGTACGGTGAAGACGGAGATGAAGACCTGCATGGTCTCCCACGTGAGACGGAAGTGGCGAGCGAGCTGTTGCTCTCCTGATCGCGCCTTGAGTAGGTTAATGAACGAGTAGGAGAAGACGAAGAAGCAAAATGCCAAGTTCGTGAGCGCTTCAGCCGTCAAAGTGCCCGTGGCGAGCCCAAGGTAGTACAGATCCGAGCTCGTGACGAGGTGGTACGTGATCTGAACCAGGTACAGCACCTGCATGCGGCCGTTCTGACATCGGTACGCCCAGATCTGGGTGAGCAGCAATGACCGCTTGTGGGACATTACTTGGTACAGACTGATGACGCCCATGACGAGCATCTGAGCCACGACGATGCCTGGCAATAGACTGAGCTTCACTCGGTCGGCGTATCGACTTCGGAAGACGTTGATCGCCATACTCAGTCTGTCCTTAACGCTGGGGTCCACGTCGGTGACGAACTCCCATACGGAGTTATAGTAGTTGTGTACACAAACGTCTCCCGTCGTGCATACTGGGAGATCGTCTGGTGCCTGTACCATCAGTCCATAGTTCACCCAGTGCTGGTTGACCATGCAGTCTTCTTCGATGTAAACGCCGGTAGTATTCACCTCCCGAACGCGACAGCCGCCGTAGTATCCGTGGAATAAAGGCTGTAAGACCTTGTCATAGCTCTCGTCCGTTGCTCGGATCGTCCGTGACACGAACGGTAAACTACTGTCAAAGCTGTACGGGAACAACGTGAGGATATCCGGTACGACTGCGAGTAGATCATATCCGTTCGTTGCTACAGCGAGTTTCGAGCCGATAAGGTCGCTATTGGAGACGTTCGGTCTGCATTTCGTTCGTTCAGGGAAGATGGTAAAATCCGCCACTGAGACGGCCGAGAAATCAGCGCTGGCTTTGGCTGTAGGGAACTTGAACAGTCTCAAATGAGCCTCCAATACCCAGTCCGTACGGCAATTATCGACCGCCGTTCCCACTTCAAACAGGACTTGAGGCATCACCGATAGGTTTAACACGTGCACCACGTCGACGACCATCTTCGGAGCGCCTTTAAACGTGGTGACGGGCGACCCCCACTCGTCAAAGCCGCTCATACAGATCGTTCCGTCCTTCTCCATCGTATCCGCTAACGCGATGGCGCTGGAACTCAACGATACGTTCGTAAAGCTCATCGTGTACAAGTTCTCAAACAACGGCTTGCTCATAAGCGCGTCGTGTCCGAAGAGCGACATCTGCAAGACGGCGGTACGGCAGCCAACCTGGCAATTCGTACACCCGCCGACCATTACCGCGTCCTTGGCACTGAAGGCGAAGTAGCTGTCGGGCGCCTCAATGAACATCCGACCGGACGTGAGGTACTTACTCAGTCCGAAGACCGTCAGAAGCATCATCGGCGCCACTACAACGCGTCCGAACACCGCCACGAACGCCAAAACCGTCCCGAACGTGATACGCGGCCGCGGCTGCCGTGCGTGAACCGCCGTCGTTGGCGACGCGGGCACCACCATTCACCCGCGTCCAATGACATGAAAGTGGCATGTTTTCAAGCCGAAAAAAGCTTGCAACTACCTAAATCGAGCTAACAGGAACTATCATACGCCAAATGCAATGGTTGCGGCACGAGCACGTGATACGGCGACACCTTCCAGCTGATGAAGACGAAGCTGGCTGATCCGTTGGCATGGAGCATGTAAAGCCTTGAGTCTGCAGACTCAAGATACTGCGCAGGTGGAGAAAGAGGGCCATTTACTCCCGTTGTATCCCTTCACTACGCCTGACTCGGTGAGACAGAAGCTCAAGACACAAAGCGAGGCAGCGTTGCTTGCTTATCCTTCACTATTACGGCAAACGGGGCTACACGGCGACGCGCAAAGGTCACGTTGATCTTGATGAGCTACACGCCGTTGGCTGTACCATCCCGAGATCGCTGTCTGTCTGGGCCGAACGGCCTCACTTGAGTACAACCGGACGTCCGCTACATGTAACGTGTAGCAGCATTGCCTACCTGTACAATGTACCAGACTCGAGGCTCAATATGCACAGTGCTGGCTAGTGTTCATCATCCCCAATGGACAGGCTTTCGCCATTGTTGACTCAGCGTGGTGAGTCAGATTCGCACATCCCTGTCTCCGCTTCCCCTCGTCCCTCCATCCGTCCACAAGGAAGCTCGAACGGCTGCATTACACTCCGTTGTGTGCTTTTCTTGGCAGGGAAAGAAGGTATCTGCCGGTTTAAACGATACTGAAGTACCAACTTGTGTTGGACGGAAGGAGGACACTCTCTTCTTCTCTTCGTGTGCCTGTGCCCGTGCCCGTGCCAAGTTGTTGCCGTGTTGTCAAAGCAAGCCAAGTCGATTTGAAGACGAACGCTATCATAGATTCGTAGGATAGACCGGGGCTAGGCCTGTCTTGTCGATTGCATCGTGTCAACACTTGCTCGTTATCCTTCAAAAGTGAGTCAAGTTCTAGGACCGAAGATGGAGCAGTATGATCCAGTCTTTTATCCGCAAGAAGCGACTTGAAGATGGGGTTTTACTAGATATCTGTGAACAGTTTAGGGCTGCAGAGCTCTAGAGCTTACAACCCTCGAGCAGCTCGTCATCACTGCCGGCGCTACGTCGGGGCGACGACAACCACCGGTCTGCGACTGTCAAGTCTCTGCAAGAAAAGATGGGGCCCGCTGAAAAGCAGACACGTTCGTGGCAAGCTCGAGAGTCTCGACGATACGAGGCCGACGGATCCCAAGCAGAAGAGGAAACAGAGGCGAGCGCTCGGCCACTTCGATCCACCACCAACACGGAGGCAAAGCTCTTCCGTTTTCTCTAGCCCCTTGTTCATGTATTACTAGCGCTCGTTGAAGTCGTCGCAAAGCTTTACGGCGTATCTTTTTGGACACGAGCTGGCGACGGATGTCCACCCTGCACGTCAAGGCTGCAGCTTGTCTTAGAAGACGGTGTAAAGCGGACTGTATCCACGATACGGGAGAGCTCTTGGCTGCGTTGCTAAACACCCAACAGCTCCTTTAACGTCCTTACCACTGCAACGCGAAAGCGGCTAGAAGACGACACTTTCGAGCTCTTACACGTCGACATTTCGTCATTTGCCACGACCAGCGTCTCCTGCTCGACGAGTGAGTGCCTCGGCTGCTGTTTTCCGAGCAGCGATCAAAGTCTAAGGACCAGGTGGCGGCCAGGAGTCACCGAGTGAGCCCAGCGAGCTCCCCTCTCACTCTCGCTTTCGGTGCAATCCGTGACATAGTCTGAGCCACCCAGACAGCAGTTGTCCGAGTCTCAGCTGGCCGGCGGCCCCCTCCTTTGAAAATCACTTTGGAATCGGACTCACAGCTCGCACGGCGATCTCATGGTGGTGCCCGACACGTCGCTCGTAACGTATCAGACGCCGCTGTTCCCCTTCAGAGCCTTTCAGGACCCGAGCTTCACCGCCGGATCTTCCCCCTCCTTCCGACTCCCTAGTATCGCCATGATGCACGCGGACGAAGCCTCGGAGAACTCCAGCGCGCCGGCCAACCAGGAGACCGGCACGCGGCACAAGGCGGCGCTGTCCTTCATCCTGTCGTCGTCCGATTCCGAGTCGGATTCGGACGCGTCCAAGTCCAGGAAGCGCGACTCCATTAGCGAGCCGACCGTCGCCAAGCGGAGACGTAGCGTGAGCCGGACGGCGCCCAGTCCGGTGGCCGCGGCTTCACCTGCTTCAGCTTCGAAGCCGGTCA
This sequence comes from Phytophthora plurivora, assembly GCA_030027945.1. NCBI lineage: Eukaryota > Oomycota > Peronosporomycetes > Peronosporales > Peronosporaceae > Phytophthora > Phytophthora plurivora. The sequence goes on from CP125273.1 coordinate 431,652, forward strand.
AGAAGGGCAGTAAGTTCTGCACCGTTGAGGGATGCACGAGCCGCGCCAAGCACGCCAAACGCTGCTGGAAACACGGCGGCTGGGTGCGCTGCAAGGTGACGGACTGCAACAACCGCGCCAAGTCCAAGGGCGTCTGCTGGTCGCACGGCGGCGGCACCGTGTGCTCGTTCGAGAGTTGCGATACCATCGCAGTATCGAACGGATTCTGCTGGGCTCATGGCGGCGGCAAACGCTGCCAAGTGCCGAATTGCTCCAAGCCGGCGTACGAACGCACGCAGAACTACTGCCAGACGCATTATGAGGAGTATTCCCAGACCAACTAGAGGTCTCCAGTCTTTTGTGTGAACGTTAGATAGTATATGTACAACCAAAGAGAAAAAAAAGTATGGCGATGTTTCAAGTGTTCTTCTTCCTCCACAGATAGATATTAAACGCGTTGACATCCATGCCATCGATGGCTTTCTACCTTCCCGGCTCTTATTAATGCATAGACTCACGTGGAAGGGCATGTGGTCTAGATGAGTCAGCAAATACCAGCATTACAGCACCTCAAGTCGCATGAATTCTCCATTATTGTCCATTCCATCAGACGTTTCGACTCGAAACGAAACTTTCGAGCACGGAACCTCTATCTATTGCAGCGAGCTTCGTACTCCAGAAGCTGCCCTTGCGCGTTGGAGTTCTGTTGAAGCGGCTGCAGCATTAGCAACCGTGCGAGTTCGATCTGTATTTCGTACGGCGGCAAAGAAGCAAAACGCACCGCCGTACGTGCACGTTGCATACATGTACACGCACTGGGAACCGATCGACTAATGCACCTCCACTGCACGAAAGACTCTAGGGGGCGTTCACTCGGACCACCTGCAGTGCAGAGAACTGTGGAGGCAACACCAGCGCAAAGCCCAACGCGACGCCAAAGGAGGAATCTCGCGATGTGTCTCGAACGTCCAAGCATTCTCTTCGCGTTGCGTGTTGCGTCATCGCCTGGGCAAGTCCATGTCGAGCAACTCCGCCGAGATAACTGCAGCGAGTGGACGGGCAAAGGACTGCAATACACCACCACGCGATGACAGCTCCATCTGCGCTGAGTACAACCGAGCGATTGCGAGCGCAAAGCAATCCCAATCAACTTCCAACGCCCAAAACCCCACCAAGAGAGGGGCTTTGGGCACGACAAGGAGCATGGCTAGCCGTGCGGACGACCTTGATTTGGTATCTACACCGTAATCCCGTCCGCCACCTCTACACGGCGTCGATTTCCTTGACGCTACTACTTGCACGTTGTGCACCAATTTCGACTCATTCGTGACGAATCGCACGGAGCTTCTGGACGCGTGCAATGTGGCGGTCTAAATGCCGACGATATCAGAGTCCACATGGCCGACCAGCATCAGACCTTGGACGTGAGTCAACGACTTCAGCCTGGCACCACCGGCGCGCGGCCTTGTGTACGTGTAGCTCATCCTGGCCTCGCACCGAAACCTTATTCCGTCGGACGATGCTACAGCTTTGTACGGCCGGCTGGGGTGCCGGAACATTGCGCGACGCTAAGTCGCTGCCAAAGCAGGAGCAACCTCTTGCCCAAGCCCCCGGAGATTGGCGTGTGAGTCGAGAGCTAAGCAAGCACCAAGCGTTGAAGTGGATAGGCCTGCGTGGAAGGTCCGACACCATGTGTACGCAGTCATCACTCGCTGGTTAACAAGAGTGAGTCAGGCTTTGCAGCTGGACGATAGACAAGAACTCCCGGTCGTGTAGATACCGGGCGATCACAGGCGGCTCGACGGTGGTTAGATCAGCGCAACATGGGCAGTCGCCGCGTTCAATCGCTGGCCTGATGTGTCTCGGTGGCGATACCCGACAGACGCTCCCGTCAGCTAAGCCGTGTCATGTTGAAGTCAACAGATCGCGAGCACGAATCAAGTGCGTCGGTCGACGAACGAGTGCTTCAATGCCTTGCAACGGGCGACTGCCGTCGGTCAGAGGGCATTCAGTACATGTACTCGCTGACTGCCTGAAGCACATCGAATTGGACGTAAACCCCGGCCTGACGACCGCCATAAGCAAGTCGCCGTCAGGTCTCTGCTGTAGCGGATGGTACGGCAGAACTCTGGCATGGACTTGGACTTGACTCGGTATTTGCGCAATGCCGAAGCTGTGGATAGGATACGAGATAATCAAGGTGACCGATCGACCATGTTTCGACTTTATGATGCTGGTTGGGAGCTGTTTTCCGGACGAAACGAGAGGTGGGGAAGCTTGGTCTTCTCCAATTCGTAGCCAAAAGCCTTCAAAGTCGTTCAAACGACGGGGGTGATCACACTTCATCCGTGATTTCTATGCTGCCAACTTCAAGATATTCAAGTAAAAAAAGCTCAACTTGGAGGATCTTGGGATGCAAGTCAAACGATCCACGATTTAGTCTACAGACATGTTTCAATCCATCGTATCCCGCTTCCTAGAAATCTTAACACGAAACCCAATACTTATTGTGCTGGAAAGGTATTGACGCTCGTCTTGACCAGCTGACGCTCGCACCGTTGACATGACGTGACAACCAGGTGCCTGCCTGACTTGGACAGGAATCAACTGTTCTTACCGCCCAGGCCGAGGTCACAACGGAGACGTTGGCATCGCCGTGTCGAGCGCAATGTACCAAGCAAGATCGGTCGATGTGGTCGACAATCCGTCGACGAGTGCGTCCCGAGCCAACTTGGCTGCCAAGTGCCCCCGCCCCGAGACGCGTAAGTGCCTACAAGCTGTTTTCGCAGCACGTTGTCGTTGTGCCTGCCCTTGTCACCCCCTTGGCGCCGAGAATCGCGCTTGCGGGCAGCACCTGTCGCCGAGCACCTGGCACTCACGTCTCACCCCGTACCCCTTTCTCCTCTGCACGAGGCTTTCGGTGCATTCCAAGCGCGACATAACCCCGTCGGTCAGAATCGGTCTTGTCAAGACTCAAAGTCACTTTCAGATTTGCCATCCATCGCGCGAGTACACGAGCGTTGGATCCCCACAGCCGACACACGAGAACCGCCCGCCCCCTCGCTTTTTCAGCAGAGAGAGAAGTCCGTTCCTCTCGTTGTCATCACAGGATCGAATAGCCCCTCTCTTGCCGCGATGGACGTGCGCGACAAGCTAACGCTGGCGCACCCGACAGCCTTGAGCAACCCGAGCAGCGTCATCACTCCCAGTGCCTTGCCATTCTCCAATTTCGCCGTTGCGCCCACGGTGTCTCCTGCGTCGCGGCTCGCCACTAGTTACATCATGAACCCACAGCACGAGAACGCAAATGCTATCGAGGATACCAAGGACAAGGCCGCTCTGTCTTTCATCCTTTCGTCCTCCGATTCCGAATCCGATACCGAGGAGCCGAATTCCAAGCACCGCGGATCCATTTTCGGCTCCAACGTGAAGCGGAAGCGCACGGTTCCTTCAACTGCCGAGGCCGCAGCGCCCGTCCGGAAAGGGAGCAAGTTCTGCAGCATTGAAGGATGCACCAGTCGCGCCAAGCACGCTAAACGGTGCTGGAAGCATGGCGGATCCGTTAAGTGTAAGGTTCCCGACTGTATCAACCGCGCCAAGTCCAAGGGCGTCTGCTGGTCGCACGGTGGCGGCACTGTGTGTTCATTCGAGAGTTGCGATACCATCGCAGTGTCGAACGGATTCTGCTGGGCTCATGGGGGCGGCAAACGCTGCCAGGTGCCGAATTGCTCCAAACCGGCGTACGAACGCACGCAGAATTACTGCCAGGCGCACTACGAAGAGTTGGGTGCCGCCACCGGAGCAAGTTAGTTGTATGGTCTCAAAAAGTGTCATCGTTAAGGAAAAATTATAAACTGTGTCGGCTACTTGCCTTTGTTGAAATTGAAGAAGAAAATGGTTGACAAGAAATGACGTTAGAACACAGCATTGTGCCGGGAACTGGCTGCCCGTGTCACTCACTGTGGATGCCTGCTGGGTGAGGAGCAGAGACGTAAGGAAGCAACAGGAGCTCCTTTCGAGCTTCCAATACTTGTATCCCTCCACCGAAAGTTGGTTGTGCTATAACGGATCGCGAGAGAATGGTACTGGATACGCTACAGCGAGACTCCAATGGATTTCGGTAAAGGAGACGCTCCATTCCGCTCACCGAAATCCTTGCGTGAACTCTCACCGAAATAGAAAACATCGCATTTGTCCGTTGTCAACTGCAGATGAAGATGCTCTCGGTGTGGCGATGGAGAGTGTCGAATATTTCATCAAGATGGCCATGTTGACGGGCACCGTAATACGGTCCGTATGGCGTGTTGACCAGGCCTTAAATTGTTAACAGATCGATGGAGAAAGGCCAAGCGTCGCCGACTTCCGTGGGGTTCTTCGTTCGGCTTGACCTCCTTAACTATTGCATGGGCAGGGATGACAAACTTCTAATTCACGAACACGTGATGTAAGCAGAAAGATACATTCGTACTTAGACGGATGCAACTTCAACTTGAATCCGTATCTTACGGGAAACCTGTACAGTACAGGTAGTAAAAATTGTGGACCCTGTAGCTCGGGAAACGTATGGCAACTGCATTATCCTAGACCCGTTACAACTCGCTCGAACTTCATGACCTGGTTACTGGAATAACCCAGCTCCTTCAACAGGCCCTTCAGCTCACCTTGACTGAGATCCTCATCGATATTCCCTGTTATCGTCTCCATCATCGGAGGCGGCCGCACACACCGATCAGGATCTCGTCTGACGGATCAGGTAGCAGCATCTCGATGAGTTCCTTGGTCACGTAGCCAGAGTAGCCCTTCCAGTTGGCGTCGGCCTTGTCCAGCTCATAGTGCACCTGAAGCTGCGGGTACATGTGCTGCAACGCGTCCAGCTCGTCACGGAGGATTATGTCTTTCTCCGTCTGGTTGCAGAACACAAGTGTCGCCTTTGTCAAGTCATTGGCATTATAGCAGACCTCCTTGATCACTTGTAGAGCTGGAACAATCCCCGAACCACCACACATAAATCCAATGATCTTGTACTGGTTGGGCTTATAGTCGAATTTCACGAGTGGTCCCTTCATTGCCAGCTCGTCGCCCACATTCAGATTGACGATGTACTTGCTCAACTTGCCGTTCGGGTAGCCCTTGACTATGAGCTCCAGTTCGTCTTTATCAGTATATGAGTTGGTAGGGGTGTACACACGCCCCACGTCTCGCCATTAACGTTGGCCTTCGCCATCAGACAGCTGGCGACTGGCATGTCCAGCTCAAATTCCTTGTCTGGTAGGTCAAACAACAGGCGCTTGGTGTCGTGAGTCAAGTCCTCCACTTTGGTCACCTTGAAGGAGCGAAACTTGTCGGGGTTCAGTGCCACCTTTGAGTCTTCAGCCAGAACTGCAAGGGATGAAGAGTTGGCAAAAGACAGCGAGATGGCCCTCGCTGTTTAAGCGCAGAGAGTAGCGAAGCGCGGAGGATAGCATGATACTTCTAGCAGGGCAACGCGAAGGCGGCAGACTCAGGAATGGCGGTCTCCACGGCTCTTGGCGTCATTATCAACGTTATCTTCAATATCAGTAAGAGAGCACACCAGCTCGTGCAAGTTGAAGTGCCTGCATTTTAACCAATGACATTTTTCCATCGTTTAATTGGATAAAATGAATTCATGTGGTCCACTTCCCTGTGCTGAGACACGCGCAAGATCTCGATCTTACCGGTAATCACAGTGAACTCACGTGAAGTTTACGTGAAGTTCACACACCTCAACGAACGTTTTCTTATCCGTCCAAACAAGATCACCACTCGCATATAGAAACAGGGAAGACAGTTCTCTGAGATTCTCGTGGGGTTCTATCTACCAATATTAAGTACTGGACGGCCGGGTTCTTTGCAAGGGAAAAGCTGGCGGTCGCAGCGTTGGTCGAGGCATCAGAGGAGGAGGCCAACAAATTGCTGCGGCCTCTCGCTCCACGTTCTCCTCCGCCGCGTCCACATCTCCTTCGACTCTTCCCATCACACGAACACCAGCTTAGCTAAGCTCGCCTAAGGCGGAGAGAGAGCTTACTCGACGTCCTGCACGTTCATGTCGCCCTGGTTGGCGTCAGCGTTGTCCGGCTCCTGGTCCGAAGTCCAGAGCGTCAGGTTGTCGCGCAGCAACTGCATGATCAGCGTGCTGTCCTTGTACGACTCCTCCGACAGCGTGTCCAGCTCGGCGATGGCATCGTCAAAGGCCTGCTTGGCCAGGTTGCAGGCGCGGTCGGGCGAGTTCAGGATCTCGTAGTAGAACACCGAGAAGTTAAGGGCCAGACCCAGACGGATGGGGTGCGTGGGGGGCAGCTCCGCCATGGCGATGGTGGACGCCTGCTTGTAGCTCTCCAGGGCCTTGTCCGACGACTCCTTGCGCTCGTCGTCCACCTGGAACTCGGCCAGGTAACGGTGGTAGTCGCCCTTCATCTTGTAGTAGAAGACCTTGCCCTCCTCGCTCGACGAGTTGGGGATCAGGTTGTTCTCGATGATGGTCAGGATGTCGTTGCAAATGTCCACCAGCTCGCCCTCGATCTTCTGGCGGTAGGCCTTGATGTGCTCGCTGCGCTCCGAGTCGCCCTTGTTCTCGATGGAAGAGATGACGCGCCACGACGCACGGCGCGAGCCGATTACGTTCTTGTAGGCCACCGACAGCAGGTTGCGCTCCTCCACCGTGAGCTCCACGTTGTGGTTGTTGGCCACGGCCTTCATGTGGTCCACCATCTCGTCGTAGCGCTCGGCCTGCTCGGCCAGCTTGGCGAGGAACACAAGGGAGTCGCGGTCCATTTTAAGAGAGAGAGAAAGAAGAGGGACTTGAGCTTGAGCTTGGAAATCGGATTCTGGCGACTGCAAAGGGGGGCGCGAGCCTGCCGCAGGGGAGGAAGCGAGGGGGTGAAAGATCTGTAATGATAGTGGGAATGTGTTTAAATAGGAGTGATGGTCGCCACGACCTCCACGCTGAAATTTGGCAGAAATTGACGCAGCTGCAACGCCCGTCGCACTTAGTGCGGTGATAAAAGGGTTTTGACCAATCAAAAAAGCGCGTCGTGGCGTTGAGGCTGCAACCCCACAGCGCGGTGCGCGACACCAAGCACGCAATAAAGGCAGCACCGGGGCCTTCCTCTGTAGGTGGAGGAGGAGGCATAACGGCTATATTAGTAGGCCTGATCTGGGTGGGCATGCTGGCAGCTCACACCCGTCCAGAAATCTCGGCGAAACCACTTGCTCTATAGATAGATCGAGATCCAACCCGACCGCTGCCCAATCTACAGTCATACGACGTTCGATTGGCCAAAATGCGACCCAAATTTGCTTGGACCAATCATGTTGCTCCACGAGAGTTAAACGGTACCACACCGAGCTCGTCACTTGGCAGTCCACGACGGCGCGTTGAAGACAAACGAGTGAAGATGTTTTTTTCTGGTGCTCCATCATCCTGCTCTGCTGCTCTGCTGCTCTGCTGCCACAATACTAGTACATGTACATGTAGCTCACGTGCGGGTGATCTCGTTATTGCGCTCCCTTTGTGGCGGGTGAGACCTCCCACAGCTGGCGGGTGTTTACCAATGTCGGCCATCATTGAAAAAAATTCTGAACAAGAGCTTTTTCCTTTATCGATACGGCGGTGCGCGCAGCCTGGTGTCGAAAGCTCATTTCTGAACTTTCCGATTTCAGCAAACGGCAAAGGCAACTTCAACATGACGAGCAATGCTATGGGGCGACATGATATTGATCGAAGAGATGCTTTAGTTACTCAAAACCTGCGAGCTTTGGTGCATTTGGTCTCTGACAAGGTCGCTGCTGGAGCGGACTGGCTCTCCATGTTGGGCTGTGCCAGGTATTGTTGTACATGTATGAGCTGCATCGGTGCCAGCCGCTTCGCTCTTTCAGCAGTCTGGCCCAAGCGCTCCCACGTGCGAGTAGACAGTACCAATATGCGGCACCCGCCATCTGTCAGCATCAACTCGCACAAATCATTACTTGTTACAGGTGGTTTTGACAGTTATTTTTTATGTAATGCTCTTCTGCCTCTTCGACCACTTCAGGCAGCATATCTATTCTTGCAGGTCCATTTTTCGCGGCACGGTAGTTTTATCCGGTGCGCTCTTCCATCGCTGTCGCTGAACGTCATTGCCAGCAAGGAAGAGCTACAGTATTACTTGTTATGGGGGCTGCGCTGTCGATGCAGAAGTTCCTGGCCACGCCTCTGGCGGCGCAGTGGAAGTTCCCGTTCGTGGTGAACCCCCGCTTCTGCCGTCGCCGCGTCACGACGCTCGAGCTGACGGACAATTTCTGGACCCACGCCATTGACATCAACGGCTACGCAGTGCGCGAGGTGGACACGGGGCGCGTATTGTTTCGTGTGATGCCTACGATTGAGGGCGAAGTGTCGGACGGTCGAACCAAGTGGCTGTTGGATGAATATGGCATTCCAGTAGCCCACCTCACCCACAGAGACCACCCCTCGGCTGCGGTTTATGACGTTTGTCTCGGTAAAAGGCGGGCAGAGCCTAAAGTGCTCACGTCCTTCATGATCAAGTTTGTTCCAGGCAGAGGGGAACCGTTGCTAGCGGAGGTGGATGATCCTCATACAGGGGGCAAAAGCCGCATCGGATGTCACGGGATGTGGAGGCAACGAGCTGCAGTTTTGTACCTGGAACGAGGACGAGGAGGCCGAAGGGAACCGATTGCCAAAGTTTATCGACCGGCGAGTAACAGGATGACGGCGTTTAGTGGCAATTCGTACCACGTGGAGACGGCAATTGGCGTGGATATGGCTCTCATACTGTTGATCTGTGCTGCGATGGATGATGCTAGTGTGCACTTCCACAAGGCGCACAGACATCCGTTGCTCGGTACGTCAGGTATTCAATGAGTTTCAATGGGAAAATTCAAGGACTGGAGCTACAGCCAAGCTAGGAAACACCACTGCAGCAGGGAAAGCAGTATTCAAGTCTCTAATAGTATAAGTTTGTTGTGAGTTTTACTGGAGTTGTTAGAACGTTCAAGGGAGTCCTTCCGATGGGACATAATGGTCGATCCTAGTCGCCTAGGATGGTCATAGCGAGATCGTCATCCACGTCGTAGCATTGGCTGCTCCACTTGGCGTTCGATAGCGGTGGAACCGAGCTGTCGAACGTATCAAAGCCGAGGTCTTCGCCTTGTTCCATCGCCTCGAAAACCGCCACCGTGAGTGGACTTGTTTCGTCGGCGCGTTGCAGACACCGACCGCAAAATGCCAGCTTCGAACGAGTGACTTTGCGACGGAATGGCAGAGCGAAGCGCATTTGGCGGTAGGCTGTACAACTCGCACAAACTCGTTCATCGCAGGCGCTGCATTGCCGCTCAGCTCTATGTGGCCACCGACCGAAGGAACGGAAACATTCTGCACAGCAGCCACCAGCTTTGGAGTTCGCTAGGGTAGGTTCGCTGGAGTTGAGGAGCCACGCAAGTTTCTTACGCTCAGCACAGCGTACAAGTCGATGGAGACTGTGCATTTTGGCCAACGCACCACCGAGCAACACTCCATCGCGTGAAGTGGAACCCAACATGAACACTTCCATCACGTCCGGAGACGGTTGACGATACACGTAGCAGTACGAAATAATGGCTTGGCATTTGCCCTTCTTCGCGAAGCCTCCGAAACCTGGAACCTCGACCGATTGTAGTAGCTCATAACCAACACGTTCTCCATTACCAAGTTCCGTGATTCCTGTGGACTCGATGTAGACGGTCTCCATCGTACGTGAACTGAAGATCGTTCCCGATGCTACTTTAGCTGCTGTAGCGCCACTGCGTAGACCTCGCCATCTCAAAGTACACGAACGTAGAGGATTCTCGTAGCTTGGAGACTCCAACGGAGCTGCCAGTAATTTCTCGTCAATGAGGTTGTCACCTAGATACGACGCTCGTAACCTCGTGGCGTCTTCCGTTGAGCTCTGCAGACCGAACATGACGGACTCGAGATCGCCCGTGAACGACCCAACCATCAATGTCGCTGGTAACAGTTTGGCATTATCAGCTACGTAGTCCTTGTTCGCCAACCGCGAGCCGAGTTTGCGCTTACTGCCGAGTCTCCAGCGAGCTCGGCGTTCCTTGTACATTGCAAGGTCACGGACATGAGCTATCCGTTTCCATCGGGTGGGGTCAATGGCCGACGGATGACGTGAACAGCCGACATAGTGTCTCGACATGTGTACGGCCTCTTGAATGAACGAGTCGCTCATACTGAGCAACGCTGCTGTTTCTTCAGACGATAGAACCTTCGGGTAATCGTGCGTTTGTTCCTGGTATTTCATGGTACTTGCGTCCGACAACGCAAATGAATGAATAGGATGCCGTGAGTTCCGCCTCTCGAATGGAAACTGAGCGTCGCGAATGGGTTGTGGCCATGTTACTGCCTCGTTCCAGTGCTTGGCGGATGGCAGATGGCATCCGAAGCTGCGGATTCCTCCTTCAACCCACCCGACGAGGCCCTCACTGGCTGGCCAACGCGAATTGCTAGCACGTTTCTCGGTGGACAGTCTCGAGGGGTTCAGATGGTCCCAGTTGCTGATTGACGGCAACACTGAGAATTCAAGTGATAAAATCCCGTGTGGCGGGTTCGTGGCCGATGAATGAGGACGGTGCCAGTCAAGTTCATCATCTTAGTCCACCGTTTCGGCGTTTTCGCCAGTCTAGCACACATAACTCCACAGCAACGGCGGCACGTACATGCCAAAAGGTACTTTAGTGCAGGACGCCGTGCTACTGTCGTTGCTGACCCCATGAATGCACGAATGGATAGCTTTGCTGGTCGAGACCATGCGGTTCTACTTGAGCTATGGAAAGTGATAAAATCCACACCGAGGTAGATCCCACGCCACGACGACAGCGCTACACGCATGCTTGGGCTTAAGTCCTGGCAGGACAGTAACACCGTATTGGGTGAACGCTAGATCCACACCGATGGAGATTGCGCCGTGCTACCGGTCGATATTCGAATTAATGGAATATATGAAACGCGCCGTACCATCCAAGCCGGACCCATTACAGTAAAAGTGGCGGGCACCCCTCCTTCTTTATGCTTGTCATTTCGTAGAACTCGAATTATATTCAACTTTATCAAAGTTGGCTTCACGCTTTTCGTCCAAATCACCACGCAGGTTGAGAGGACCAAGGTGTTGGGGTTTAACTCAGCATGCAGGTTGAGATGAACACCACGGTCGCTTTTGACTGGCTGGCAGCTTCGAGTTGAAACGTGGCTTTGCACAACACCTTCAAACACACGCTTTTGCTCGGTCAAATTGGCTGTCTCATTTCAAACTCGCGCGACCCCGCAGCTCATTCCTCGACTTGAGTTGCTGTGCAAACCACTTCGCTCCTCACTCTCTTTGGAATTTCAGAGTTCCAAGTCAAGAACACCACGGTCAGCTTCGTTGTGGAAACAGTCTTCCGCGTTCTGGCGTCGATCACGTCGATCTCCGTCACACTGAGTATGGTACCCTCGATGTATCGCATCTACCGTAAGAAGGACACGGGCATCGCGTCCGTACTGCCACTTGTCTGTATGGTAGCGAACGCCCACGTCTGGATGCTGGACGGCGCCATCGTCAAGAACTGGTTCCCCATGTTCGCCACGTTCCTCACCTCCGACTTCATCGCTATCGGCTACGTGACCGTTTTCTTCTGCTACGCGCGCGACCGCAAGAAAGCTCTGCGTAGGATCATCACTGGCGCTACGATCCTAGGTCTCATCACGATCTACGCGATCCTGGGCAAAGCAGGCTACACCAATCAGTCGAACGACGGAGTGGACACAACACTGGGCATTCTGGGCGTCTTGGCTGGCCTCAGCATGTTCAGCTCGCCGTTCGAGCGCATGATGAAGGTGCTTCACTACAAGTCGGCAGCGTTTATCCCGATCCCGATGGTGGCTGCCGGTGCACTCAACAACGTCATGTGGATCGTGTATTGTCCGATGATCTCGAGTTGGTTCCTGTTTGGAGGCAACGCTCTGTGTCTGTTGTTGAGTTTGGTCAATATTGTGCTCTACATCATGTACAACCCGAAGACGCACCCGCTGCGGCTTGAACCGACCGATCCTGACGCTCTCAGCGCCAACCCTACAGACATCGAATCCGTATCCATTGCGATACCGCCAATTCCAGGCAATGACGACGCCAGCGTCAGTAGAAAGAGGTCCACCCAGTACCATGTAGTCAACTCGCCGATTGTTGAAATGACTTCGGATGTCAGTACCGGTAACTTCATCTAAGATAAAAAAAAAAGTTTAATCAATGAATCATGCGTGCACCAAGTAACGAATCTTGTTTGTCGTAACAAGTGCTTCGAAGTAACTCGGAGGGCACCTACAGTAGAGAACCAAATACCATTCAGATTTCCAGTCCATCTAAGAAAATGCTGTCAAAAAGCGTAAGCATATGTACAGGCTTGCTAATCCAATTCTAGATTGAAACTAGAATTGAATTAGCAAACTTTGAATCCACTCGAAGGTCTCCCGTATCTCCCGTCTCCCTAGTGTCCGTGGCCATGAACATGTCCCTGAAACGGAAGATTCATCGAGTGCGCCGACAGGAAGCTTGGTTTCCTGCCAGAAGCGAAGGCAGCAGCGTTAGCTTCAGCCGTCATCTTCATGTCAACCTCCGTGGCCGCGTCCCACTGCAGGAACTTCTGAATGACCTTGGGCATCTTGTGTTGGTGCGGCAAGCCGTCCACACCCATCTCGCTATACAGCAGCCTGGAGTCCACGCGGTCCCTGCCGTGGCGCAGCATGCAGCGTGACAAGCCCTCAGCGAAGATCTCTCCTGTCTCGGGACATTTGAATTGCGCCAACAGAAAGAGCCAGTCGTCATCCCAATAGACATTGCGCGTGTGCACCTCATAGCGCTGGAAGAGCTTGATGTCCTTGAAATGACGGATCCCCTGTGAGCCGAACACAAAGTACCAGCGGTTGCGGACGCACGCGTGCAGAATTCCCTGCACACCGCAGCCATACCAGATGGCCAGCTCCATGCTCCGGTAGTACGCGTTTTCTGGCAGCTTCCCGGTGAAATTGCAGTCCTTTAGAGACGCACGTGTTTTCCATACACCAGGGTAGCGCAGCAGTGCGCCAGGGGTCTGTGGCGTGAGCTTGCGACGCAGCACACCAGCCCCCATGTGCCACAGGATGCGGGGGATCATTGTCGGGCTGCTGACAGTCTCACCTTGAGCTGGTAGGTTTGTTGACTTGACGTTTGGAAATCTGATAATTTGGAATCAGATTTCAAAGTTGAAGTAAGGACCATCACTCTTTTTCCGCGCGCAAAAAGTATCAGGTCACTTCCGCATTCGCCAGGCAAGACCAAAAGGGTGCAGGAAACGCGCATTATGGCTGATACAAGGGGCGCAGTGGAGGACGTACCAACGTCGCAGGACGCCAAGACGCTCGTCCCTATGTCGCTGAGTCTGTATGTGACGAGTTGTGGCCTGCACTTGCTGGAAACTTTGAGTTACAAAAAACAACGTTATGTTGTAGTGTGGCAAAGAAGGAGAAGATCTTGCAGATGGAGGTGGCCAAGCTCGAGAAAATACTGAGTCAACGCAACGAGATGATCGGTGGCTTACAAGAGAGCCACGAGTACTTGCTCACGACGAACGGCCAGCTACTGTGGGTCCTTACTGTAGTTTAATTAGTGATACGGGCTCTTAACTCTTTCTGTTGGTTATGTAGAGAGAGAACTCGTCTGCGACGGGAGAAGTTGGTACCGATGCGGACGCTGCTGGATGCTGAGCACGAAAAAAATACGTCCAGCCTTTGTGATTCTATCGGCATAAATGAACTGGAAGCGACTGCGGAAAAGCGTGGCGTGCTGAAAAACCTCTTACTCGGGTTGGTGGATAAGCGCGCTGGGCTGGAACGGCAATGCATGGGGCTTGATGAGCAGGTAACGCGAGAGACGGCTGCTGTAGTTGTGAAAGAGGAGCGTCTACACGAAGGTATGGGTCGATGGAGTAGGGTCGATATTTTGTTGTCGTCGCTGATGTCGTGGTATGCTGTAGTTCGAAACACTCTTATGCTGCTGCACGAAGACATACGCTCAACTCAATGGAACTTTGAGGTAAATTAGTTGTTGTGATGGGTAGTGAAGTATATTCTAAAACCAATTGCTTGGTGTGATTACAGAACGATAAAGATGAACTTGCTCAGAAAGACAGGCAACTCAATAATGTCAGCCAGAATGCTCAGCACCAAGCAAGAACTGCTGAAAAAGTTCACGCAGATCTGCGAGCTGAAAAAACTGCTGTTGAAGACCTCCGAACGGTATCCCCTCTATGTCACTGCTCGATTTTCACATTGCTGACGGTCTCTATCTGCTCCGTAGACGTGGGAGAATTATGAAGGCATGGCACACGAAGAGCACCGTCAGATTGCTATTGCAAATGAAGATGCTAGGAGGTATGTCCGCTGAATGATCACAATGGAGGTACTTATCTAATGTGTGAGCAGTGAGCAGCGGGAACTTCAAAGGCTTCTTCAAAGCAACGGTGTACGGAAAAGGACATTGCTTTTCTTCCAAGCTGCTATTAATTTTGTTTGACATTCGTCTGCAGGCGACATGTCCTGCCGATGAGGACGTTGTCGACACAGCAAATGATCTGCAATCACGACTGCAAGAACTCACCGTAAGGAACTGCTGCCTTCAACGTGTTTGTAATTGACACTAAACCGTATCTGGTGCTACAGGTGGAGATGGCAAGTGTCAATTTTTTCAAGCGAGAAATCTCTCTGCGAAGAAAGCAAGAGAAAAATATGCTGGCAATCACGCAGTCTAGTATTAAGGTGCCTCAGTTCGGCTTGAGCCCTTTAAACTCCAAGCTTCTCTCTTATTATGCTGATATGACAGGCGAAAGATGAACAGTTGCGTTGGCTAGAGCGCCAGCTTGAGCATCTCAAAAACGAGCAAAACGAAGCTGCTAAAGCTCGTATTGCTGACGAGTCTGGTACGTGTAAAGAACATGACGGTTTGCTTACGAAGCTAACTACACAGACACTGTAACTCTGTACGTGTGATTCAGCTTTCCAAGCGTCCGTTGAGGAGCACAAAAACGCAATGTCTACTCTGGAAGTACAAATCAAGGGTTTCGAAAAGGAAGTAAAGACTACGGAGCGTGCTATCACCACTCGGAATAAGAAAGTGTCCGCACTTAACAACAAAATTGCGCAGAAGACAAAAGTGCTTGCGGAATGGGAGGCCCACATTGACACAAGGCAGGATCAAGAGAAAAAATCTGCAGCTACCCAAGAGCTTGTCGATGCTGAAGTGCTGAGAGCACAAAGCCTACTGGATCAAGAGTTACGTCGTTTGGAGCGTACTCAACAATTTCGAGCGGGCCGGGAGTCTGAGGAGCTGCGATCCACTTGTGCAGAGTTAGAGTTTGAGATTCAACACGCTCGCAACTCACTACCAACGATCAAGGACACCATCACAGCTACTCAAACTGCCATAAAAAACCGCATCGACGAAATTCGCGACAAGTTCTTGAACACCTTTGTCGTGGGCGACGCTGAAATTTTGATCGAGTTACTGAACAAAGAGGTAAGCACACCGCAACGTTGATGCGCAGGGTGGTCATTTAACTTAACGTATTTCTTCAGATCGGGAGCTGGACAAAAAAGGATTCGAATGAGATCGACGAAGCGATTGCACGCGAGACATCAAAAGTATTTGCAGTTAATTTGCAAGAATCGCCATGCTGCTTCACTAACGCAATTCTGCCAAATATGACAGCTCAAAGAGAGATACAATGCTCTATTGATCGACACTCACAAGAAATACGGCAGGATTTTGAAACAGAAGGTACAATAATGCCAAGCGTTGACCCATCAATCAACACTAACTCTATTGTTGTTAGGAAAAACAATTTAACGCAAAACAAGAAAGCCTGAAGAAGCGGATGGCGGACGAGAAAGAGAAGCTCGCTGCTGTTAACGAGCCAGAAAGCGGTGAGAACTACAGTATGGAGAAGCCCGAGCAGGGCCGTCGTCGTGTATCTGGGACGGGTGACGAGATAACGAAGAACCAGGCGGCTGAGGAAAAGGATGATTTTAAGCCGACCTCGATGGAGCGGCCCAGCAAAGAAGCCGTCCCCAGGAAGGTGTGTGCTGACGAGTAGAGATGATAGTCTACATTTTACTCAACAACACCTTGTGTTTCTGCAGACCCTGGTTACCAATCTTTCACAACCGAAGCCGACGCAACGGAAGGCCACAGGAGTGTCGACACACCCACCGACGTCTGCGCGACGCCAACTCGGACTGAATTTGGTTGAAGACTCACCCCAAACCGACAAAGAATTGACAGATATTGCTATTACCGACGCTTCCGCTGCAGCAACAACCAAAACAGCCAAGCTCGCACATGCAGCCGTCTCAAAGCAGTTTAGTGGCGGCAATGTCGTCCGTCGTTCTCGTTTGAAGAGACGTACACCAGCACAAAAGGCGGGAAAGCCTGAGCCAGCAAGGACATCTCCGGCAACGACACTGTACGCGGAGATTGCAGACAATATTCACAAGAATCCAGCCTTCGAGGTGTCAATTCAGGACTCGCTCGGCTCCCCCCTATGCTGCGATGAAGACCCAGAAGCGTCAGGAGCTGCATATGATTACTCGGCCAAGAAGACGTCTGGTACTATAATTCCATCACTTGGAAGCCAAGGTGCTGCTAAGAAGCCGCTCCTGCAAAAGGTACGTTGTTCAGACCATATCGCGTACTTGGTCATTCTAAGCGCTAACGCGAGGTTGAAGCAGGTGGATCAGCGCAGCAAGGGCGTCGTCAAGCGCCGTACGTCGAAGAAAGCTTTGCATCGATCCTCCCGCCACCCCAAGCCCAGCCGGATCTCACTTGGCCGTTCACAAGTCTGTGGTAGCACTGCTGACTGGACCGCTGTCGATGCGTTCTCTTTCGACTAGCTCTTGGTAGGCATCGCTGCTCTCATTTCATTATTAACACGCCATTTTTGCCGCAATTTCGAAGTCATAGTCCATGGCCGCGTAGGAGCGAGTTCCAGCGCGCACACCCACCAAAGAACGTCTTGGAACGCACTTTGCGACACCAAGCGCACTCAACATGCTGGAGAGTCAACCTTGACCGCTTACGGCAACGGCTGGAAGGACAAATGCTTTTTAGCCAACCACATTGATTTTGTCAAACCCAATCCAGCCAATGCTGACGCGCCGATTACGTAGGTAGGACGAGTGTTGGCGGTCTCCCTTGAACGAGGGGTGCACGAAGCTCCATCAGTAGCAAATCTCCCGTCTCCGACCAAAGCTTCCGAATCACACCATGCTCTCCTCTGTGTTCCGCTCCGCGTCCCGCCAGCCCCTGACCGGCGCTGCTTCCGTCACCGCCATGGTGTCTGCCCTGGGCCTGGCCAGCTTCTCTACTGCTGCGCACAACGCCGAGGAGCCCAAGGTGGCTCTGAGCCCCAAGGAGTTCCGCTCCTTCAAGGTGACCAAGGTGGAGGAGGTGACCCACGACACCAAGCGCCTGGTCTTCGCCCTGCCTAGCAAGGAGCACGAGATGGGCCTCACCGTCGCCAGCTGCCTGATGGCCAAGGCAGACGTGGACGGCAAGGCAGCCGTGCGCCCGTACACGCCCACCAACACAAACGCTGAGAAGGGCGAGCTGGAGCTGGTCGTCAAGGGATACCCGACCGGCAAGCTCAGCAAGCACATTGTCAACCTGAAGGTTGGTGACGAGCTTGCCATGAAGGGCCCATTCGTCAAGTTGGAGTACAAGCCGAATATGTACAAGAGCATCGGCTTCCTGTGCGGTGGATCGGGCATCACTCCCGCTCTGCAGGTGGTCAAGGAGATCTGTCGTAACCCTGACGACTCGACCCAGGTGGTGCTGGTCTTCTGCAATCAGACCGAGAAGGACATTATCCTCCGCGACGAGCTGGACGCGCTGCAGTACATGTACCCGCAGTTTCAGGTGCACTACGTGCTGGACAAGGCTGAGGCCAACTGGGAGGGCTACACGGGTTACGTGACCAAGGAGCTCATCGAAAAGCTTCTGCCCGGTCCGTCGGACGAAAGCTTGATCGGTGTGTGCGGCCCGCCTCCGATGATGAACGCCATTTCGGGCAACAAGGCCCCCGACCGGAGCCAGGGTGAGCTCAAGGGTCTGCTGAAGGAGCTGGGCTACACCAGCAAACAGGTCTTGAAGTTCTAAGCTGTATGGCCAAAACTTTCGTGTAGTGAACGATCCTTCGGCATGTTGGCAGCGACTGGAGCTGGCTAGCTCGTTATTGGCATACTGTCCAAGAAATAAACACCCTTGCACCAAGAAACATTGTCATGCTTATCAATCTTGACTTACTTCAACTTGTGTCGTAACTGCTGGTGACTGCTTTTAATTAACCAGCAAGGGCATCGAAGAATGGAGAGCCAACACGAAAGAGCGTCAGACAATTTTGATGCATTCAATGAAAGATGGAGCCGAAGTCAACACGCAAACGAATCGATACTACGTACGTAAATGCTCGACACTCTTTTCAACTCCACTGCTACAGCTAGCAAACTTTCTGCTCGATCGCCACTTTGCGATGCAGAGCGAGGCTTGGACCCGTAGTCAATAGGTAACTTCACTAGGTAGCTCTTGTGGCACTCAAGACGCACTACACTTCGGAGAGCTGCGTAGTCTCCAGATGACCCGTCTGGTTCATGTAAGTGAGCTGCACATTGCCGACACTGTCGACCTCCATAGCGGTGATGCCGCAGTGGTTGTACCGCATGCGGCCCCACGTGCCGTCCGGGTCCACACCCAGCGCCTTGCACACGAACCAACGGATGATGTTGGCGTGGCACACGATCACACGGAACCTGTCCTTGGCACGGGTCTGCGTCGAACGTACACCGAACGTATTGGCGTAGTGCTTCTGATCCTCCTCACCGAGTTCGCGTTCCTCAATCTCCAGGTCCTGCGGAATCAAGTGCCGGAACGTGGTGCGGTACGCCATCTTCAAACGAGCGCAGTCCGACACCATGTTGTCCAGCTTCTCTCTCGCCAATTGCTGACGGTTGCCGTTCGGCAGCGGGTTGCCTGGCCAAGCCTCACGGAAGAGTTTATTCTCACGAAGTTGCACTGATCCAGTCGGGAACACGTTTGCGATGTGTTCAGCCGTCTCAACTGCTCGACGGACACCGCTGTGGTACACCGGGAAATGGGGGAAGCGTTTGAGCACGAGCCGCTCCGACAGATACTTGTTCAGGAATTTACCCGTGGCTCGAGCCTGTTGAATCCCCAAATCCGTCAAAGGTCCGTGCATATCAACGGACGGCGTCTGCGAGCTGGCGTAGTGTCCGTGACGCACTAGGATAATGTGCGTGGTGCGACTTTGGTCCACAAGTGACAGGTCCGTCGTAGGTTTCACGATATGAGCCTCGGCAGCAATAGCAATGGCCGTCATCCAGTCCATCAGCGTCTGCACATTAGGGGCTCCAATACTACGCACACTCCCATTGGCAAGTGTCAAACTGAAAGACGAATTGTCTAGGCGTTCCACGGAGGCACCAGCAATGTCCCAAGTGCCTTTCAACGCTCCATAGCGCTGCTTGTTGTCAATAGTGTAGTACGAGAGCTCTTGTCCACGCAACACGAAAATCCGCTACAATTAAAAAAAATCTGATAATTAGCATTCGAGTTCACGAAATAAAAAGAATCATAAAAGCATTCCACGAACGTACACTTACATTTTTCCAGGTCTGCAACCCGGACTCGCCCTTCTTCGTGAGTTCTCCTTCCATCAGTACATCGCTCGCGAACACCTGCACATGAGCATCGTGGATTTTTGCCTCGGAGAAATTGTTGCTCAAGTCCGTGACGACCGACGGCCGCATCATCGAGGACGGCCGCATCACGGACGCTATCATGGACTGTCGAGGGGCCGGAGACGCCCCCAGCACCTGCGTAGCGCCCAGTCCGTCGCTGTTGGGCGTGAAATGGTCCATAGTCGACAGTCGCGAGTTCATGTGCGACGGTCGCACTTCGTCCTCGTGCTGCGCGGGCGACACGACCTCCATCGTTGGGTCCCTAATGGTTGTGCAAAGTGTTCTTCAGCTCTGCACTGCGGCGGACTTTGCTGTTGTGCTGCCTGGACTCTACGACCTGCACCTCCGTTGACTACACACTCTGCCCGCGAACCGGCTGGTGGCCCGCATCAGAGGAACAGCAGCGCTGGCTAGTCATGTCGAGGGGTAGGGTTCCAGACATACAAATCCCAAGTCAAAAGGGAATGTCGCTTGAACTTCCAAAAATTATTGAGGATGTTGCACCAAGGGCAAGCTGTTCGATTTTCGGTGCAATCTTGCAGTCCGATTTCCGTGCTCAGGAAGGCAGCAAAGCACTGCTCTATATGCCGCGACAAGTAAAGCTAGCTCCTGCCTTTACAGTTAAGACACAATGCTGCAGCTGGGGTCGCTGCATCTACATGTATTATACTTTTACCGTACGTCATGTTGGATTGCGCTTCGAAAAAACAAATACTTGTTGAAGTCCTGAAAAAATACATACGAGCACTTACACGCGACTGCTAATGTCGGACGGCACTCCCGCAATTGGCGAGTGCATCATAGTGTACACTGGACTGTGCGCGTTCTGCTTGGCCTTCAAGCCATCGTCATCAGATGGCAATGGGGAGAGCGCCGAAGCTGGTTCCACCTTCGTGAAATTCCCTTCAAGAGCTTCTGGGTCGCCTTCTTCAAGCCGCAGCGGGTGCGTCTTCGGGTTGTACATGATGTAGAGCACAATATTGACCAAACTCAACAACAGACACAGAGCGTTGCCTCCAAACAGGAACCAACTCGAGATCATCGGACAATACACGATCCACATGACGTTGTTGAGTGCACCGGCAGCCACCATCGGGATCGGGATAAACGCTGCCGACTTGTAGTGAAGCACCTTCATCATGCGCTCGAACGGCGAGCTGAACATGCTGAGGCCAGCCAAGACGCCCAGAATGCCCAGTGTTGTGTCCACTCCGTCGTTCGACTGATTGGTGTAGCCTGCTTTGCCCAGGATCGCGTAGATCGTGATGAGACCTAGGATCGTAGCGCCAGTGATGATCCTACGCAGAGCTTTCTTGCGGTCGCGCGCGTAGCAGAAGAAAACGGTCACGTAGCCGATAGCGATGAAGTCGGAGGTGAGGAACGTGGCGAACATGGGGAACCAGTTCTTGACGATGGCGCCGTCCAGCATCCAGACGTGGGCGTTCGCTACCATACAGACAAGTGGCAGTACGGACGCGATGCCCGTGTCCTTCTTACGGTAGATGCGATACATCGAGGGTACCATACTCAGTGTGACGGAGATCGACGTGATCGACGCCAGCACTCGAAACAGCGTCTCCACTACAGCGTTCACCATTGATTCGTAAGTTTTAAGTGGGAGGAAGTGGGAGGGCCTTGACGCATGAAAGCAAGTTGCAGAGTGAGCTTGAAGCTGCTGAAGCGACGTTCGACTCGCAACCAGTCAAAGAGCGAATGACGCTGGCGGGTGTTCATCAAAACATCAGTGCTGAGCCAAAACAT
This sequence comes from Phytophthora plurivora, assembly GCA_030027945.1. Taxonomy (NCBI): domain Eukaryota; phylum Oomycota; class Peronosporomycetes; order Peronosporales; family Peronosporaceae; genus Phytophthora; species Phytophthora plurivora. The sequence continues at coordinate 453,211 of CP125273.1, forward strand.
GGGTGATGTGTGGAGGGTGATTAGATGAGCGACACGACGGTGGCGACAGGTCGACAAGCTGGACACTTGCATGATCGCCTTTGACTGCGCCAAAACAGAAGTGTAGATCATGCTTCAACGGCATGCGTACGTGTATTCTTTTGACAGTCGATGCCGGTTTAACGTTTTAACTGCTCGGTGCGACGGCGATCACTGGACGGATTCCCGTTCTGAACATGTAAGGGGAAAACGGCGCACGCAGCGAGCTGTCAATGGGAATAAATCGTTTGTTTAACATTCGTATAGCATTAGGAGCGGAGCGGAGCCAGTGGTGACTTGATGATCTGGTACACGGGGCTCTGCGGGGCTCCCTTCGTAGATTGCACACTCGGTCGGTCAATCGCAATCGACAGAGTACCGTCGTTCTCTTTCTCCTTCTCGAGTAGATCCTCCAGCGTCGCGCCATAGCCTAGCGGGTGCTTGCTCGGGTGGTAGATCATATACACCGTCAACTGCGCGATGCCGAGCGTGGCGCAGCACACGTTCGTCACGAAGAGGAACCAGAGTCCAGACATGGGCGTGTACGTGATCCACATGGCGTTGTTAAACGTGCCGGCGATCACCATGTGAATCGGGATGAGCACTCCCGTTTTGTACTTGACGACGTCCTTGATCTTTAGAAACGGCGAGCTGTAGAGCACCAGCGTCACGCACACAGCCAGATACCCCATAATATCGTTCACTTGGTCTCTACTGAGCCTTGTGAACACGCCCACCCCGCCGAGCACGGCGTACGTAGTGATAATTGACAGAACCGCCGCATACACAGCGATAATTCGCCACGCGTGCTTGCAGTCGGGTGTGTACCGTAGGAAAACGAACATGTAGACGATGGAGATGAAGTCGCCCGACACGAACGTGGAGAAGACGGGGAACCAGTTGTTAGTGAGAAGACCTTGCAGCGTCCAGACGTGGCAATTAGCGAAGACGGACACGAGCGAGACGATGCTGGTGTTGCCGATGGACTTGGTCTTGTAGATCTTGTAGACCGCCGGCGTCGGGCTCAGGATCATCATGAGCGACGTACAGGCCGCGACAACGCGGAATACGGACTCCACGGAGCTGGACATGGTCGGTTTGTTGCTATGGACGGCGAGTTGTGGAGTGAGACGAAGTGCAGGAAGCACATTTGAGTGCGAAGGAGAACACGTGGAGAGATGGGGAGGGCGAATGTGGTTGAACTATCAATCACTTCAGTCTCAGCGCGCCGGAAGCCTTGCGCATACATGGAGCGACATCACGAAGCGAGATTGGATGCAGTTTGACTTACGGTTTGTAAGCATGTGCAGTGCTGTAGACACAGGTTTCGTTAACTGCGGTAATACAGTGACGGGCTTGCCACCGGAAGTATTTCATTAGTGTGACAATGCAACGACGGGACTCGCGACAAAGCTGTTGCTGTGCTGGTGTCAGGTTGCATCATGTATCCATATATGTACAGCGCGATGACGGCGAAGTATTCGCTAACAAGGCAATTGTAGGAACAGACAAACTCCACGTGACATTATGTCGTCGACAACCAGAACTCGAGTAGCGTTAGAAGTAAATATTGCTTGATAACTTAAAACAATCAATACGTTGCAAACTGCAGCGTTCTTCGACCTATTCTAGAACTCATTTACTGTCGCGGGGCGCGAATAATGTGCAGGACTCCGCCGGTGGCACCACGCTCCATCGAGCTGCGGTTGGATCCCGAGTCGTTGCGACCGAGCTGGAACGAGCCGCTCCGGGAGCTAAGAGCTGGGGAGCTCAGCTGGTAGAATGAACTACCACGGCTCAGTGAAGGCGAACTGAGCTGGAAAGAGCTCTCGCGACTCAGCGGGAGAAGCGGAGATGGCAGTGGCTGGAAACTTGGACTGGCACTCGCGAGCTTGCTCTGGGTTTCCGCCTTGGGCGTGACGACGATCGTGATGGCGATGTCTTCGTCTGGTAGATTAATTGTAGATTGTGCGGCCTTGCTGGGTCGATACATCACGTACAAAACCAGTAACACGAACCCGAGCACGACGCAGATCGCGTTAGGGATGAACATGAACCAGTTGCTGTCCAGCGGCGTGTAGATGACCCACAGAGCGTTGTTGGTCGCACCGCAGATAACCATCGGTAGCTGGATGGGCGCTGCGTTCTTGTTACGCAACACGATTAGAGCCTTCTCGAACGGCGCGCCGTAGAGAATGATGGCGGCTACGATGCTTAAGTAGCCAAGCACGTGGCTGATTCCGGTGTAGTCTTGGCCCGTGGCGCCCGTGGCCGCGATGATAGCGTACAGTGTAATGGCAGCAAGCACGGAGACGGCACCGCCCACAATTTGGAGCACGTACTTGCGGTCGTCAGCGAATTTGTAGTACACTACAATGTAGGCAATTGCTGCGAAGTCTCCGAAGCCGAAAGAGACGACCACCGGGAAGATGTTGCCGCAGAAGTAGCCGTACATCATCCACATGTGGGCGTTGCCGAGCAGCGAGACGAACGGGACGATGGAGATGTTGCCTACGGTCTTGTTCTTGTAAATCTTGTAGATGGAGAAGGACGGACTCAGAGAGACCATGAGCGACGACAGCGCTGTCAGGATTCGAAGCACGAGGAGAACGGTGGCGTCTACCATGGTGTATATATGTGCACCGAACGAACGGGAGTTCGTAAGGGGAAGCGACTTGCGCGAAGGCAAGTAAAATGCAAAGTGAGAGGAGTTGGAGAGGGGGGTTTTCGGCGGTCTGGGGGACAGGGCGGGGGACTGTCTGTCTTCCCACCTGCACTGAACGGGACTGTCCTCCCCGTATTTTCATTGATTATCGCTTCAACTCTGATCTACCAGATCAGGGTACTCTCTTTTCAGATAGCATCAATGTAAATATCTATATTAATCCCCCGGAAAGGGCGAGCATTGGGTATGTCTCACAGCATTTCTGAAGTTTTGACACGTCGCATGGTCATGCTTCCGTAAGTCGCGACGATTCGACTCCAAGCAGCCCGACCAAAGGCGGACGATGGATAAAAGCTGAGGCTGAACTTGCTACGAGCACGTGTCACGCCGACCAAGCAGCGTAAACCTGCCAATGGCAGACCCGTGCGGGGTGCCGCGGCGGGGCGGAACTGCTGACAGCCAAGAACTACCCGGTCACAATGCGACGGTTAATGGATACCGATTTTTCAGTCGCCTGTCATTAGCGCTGACGAGCACACAGCGGCTGAACAGAGCCCGAGAGGAATTGGTAAACCAACGCATCTCCGCCACGAGTGTCAGTGGCAAAATATTCAAGCTGCAGATAAAACACTCATTTGCTGAACGAAACACGAGCCAAATTTTGCCTCAAGTTGCGGCCAGAAGTTGCGTCGCTGGCTCATTTGAAAGGGGTCAGTGAAGCGTCAGTTTTTAACCGTAGCGGCCCGCTTATCGAATGTTGTGCACTGCCCGCTTTTCCGACAACCCTTTGACTGTGCTACCGTATTAGCGTCTTTTTCGTCTTCAAAGGCAATCTCCATGTACTCAAGACCGAATTTTTGGATAAAAACATTCGAAACCGAAGACAGAGTTAGAACAATTGAGACAAGCACCCATTTCTGCTTCGGTTTGACTGAAGATGCCCGAGATGCCTAGCACCTTGGAGAGCGTAATTAAGGGGATGCACACGTCTCCCCCGGACTCCAACATGTTGTCTACTATCCGATCTACATGTATATGTGGATTTCTCGATTGTTGTAACTCAACCACTTTGCCAATCTCTAAGTCGGATATTTTACATGTATTTCACTAGTCTGTGCGTAGCGTAATATGACGTTATCTAATTTGATGTGAGCACACGAGATTACACATTCACATTGGAATCAACCGGGTTCTACCGGTGAATCAACGACTTACCGTCGCTAGACCGGTCATTATTGGCGGTATGTTTTCGTGCACAACAATATCTATCGCGCTTGATCGGATACAGTGTGAGTGCGTGCCCGTACAACCTATTTCTTCAGATGGAACACTTTGAAACATCCAAGTGGTACAGTAACGTTAGTCTAAACATTTCCGCGAGCAATGATTACCTATTTTTAAGTACATCTTCCATGAGGAACTTGCCGTACAGCAACGTACGGACGGCCTCCGGAATCCGGACCCGATTGGTGGTGGCCACTCGCCACTCCCTGTTTAGACAACGGCGAAGATGGGATGACCCTTTCGGTTGGTCTAAAATCCGCCAATCCACGAATTTATCTCGTGTTTACAACCAATCATCGTAGAGCCTTCCTATCAGCGTGCTTGGAGGTGGACGATCTCGTACGTGCGTCCCTGCACGATGCACGCAATGTCCCGTGACTCCGTCGACTTTGGCAGCGACTTCAAGTCTGGCTCATTTCAGGTTTCGCTCTCTACCCTCTACGTGGCTTTGAAAAGGCAACTTCCACCTCAACGATGACCTTCTGGGTGACTCTGCTGAACGTGGCCACGGGCGTCGCCGATATCTTTCTACGACTAAGCCCCGTACCGGACATCTACAACGTCCACCGCAATAAAAACATCGGTGAAGTGGCCGAGCTGCCTCTTATTACAATGGTCGTGAACTGTCACCTCTGGTACGTAATGTAGCCATCTCTTTCTGATCACGCATGTTCTGACATAATTGAATTGTGTGATGGACCATTCAAGGATGACGTATGGGTACGCTACAGACAGCATGTTCCCGCTTTTCGGTTCACAGCTATTCGGCGAGATCGTCGGCATCCTCTACAACGTAGTGTACTACCGTTGGAGCACGGAGGAGAAGCGCGTGCGACTACGGAAACTCTACGCGATCGCCTTTGCCGTCTGGTGTGTAGTCACGCTCTACGTTGTGCTTGGTATCTCGGGTGTTTTCGGTCAAACCAAGTCAGAAGTGGGGACATCTCTCGGATACGTTGGCTGTGCTTTCAGTCTCTCGATGTTCTCGTCTCCTCTTGCCACGTTAAAGCACGTCGTGAGCACCAAGTCGTCTGCATCCATCCCGATCAACATGTGTACTATGATTCTCGTGTCCACGGCGCTGTGGACGGGCGCTGGCGTCGTCGATAGCGACTACTTCGTCGCGGTGATCAATCTTGTTGGCGTCTTGTTGAGCTGCGCGCAGATCGCCATCTACTTCATGTACAGACCGGGCAAGAACGCGGACGCGGATCAACTCGAGGCAGGGAAACTGAGCACACTGTCTCCAAAGATGGAGGCGTACAACACGGTGGTCGCCGAGAGCCCAGCGTACTACAAGTCTATGCCGTCTCCGCTTGTAAGCGAGAGAGTGTAGTGCAGTGATATACTTCTACTTTAGTAATAAACAATCATAAGAGTCATACGTTACGATGACGTTTCTGAAAGACGTGAACTACATGTAGGGTTAGATTTACAGCTCAGATCATGAACTTGTATCCCTATTATCTGTCTGAAATATGTTGAATTGATTTTGACTGAATTGATTTCCAACAACGGGGCGAACTTCGTGAGCCCACTCAGTTTTTTTAACGTACCGTTAGGAATCCTACGTGGAGTAGCTTAGCCAGACCATTCGTACATGAAGAATGCGTGACATAATCCTGGTTTACATGTACTTCGAAGTAGTGCAGTGTACATGATCTCGCAGTCCAATTCAGAACGTAAACACTCTTTAAAGTTGGGGGAAATTCCTTTTACACTTCTCGATCTCGGTCCTCCAAACCAGTTGGCTCTATCTGCGCTTCTCCTTCGCCAATGCAGGTCACCAACATACTACTATCCTTCTTTATCGTCGCGACCTCTTTGGTCGTCGCATCAGACGCTGTCACCACTGCCACTGCTGGCAACAGCCAAAATGAATCTGGATCTCTACTGGACCTCACTGCGGCTCAAGAGGAAAGACGTAATTTCGGTGGGCCTAAAACAACTGGCCAGGGAATTGACCAGGGTAACAACCACGCCAAGAAGAATTTCAAAGATTGGTTCAAGCGTACATTCTTCTTCTGGAGAAAGGAGACTGACAAATCGACACGCCGACTTCGCACTTAAACTTGGCTCGAGCGTAGAACACCTATGGTGTTGTGTGTCTAAAGGCTTATCGAAAGATAAGTTGCGTCAGATAAACATGAATACAGTACAGTACATGTGCTACGTACGGAGACAGCTTAAAAAACACACGCAAGTTCTAGACTTTCCTACATGATCAAACAAGTTTCAGGACTGCTTCATTACGGTAACTAATACCGTAAACACTTGTGCCAATGTACGTCGTTGCCCTCCATTCTCGGACTCGCTCGACGTGGAACAAGCTAATCTGAAGCCAATGCGACTCACTAACACATTATTGTGTCTTCTTGCTGCGGTGAACGCTTTTATTGCTGTATCCGACGCCAATGCAGCCACTCGTCAGTTGCTAGACTTTAACAAAGAGGAAAAGCGTATTGGTGGACCTTCGACCAACGGAGGCATCGATGAACGCGGCCACGTGTGGACGAATTTCAAGGCTTGGTTTAAACGAACGTTCTTCTTCTGGGAGAAGAAGAAAACTGAAGCCTCTCGACGCCTTCGCAGTCAGGCTGGCTACGAAAGTACGAGCAATCAGTAACCATGGCGGATGAACGGTTAATTACAGAGATAATTAACCTTCGAGAACATTTCGGAATATTTTAAGTTTCGGCAAAATGGATGTTCAACTACAAAAGTAAATGTCTGAGGTTATTAAGCCTTTTCCGCTGTTCCTTGTTCAGTAATAGGCACAGTTTCCCATTCCTGTGTACCGCCTTCGCCATTCCAGAGCTGAAATTCCCGTTACCCGCAGCGTATTCGACTTTGTTGAAATTACAATTCATGCAGCCGATGGATATCGTTAGGACATTACCAACGTATTGTTGTTCGTCCTTTTCGAAGATACAGAGAGATGCTAGTCGGTGGCAGGAAGTCATAACTAGCCAGGGAGTTGACCAGAGTAGCAATTGTTGCTTTGTGTTTGCTTTTTTCCTACCCAGTGGACTCACTATGGACTAAGACCTGAATTGATGCAGGAAGTTAAGATAACTTCTATTTCGTTGACAAATAACTAAAGAATCATGTAATAATGGAAAATTTGGGATATCCTCGTCAACGGATTTATCAAACCTTGTCAAGTTTATTATCGCTACGTGGGTTCTTTCTTCCAGTGGTTTATCATGTGATGCTACTTGGCATTCCCTTTGGAAACTCTGAAACATCTACGCAATTGGCCACTCAGCTGGACGAAAAACTAATGTCTCGACTTCGTTTGTGGAAAGGAAGAGCGAGGACCTTGATGGGATGGCGTCTCATAGTTCAATCGGTGATATTATCTTTACTTTGGTATTTCACGACCACAGTGAATATTCCGGCTCGCTTCATAACTCGTTGGCAGAGTGCGGTGACTAGATTCATTCTTTACAACCGAGTGGGCACTGGGCCTGCCGGAATTAACGTTGTTCCGAAAGGTCTTGCCACTCAACAGCGAGAAGACGATGGTATTAGTGTACCAATTATTGCATTAAGCACCCGACGACAACGATTCACACTTCTCCAGCAGCTAGTCCAAGTGATAAAAAATCACAGGGCTGATAGCGAAGAGGTCTGGTACCGGCCAATTGCTGAACTGCTACGACATCGCTATGGAACCTTTTCAAGACGATGGACTGGCGATTTTCTACTTCAGAACCCGCCGAAACCACTCGGATGGCGGCAAGCAATGCTGCCGCTCTGGTGGCGGAAATTACACATTGACTGGAAACGAGTAAAGTGGCCTGATCGAAATTCACTAGAGCTTACAAGAGCAAAAGTTATCCAACGTGCTCTTTATTGTCCTATATGGTGGAATACGTCGCCTGATTTTCAGGTGGGCCATTCGCATGGCTTACCACCAACTCCATTGGGAGAAGGGACTATCAAGTTCAAGCATCTGTGCCAAAACGTTTCAGCTATGCAGAAGTTGTGCCTGGCTGATTTCTTTACAGACTCATCCCGATGGCTGACAGCATTTGAGTTCTTTTGCGATATTCACGATGGTACACAACCACTGTTGGGTTCTCGGGTGCTTGCGAGCGACATTTTTGCGTTGTATCACCAGTTGACACAGATTTTTGACCGATTCTTGCCTCACCCCCTCGTTGGGAAAGTACGCTCTTCAGTTCGAGGTGTCTTCCCGCCGGTATTTGGTGTGCAATCCGGAAAAGGAACGAACTATTTTCCCAACCTAAAGCTGAACGATTGGATCCATGTGTTATACTCGGTTACGCCGGCGATCTCGCACCCGATGAAGGAGCTGGGCTGCCCGCAAACCTTTATCCACGAGACGCTGTCGGAATATATTGGACTACGACGATGCCTTCTCCCAGTGGTTCACGATGTGATACTTCGAATGTTTTTTGGAGATCTCATAGTGGGCTCACGTTTATATTTCCTGAAGGCACTAAATCCTACGGTCCAACAATGCGTTCGAGAATCCTGCACAGCAATTGAGACAGTGAAGCATTGTTTCTTTTCATGCCCAGCGCTTGGAAATATGTGGCAAACGCTGTGGGCTCCATGGAGCGAGGTTTTCTTAACTGAGCTAGAATGGAGACTATTGCTATTTCCAAAACCGATTGACATCAATGTGGCGTGGAGGCAGAAGCAGAAGATACTTTTGATGCTCTGGCGAGTGCATACAGCAATCGCTTTTCATGCAACGTGGAGACTGCGGAATGATATACACTTTCGAGAAACTCAAGCAGAGAGCCTAAGTACTCAAGCGGTAGTGGGGTCGTTTTGCAGACACTGTCAATTCATTTACAGTCATTCCGGTGAGATAGGCATTGATGGGGCCTCAGTTGTTGAAATTCTTCGACAACTTGGTTTCGATACACCTACAGCTCAAACTTTACCTCGCCCAGAACGTCCAATTTGGATTCCTCGAACATGGTGATCAAGTAGCTTCAAGAGATTTCAAGTTTTAATACCTTTTAAGTCTTAATCTTAGTTAGCAAAACGAGAAGTCCTAAAACGGTTAATCAACTAATTTCTTCTTCTTCTTATGTGATGCTACGATTGTACTTTGGCTCGCAATTATATTTTCTAAAATTGCTCAATCACTCGATTTAAACAGTTGAACACTGCTTTTTCGCGTGCACAGCATTGACAACAACATCACACCAAATATGGACTCCGTTGGTGCGTGTATTTCGAACACCATTGACTTGGCGACTGCTGTTTTTTTCAGAGCCACGAGATTTTCAACAACAAAAACTGGAGGAATCAAAAAGCACTGCTTCTCTTGTGGAAGGTATAACCAGCTATTGTCTTTCATGCGACTTAGAGACTCCAAAAGTGGATGATATTCACCAACCTGCTCAAGAAACACTACCAATTTATCTACCAGCGTGCGGCAGGTTTCGATTGGGACCGTTCTACATTGGTGATGCTGTTTCACGAACTGAGTTTTGAACCACCGACGAATAGCGGCATGAAAGTCGAGCTCTTCGACATCCCTTCTGCACATACCGTTGTACAGCACTCGCATCCCCTTGTTGTCACAGTTAGCCTTGTTGAAATAGCACATATTCTCGTAGGTGACAGCGTTACTTGCACAAACTTTTGGACCGGAAGTACCATCGAAACTGTCGCATCGAATGTGTAGAGCAGCGGCGCAGGTAAAACCTGCAGCGGAGGTTCCAGAGACCAGGAGCGAGGCGAGGACGGACACAATGGAGAGCCTCATGACTTCGGTGGGTTTGGGAGACGGCGAGGTTCCCGTCGTGCCTTGCTGGCAAATAGCAAAGTGAAAACATGACAAGAGCTTCTACACCTTTCCTCTATTAGTGATTTTGACTGAAATTGATTTCCAACAATGCGAACAAGCCCACATAGTACATAGGTAGTCACTTCCTACGTGGAGCTCGGCCTGTACATGACAAATGCGTGACATAATCCTTGTTTACATGTAGTACAGTGTACATGATGTACGCACCCAGTCCAATATAGTCCAATTCAAAACGTAAACACCATCTATGGGTGGAAATTCCTTTTGCACTTCTCAATCTCGGTCCTCCAAGCCAGTCGGCTCTATCTGTGCTTCTTCTTCACCAATGAAGGCCACCAACATACTACTGTGCTTCTTTATCGTCGCGACCTCTTTGGTTGTCGTCGCATCAGACGCTATCACCACTGCTGGCAACAGCCGAAATGGATCTGGATCTCTACTGGACCTCACTGCGGATCAAGAGGAAAGAAAACATATTTTCGTTCCTTCAACATCTGGCGGTGTTGACAAGAGTAACAACCACGCCATGAAGAATTTCAAAGACTGGTTCAAGCGTACATTCTTCTTCTGGAGAAAGGAGACCGACAAATCGACACGCCGACTTCGCAATTAAACTTGGCACGAGCGTAGAGTGTCTTGAGGCTTATCGAGGGATAAGTTGCGTCAGATAAACATGGATACAGAGAAATTAGTTGCTTAACCGTTTTAGGACTTCTCGTTTTGCAAAAAACTTCGAAGTAAGAGTTATGATATCAAAACTTGAAATCACTTGAAGTTACTTCATTACTATGATCGAGGAATTCAAATTGGACGTTCTGGGGGAGGTAAAGTTTGAGCTGTAGGTGTATCGAAACCAAGTTGTCGAAGAATTTCAAATAAACATGGATACAGTACGTCCTATGAGATTAAAGCAGGAATATTTTCATTACGGTAACTAGTACTGTGCCAGTGTACGGCGTTGGTCTCCATTCTCCGATTCGGAACAAGCTAATCTGAAGCCAATGCGATTCACTAACACACTATTGTGCATTTTTGCTGCGGCGATCGCGTTTATTGCTGTATCGAACGCCAACGCAACTGCTGCCACCAACGAAAACGATGCTTCTCGTCATTTGCTATACTTCTCTCAAGAGAAAAGGCGTATTGGTGGACCCTCGACCAACGGAGGCATCGATGAGCGCGGCCATGTGTGGACGAACTTGAAGGCTTGGTTTAAAGGAACGTTTTTCATTGGAAAGGAGAAGAAAACCAACACAAATCGACGGATTCGCATCCAAGCTGAAAGAGCCGTCAGTATCTCGTCTGAAGGTTTTAAGTACACAGATGGAGTCGTTTGTTGTTCTTAATCGAGTTTACTACGTAGTAGTTGATTTTGAAAAATCACAATATGATACCTCGATGCCATTTTGGTTTAGCACACGTACTCAAGGAAACGTCCAGTTTCGGTAAAAGTGAGGTGACCACAGTGGCTTCTTCCGTTGTTTTTTCGCCGTTCATCAACTTTCTAGAGTTCTGAGGGGGGCTATTTGTGTTGAGTGTTTATCAGTTGTCAATGGAATGCGAAAAGTGTTTACGTTACGCGTACTTCTTGAAGGTATGAACTTCGGTGTCGGATTATGCAAGTTTACTCTCGAGATGGGGCGTCTGGTTTTCGTATCCGCCTCGCAACTTGGAACTGTTTGCGACTCGCAGTTCCAAAACTCCTTTCTCCAACTCGCTCGGTGGCATCTCTGTTTAAAGCCAATGCGACTCACTAACACGCTATTGTGTATTTTTGCTGTGGCGATCGCTTTTGTCGCTGTATCCGACGCCAGTGCGCCTTCCGCCGATAACAACGGTGCCATGACAACAACCGCTCGTCATTTGCTGACCGGCCATGTCGGCGGACCTTCGACCAATGGAGGCTCTGATAGACGCAGCCAGTTGGTGCCAAAATTCAAGGCTTGGTTTAAACGAACGTTCTTCTTCTGGGAGAAAAAGAAAACCAAAACCACTCGACGTCTTCGCAATCAGGCTGACCTCGAAAGTACGAGCGACGAGTAGAACTGGAGGGCGAATGGATTAAACACAGATAACAAGGTGAAAGCATCGTTTTACGACGGTAGTAACTATTTTTACTTTTCTAAAACTTTTACTAATACTTTCAAATTTCAGCAAACAAAAACTGCAAAACGAGAATTTCAAGATGGCAGAGGCCGTTGCTTCTTGGTCTGAAATGGCTGTATAGTTTACCATTCCTGCGCACTGCCTTCGCTAGCGTCGCCCTGAGCCGAATTCGCGTCACCCGCAGCGTATTCGGCTTTGGTTCCGACGTGATGTACTTGCAATTCCTGCAGCTAATTTCTTCTTCAGAAGAAATTAGTTGATTACTACAACAGTAGTAACAGTTTTATGTTTTGCTAACAAAGATGATTTTTTTACAGACTCATCCCGATGGCCGACAGCATTTGAGTTCTTTTGTGATATTCACGATGGTCGACAACCAATTTTGACGTTTCTGAAATACGTGAACTACATGCACATGCATATGTAGGGTGACATTAGATTAGGTTTACAGCTTAGCTGATGATCTTAAGCACAGCACCAGAAGCACAAAATAGTTTTCATGCGGCGGAATGACATACACTTTCGAGAAACCCAAGAAGTACTCAAGCGGTGGTGGGGTCTTCTCAGACTCTGCTAATTCATTTACAGCCATTCCGTTGATAAAGGCACTGATGGGGTCTTAGTTGTTGAAATTCTTTGACAACTTCCTACAGCTCACACTTTACCTTCCGAATTTGGATATGGTGATGAAGTAGCTTCAAGTGTTTTCAAGTTTTGATATCATAAGGCCAGACACAACTTCTGCATAGCTGGAACGCTTTGGCCTCCATTCCGATCAATATACTGTGTACATGTACTATGATTTTCGTGTCTACGGCACTGTGGACGGGCACAGGGTCGTCAATGGCGACTACTTTGTCGCGCCGTCGGTGTCTTATCGAGCTGCGCGCAGATTGCCATCTACTTCATGTACCGACCGGGCAAAACTAAAGTCACAGGTCAGCTCGAGACGAGGAAACTGGTACGCCACCTCCAAAGGTCAGTGAGACCGGCAAATGGAGAGACAGACATCGACTAACGTTACCGATAGTCCTACTTTAGACACTTTCCGCAAGACACCGACTTCAACGACCTGTACCTCCTTCACAGGATCGTGCGGCCTGGAAGAACTTAACCGATGCGCTAGTCGCGTACGCGCCGCTTAATGGCCTTTGGCTGAAACGTAGAGAATGAGAGATAACAAGATGGCTCACGAAACGCGTTTACTTACACAACTTTACATACAAACGTACGGAATTCTAGGCAATCGTTGTTTACTGTAGTAATTGGTATCTTTGTTTACCATTGTCACAATGGCATTGTGGTAGACGCTCTGAGTCAGAGCCTCTGATAAAATCTGCTTTAGGATTTTAATGGCTACCATGTAGACCAAATAAAATCTCTTTACTACTACTGAGTCAGAGCCTGACTCAAAGTCGGTACATGTATTTACGATGTACTGTACTGTATCGCTTTTGTCACCATGATCCATGGGTACAAGATAGGCCGAAGGATGCGACGTTCAGTGTTTTCAGCTGGTGACAACGTAATTCCCAGTCCAACTCAGCAAGTAAACACCGACAATGAGTGGTAGAGCGCTAGGAAATCCCTGGACACTTTTCAATCTTAGTCGTCCGAACCAAGTTGGCTCTTACGTGCGCTTCTTCTTCGCCAATGACCACGAGCATCCTACTGTGTATCTTTGCCGTCGCGGCCTGTTTGGTCGTCACATCAGACGCCACCACCAGCCAAAATGATCGCCATTTGCTGGACTTCACTGTAGACCAAGAGGAAAGACGTACTTATGGTGGGCCTTCAACTGGCCAGGGGGCTGACCAGAGTAACAACCACGCGTGGACGAATTTCAAGGCTTGGTTCAAGCGCACATTCTCCTTCGGGAACAAGAAGACAGACAAATCGAGACGCCGACTTCGCAATTAGCACTTGGATACTGGACCTCTGCCAGCACGAATGTTTATGGTAACAAAAAAACATTGTGTGTGGTTGCTTCCTACGGCAACCATTACCGTAAACACTTCACAATCCACTCCCCCAGCCCCTGAAGCAGTTCCAAATCTCCTTTCTCCCGCTCACTCGACAGCTTTCTCCCGCTCACTCAAGCCAATGCGACTCACTAACACGCTATTGTGTATTTTTGCCGTGGCGATCGCTTTTGTCGCTGTATCCGACGCCATCGCGATGGCCACCGGCGATGATAACGGTGTCATAAGTCGGCATTTGCTGGACACCAACCAAGAGGAAAGAGGCCGTGTCGGTGGACCTTCAACCGACGGGGGCACTGACAAACGCAGCCAGTTGGTGCCGAGATTCAAGGCGTGGTTTAGACGAACGTTCTTCTTCTGGGAGAAGAAGAAAGCCAAAACTACCCGACGCCTTCGCAATCAGGCTGAACACGAGAGTACGAGCGGTCAGTAAAGTTGTCGGGCGAACGGTTAAATACACAGATAAAGCACGAGCGTCGGTGAAACAAGGATGACATTTCGGAAGAAACGTGAGATTTCGGTTTCAAAACTGCAGAATTCTGTAAAGTGAAAAATGCCTGTCAAACCTCTTCCGTTGCTCCTTGGCCTGAAATGGCTGCACAGTTTACTATTCCTGTGCATCGCTTGCGTTTTCCTGAGCGAAATTTGCGTCACTCGCAGCGTATTCGACTTTGGTTCTGACGTGATGCACACGTCGAAGTTGCAATTCATGCAGCTAATTTCTTCAGAGCGTTGCCCAACGTATTGTTGCTCGTCTCCTTCCAAAATGCAGCCGAAGGTATGGGGTGCGATATTTCGACAACATTTAAGATTTAAACCTCGGATTCCGAGGCTCGGAACCTAACTCGAATGAGCTGCACGTGACGCGAATTTCGGCCAAGGAAGATGCTGGTAACATTGATGGCGAGTTAGTTCAGGGCAGTGACGAAGCATAATCTCTCCTGTGTCGGCTGGAAATGGATAAAACAGTCATTCAATCGATTAACAGACAGCAATATCTGCTTCTCCGTGCTCCAATAGATACTTCTGTTGCCTCTCTTGGAGCTGACGGAGCTTCGAACCTATCGAAGATCGGACGTATTCTTGAGCTGGTGCAATATCCTCCTTCATCAGCCCAGAGCTATGCGCTCCGAACTGACAGAAGCTTTGGACGACTGAAGAGTTTTGAGGATCAGCTGGTGAGGGAGACACGATAGTCCAGATATTATCCTGGAAACGAACCCCTTTAGCTGGCAGGAACCAAGTCGCTGTGCTGACAAGTACGATCCGATTCGAGTCGAAGTATCTCCGCACGAAATTGAGCCCATCGATGCGTACGGTGCTGAACATGTCGAGCTTGCAGCTTCTCGCAAGTGTATTGTAACATTTCGCTCGCATCTAATTAGAAATAGAAATTCATGTTAGGTCAGAGCAAAATTCATCAATTCCTGCACATATCACGTACACTTTGAGGTACTTTTTCAGGATCCTTTGAAGCTTTAGACGTTCCTTCCCACAAAATCTCAGCAGTGACGTGTAGTGGGCAAGCCATTGGTGTAGTTGCCGTTATCTCGATGTATGTGCCAAGAGGATCATCGTACTTGTCTTTTGTGGAGAAGGAGACCATCGGTTGGCCTTCCAACGGCGGAAACATCGTATTCGTTTTCATGTACAACGTCGCCGTAGTCATTTCCATTTCTGCGAGGACTACATCCGTCAGATCAATCTTGAATCCCGTGGAAGAGATGACATTTGTCATAGGCTCTAGTCGACAGAGCAGCTCCATTCCCTAAAACAACAGAACATTTCGCAGAAGTTACGATATAAGTTGAAAATCAAGTTAGAAAACAGCACAAACCTCCAGTACATCCTTCCGCCCGAGCAGCTTGGAGATCGACAGCTCCAGCTTTCTCTGACGAGCCAGCATCGCTTTAAGTTCTCGGTTCGTTTGCTCTGCTCGCTGTCGTTCTTGGCACTGCAGAACCGCAAGGTCTTCCCACACAGATGCGAACTGCTTAGGTGTCTGTGGACCTTGCACAACTTGTACGTTAGTCAGTTGACGAGTACGTTGCAGAACTTTCAGTTGAGCCGTCAATTCGAGCACTTGCTGCCGTAATGCAAGAATCAGTTCGCGTTTCTCGCGTTGGAACTTGGTAGATTGAGCTACTTGGCCTGGTTGTCGAGTTTTCTTCTTTTTCTTCCTGGTTGTAGTTTTTCTGGTGGAATCGATCGACATTGGCTGAGTAGGGCCTAGATCAGCCATACTGAGCAGGCCTGGAAAGCTCGAGTCGTCTTCACTGGACATCGTATTGACAGTCCGGTCACTGTCACTGTCGAAGGTCTCGATGAACGCGAACACGTCCAAGAGCGACGTTGAGTCTTCACTCATTCCCAATAGTTCACTTCGTGGAAGCCCAGACGATTGGAAAATGCCTTCACGCATAAGACGCAACGCACGCCTCCCTCTCAAGCCCACCCTAATTTTAGTGCTGAGTTTTATCCCGTATTTTGTTTACGGGGACCTGTTGATTATGGAGGCACAAGTTGGGATAGCAGACGAAGAACTGCAACACAACTTCGAGGTGTATTGCAGATTACTCTTAGCTGGCAGCCTAGTGCTTGGTAGGAGGAATGACAGTCACGCCGTTGGAGCCCCAATTGCCGACCTTGATGTCTTCGAGCACCACGTACACGCGGTCGGCTGGCACGTTGAGCTGTTCGGACACTGTCTTGGTAAGAAGCGCGATCGTCTTAGGGTTGTGCTCGGCGTCGATGTTACCGATCGTACGTCCGTGGACGAACGCAGCCGGCTGTAACAAAAAGTTAGTCAAATCTAAATTGTCCTTCAAGTAAGACCTTTTAACGAACCTCGTTGTTGAAATTGAGAACCATAGACGTTCCCAGATTCATCTCGACCATCATGAACTGTGCAGGAACGCCCCACGCCTCGTTCAGCGTCTTCGCAATGGCGTTGCTAGCAGTAACAGCGTCCACACTGTCCTTGGCGACGTTACTGGTGATACGAGCGTACGGCATGGTTGGAACTGGGTGTAGCTGGGTTGGAGATGAAGAAAATTCAAGAATGACTTTGCTTCTTGCCACTTACCTCTCCCCAAAGTTGTAGCTTACGGTGGGCTCCCGATTACGAAGGCAGTTTACGCCACTATTACCCTAGGCACCATAAAACCTATTTAAATTGTATAGACCTATTTTATAAAATACATATGCCTATTTATAATGGTGACTTTTCGTATCTTTCGATCTTCGAGGGGTCATTTCCACAAAGTATCACTTAGCACAATAATACCCCATCGCCATGCCAAGATACTATGGCTCTCATTGCTGGCTACGCGTTACGCTGTTTCTCTTCACTATTGCAGCGCTATCGTCTGTCGGTTTAGCTGGTCGTAATTCGATCCGGAATTCACGCAAATTGGGAGGATTCAAGTCCAACGTGACGGTGGAGCAGTACAAGGACGCGCTACAGAATATTCAGGATGCCAACGTATCGGAAAGTATCGAATTACTACGGAAATTGTCGCTGAAGAGATACGAATTCAAGTACGACTCGGTAGAAGGCCGCAGTACCTTATTAGGGGTTCTAGGGCCCGAGTTGAGAGCTTTAGCCCCCGAAATCGTGCAAGTGCTGCCTGAACGCTTTGTTTTTGATCGAGAAGGTCGTGGGAAGGTGGCGCTACAGAACTTCCACGTGGTGGACAAGGACGCGCTGTATATGCACACTTTGGGAGCTACTCAGCAGCTTTTGATTGATTTTCAACGTCAAAATGAGGAGATTTTCGGGCTCAGACAACTCACAACCGTGCAGCAAGAGAAGATCATTGAATTACAAGAGTATTTGGAGCAGGAAGCAAGCGCACAGCTCGTACAGAGGAGATTAATCGCTGAAGCGGAAGTTTTAAAGGCGGATAAACTCATTGAGGAAGCAAAAGTACGGGGAGAAGAAGAACGGAAGACGCTGGACTTGAAACGAGACCATGAGCTCCAAGTGGAGAACGAGAAACACTCTCTAGAGCAAAGGAGAATGAAGGAAGAGGACGTCGCACGCAGAGATCAGAACAGAGACCTCGTTCAGCTCCAAGAAGAGTCGAATATCCGCATTGAGAGAGCGAGAAGGGAGACGGAGGAGGTTCTGAAGGAGAAACAACTGGCTGCGGATCATACTCGAGCGCTTTTGGAGCAGAATACCACGTTAGAGAAGGCAACAATCGATGTGGAAGGTCGGATCCGACAACAACGAGCTAATCAGGACATCGAGATGGCTCAACTCCACCAGCGCCTTGAAGCGGATCGAGTGAAGCTCATGCAGGCACTTCAAGCCACTTTTGACAACCTTGGCCAAGGTATTTCCGTTCTACTGGCGGATAAAGAGAAGCTCGTCAAGTTTGTGGGTGGATTTGTGGCACTTGCGGCTGGGATTTACCTCAGTAGAGAGATCATTCGTATCGTGGGGAAGCTCATCGAGCAGAGATTAGGGAAACCGTCTCTAGTACGAGAAACGTCTCGATCTTCTGGAGCTTTTGGCTTTCTTAGCGCCTTATTTCGTCGGAAATCAGCTAAAGGCCAAGATGAACTGGCTGACGTGGTACTCCGTAGTACCTTAGAGACTCGCGTCTTCGAGATCGCTCGGTCTACCCGTAACGCCATGCTTCACGGTGCTCCATACCGGCATTTACTGCTGTACGGACCTCCTGGTACCGGTAAAACGATGGTAGCCAAACGTCTCGCAAGAGCTTCCGGTATGGATTACGCTATTCTAAGTGGTGGAGACGTGGGTCCATTAGGCTCCGATGCTGTGACGGAGCTTCATGCGCTCTTTAAATGGGCCAATTCGTCTCCACGTGGCGTTCTCATCTTCATTGACGAAGCTGAAGCTTTCCTCGGCTGTCGAGCTACTCGAAAGACCCATATGAGTGAAGCCATGCGGAATGCCTTGAATGCCTTATTGTACCACACAGGTACCCAATCCAAGAAATTCCTGTTGGTAGTGGCTACAAATAGGCCCGAAGACCTCGATACAGCTGTGACCGACCGTATCGACGATGCTCTTCACTTTGATTTACCCGAGGCGAAAGAGCGTGTGCGTCTGCTGCAAATGTACTTTAACGAGTACGTGGCTCACCTTGCTGCTCCGCCTGTAAGTACGAGTTTGACTGGGAAATTGGACAAAGCGTCCGTCAGTGCGTTGCCTGTTCTCGATGCGAGAGTGATGACTCAGTACGGAGAGATGACAGTGGGCATGAGCGGCCGAGAGATCGCCAAGATGATGCTGTACATGCAGAGTATCGTATACGCTCAGGACGAAGTGATGGTGACCCAGAAACTGGTAGACCGTGTGGTTAAAGAGAAGGTGGACGAACACAAACGCAAACAGGAACTCAAGAACTATAGCGACAGGTAAAACCGTACGTTATACGAGCTCGTAATCCGTGACTTTCCATAGCAAAAGCAAATCGTCATCAGTGTGGATTACGATGTTCATACCAAGCCGCTTTTTGCCAGGTCTCTTTTGGTTTTCATTTCCACTTTGGATTCCTCCAACACACGATCCTCGAACCAAAACCCATGGCTTCCACCGCTCCGAAAACCATTAACGCGTACGCGGCCTTCGACTCCAAGGGCGAAGTCAAACCGTGGCAGTACACGTCTCGTCCGCTCGGTGACTCGGACATTGAAGTTAAAATCTCGCACTGCGGTGTCTGCGGCACGGACGTCCACACCATCGACAGCGGCTGGGGCCCAACCAACTACCCCGTCGTGGCCGGCCATGAAATCATCGGAGAAGTGACCATGGCAGGCCCCAACGTCACGGACGTGGCTGTAGGCGACCGTGTGGGCGTCGGCTGTCAGGTCTGGGCCTGTTTGAACAAGCAGAAGCACGAGTGCCGGGACTGCGCCGACGGCCAGGACGCCTACTGCGACGACATCGTGTTCACGTACAACCATGCATTCAAGGACGGCACTCCCACGTACGGCGGCTATGCCGAGTATATCCGTTTAAACAGCGAGTTCGCGTTTAAAATCCCGGATAATATCCCGTCGGCTGAGGCAGCGCCGTTGCTGTGTGCCGGCGTCACCGTTTTTGGCCCGTTGAACCGCGAAAAGATCAAAGCGGGCGACCGCGTGGGTGTGATCGGTATCGGCGGTTTGGGCCATTTGGCCATTCAATTCATCCGGGCGTTCGGTGCTACGCCCGTTGCGTTCTCTCGCTCGAATTCAAAGGAGAAGGAGGTTCGGGGCCTTGGAGCTGAGGAATTCTACGACTTGAGCAACCCGGAGGACCAGAAGAAGGCGGCCGGGTCGGTCGATATGCTCTTGCTTACAGCTGACGCTCCTGACATGCCCTACAATTTGTATTTGGGGTTGATCCGCAAGCGAGGTACGCTCGTACAGCTTTCTGTACCGAACGGAGAGGCCAAGTTCCTGCCGTTCTTCGTGGTTGGGAAGGGAATTAAGTGGATGGGAAGCTTCATCGGCAGCCTCCAGGATGTCAGGGACATGCTCAAGGTCGCGTCCGAGAAGAATGTTCGTCCAGTGATCCAGAAACTGCCCATGAGCAAGGTGAATGAAGGTCTCGACATGGTTCGTCAAGGTCGCGCTCGATACCGCGTCGTACTGGAGAACTAGAAGCGTCAGATGAGTGACGAATACTGGTTCACAGCAACAGTTTTTTTTACTTACCACTGCATACGAAAAATAAAAAAAACAGTTTGTTCATTTCTCGTCAAGCTTTTAGCTTCAGAACCTGGCCTTGTTCCAAACCCACTTGTTCCCAGAGTATTTGATCCCGTCTTCCACTGGACATCCTCCGTGTAGACTCATGGGGTCTCCTTCTCCAGTCGGTAGCATACTGTAAAAGACGATAACCTTACGCTTCATCGGAGGTACCTTCAGCCCTTTCGAACAGTCCCTCATCGACTGCGGCTTTGGAGCTCCCCCAGCTCGAGGGAAAATCGTGTGTCCGCCCTTCGCCACATCCGACATGTACCAGAAGACAGTAATCATACGGTTCCTGTACCCGTGGTGGATGGATTCCAATACTTTAGGAGAGTTTTTGTGGTGCTCCACTGGGAAATAGTCCGTGTGGTGGTCGTATTTCTGCGTTTCTTCGTATCGAAGCACCTGGACATCCTCCTGATACTCAATTGGAACTTTGGTCAGATCTGCCACGCGCTGGTCGATCTCGTTGAGCTTTGGATGCTTCTCCGACGATAAGAAGTACGTCGTACTGGTACGCCAGTCGGTAGAAGCTCGGTTTTCATGACCGTCCATTAGAGTTACAGTGGATGGTTTGAGGTGTTCCAGGGACAAATTCATGATGATATCGATCTCGTCGTCTTTCAAGAACTCCTCCACACTGAAAACCAGAGGAATCATACTCAATGTCTCCAGTACTACGTCTCCTTTACCCGCGACATTCTTCACAACCGCTAAGAAAATAAAAACATGGTTAGCAATATCCAAAAATTAAAATGAAAGTGAAATAAATAAGTTACTTTTGTGTCCGATGCGAATTCCAGGCCAGATGAATTGTCCTCCTTCAAATAGGAAGACGATATTGTCCATCATATCGTCCAGAGTGTCCAGCTTCGTTCCATTTGGAGTAAAGAACGCGTACGGCTGTTTGTATTTCACTGCAATTTCATCTTGCGGGCCTTTAATCTCCAGCTCAACCTCCAACTGCTTCTTCAAGTCTGTAAACTCCGATTTACTTTGAATTGTCCTCAACGGAGCGTTTCCGTCCTTGTACGCTTTAACGTTCAGTCTGTCCACATAGAAATCAGCACAAGGGCAACATTATTTCATAAGGACACTACGTACTCTCCAGTTGGACCCTTCTTGATGCACAATACGTGGAAGCCTTTCACAGGCAGGACATCAGTCAAATACTGCTCAGCTGCAGTACAGTCCCCCTCTTGGGAGAACGAGACACCCGTGTAGGTGGACACCAGCTGTTGAAGCTCCGAATGGTCCACAACTGAAATTATAATGGCCACCACTGCCACGACCACCGCTAGGAGCACAGAGAAATAAGGGAAGGCACGAGGCGCTGGGGCCTCCTTCGGCAGCGTCTTCGGCTTCCTCCCCATTGTCGAGAGATCGCGAGATGGCGACCCTAGGATTGTGTCAATGAAAACCTATGTTGTAGACTTTCTATGCTATATTATGGTTCGACAACTTCAAACGCCACTCTAAAACTTTACCTTGTGTTCACAAAATTTACTTTTTTGTCCTATCCTTTTTATGAGGTAAAGTATTATAATAGCGTGACTGTTTTTAAGCGTGCCATGATCAATCATGTCGTAATCTCCCTCATAAATCTCTTACGGCTTGCTATAAAACCCAGCCTGTCCATTTAAGCTGTACCATCATCACATTTCTCGTCATCAGTTTCATTTTTGCAGTATCTCCTACTTGTTGATTTCAACGTTTCTAACTTCCAGTGCATCGATGGTGCCGTCCAAGCAGTTTCTCTACCAAGACGAGGCATTTACATGTGATGCGGCCTCCCCTGGTACAACACAGTGGAAAACTAGCAGGAACAGGGAGAAGTTGACGGCGTTACAGCGGAACAGTACCTACCGGAGACGCAGGAAGGAAGAAGTGGCGATTTTACAGCGACAAGTGGTTGAATTGAGTCGGAGGTTGATCCAATTGAAGGAACGCAAGCGCCCAGTCAAACCTAGCAACGGACGTACAGATGAAGTAGCACTTGGTGTGCTAAAAGCGATTGCACTGCGGCAATGCGATAAGCGATTGGAGTCGGAGTATCGGCAGCAGCTTCTGCTATCAGCAATAACCAGCCAAAACGCAGTAATTCGAGACTTGGGGCAAACTCTGAAGGTAAAACTTCGAGCTGAGTTCAAGATTGACAGGATACCGCCTCTCAACGTGAAGAGCTCAAGGTTCTACGATGCCTACCTCGGTAGTTTGTCCGTATTATACGGGAAACTTGATGAGATTTCCAGTTTTATCGGATTAAACCCGACTTTTGGCAAGGTTTTTGGTGGAGAAGCGACAAAAAGACTGGATGGAGAGACCGAGTACTTGGAGAAAGTATGGGTGGGGACAGTTCCGTTTACCTTTCAAGCGACTTGTGACGCAGTGTGGAAACTGGCGGCTGCTCCTCATCGTCAGCAGGATCGAAGCGTATGGAGAGATTCCGAAAACTCCATCGCGTTTCAGTATTCGATTTCGTTTCAGGGTTACGGTACTATGCGCTCCTATCAAGTGGCACGGCGATACGTGGAGAATTCTCGAACAGTGGTAGTGTGGAGGGCTCTTTCCGGCGCGAGAGAGGTTTTCCCTGGTGTAACTTTGGACGAGACGGGGTGGTGCATTATACACGCTCCAAAGGGGGAAGTGGAGACACTCATTCAGAGCTGTATCCGCTTAAATCCGATGCAGTTTGGAGTCACCAGTGAAGAAATGGTGAGCGATTTCGTAAAACTCTCGATGACAATGGGAGTCGATGACAGTTTAGAGATTGAGCACATGATGGAGAGTTTGATACTAGACGACGCCTTGAAGAACGACGAGTTTGAATTCGACGAGATTTTCTGAAGCTTCAAGTGGATAGAGTTACTGCAACACCGTCAGCATCCCGCGCGCAACGACGACACCTTCGCACTTCAGTTGTACACGGTCTGGGTGTTCGTCACCCATGTGAATTTCAATAAAACCTCCACGAGTTGGGGTCGATTGGTACCCGACAAGCTTTTTCTTGCCCAGAATGGCACTCCAGTAAGGTCCGAGGCCACAGTGGGCGCTACCAGTGACAGGATCTTCGTTAATCCCAATGCGTGGTGCGAAAAAGCGGCTTTGGAAGTCCGCACGGTCGGATGAAGCTTCAGTCGTTACTGCAAATCTGCTGCAGTCAAGAGAATATTCACGTAAAAACTTGAAAATCAGTGGAAAATCTGCAGTAAATCTCACCCAGTGTCGATCTCTGCAAGACGATGGAAGTCTGGTTTCAACGCTAAAAATGTTTCCTTGTCCACGCGGACAATGATATCGTTTAACGCCAGCTGAACGTCCAGAACTCCACAAGTAGAAACCCCAAAAGCAGCAGCGACTACTTCACGTGAAGCACCGGGCGGAAGTTTGCTTATCGGTTTAACTGGAAAGTTTAAAACGACTCGAAAACGCTGAACTGGAGCTACTTCATAACGACACACTAACACGTTCGTTCTACAACGAATTGAGCTTCTAAAGTACGGAATCGAAAGAGGAAAATTACTTACCGGTTGTAAAAGCGAATTGTTTGGGTAGAAAGCACTTGACCGCAGTCCAGTAGAGCCATAGCGGCCGATAACGTCCCGTGACCGCACATTGTGAGCTCAACCAGTGGCGAAAACCACTTGATATCGTACGGTACATCCCCTTCAGTTCTTTTCCGTGGTGCTACGAACGCCGTCGCGTTTAAATTCTTCTCCTGAGCGACTTTTTGCATCCATTCGGAAGCTCCTTGACGATGAAAAGCCGATGGTTGCAGTAGAATCACCACTGCCGGGTTGCCTTGACACAACTCGTGCGTGAACGCATTCACCTGGACGAAAGGGACCGTCAGCTCTTCCATTGCCAAGTACTTGAAGAGTGGGAAGATGTTTGGTCTCAGCTAACGTAGAAATCGCATTGATTGGTCGTTTGGTGGACAAATTAAAGTGTCCAGCTGTCCATGGTCATTTCCCAACAGCCAATGGAATGTCCATCTGTAACGTCCGTGTAAAATTGTTTCGTCTCTGGCTCATTGACAGGTGATCAATTGACTTCCATTCCTGAACTTGCCGACTAGAGCGATGGCGGACGCTTACCACAGTTTGGAGCCTGATGCTCTGCCCAAGAAATCCCTTCCGAGGAAGATTCTAACGTCTTTGACCTTCTGGATCGTCGTCGGAGCTGTCGTCGGTATCCTCCTCGGAGCAGTTGCGCCTACGTTTTCCGTCAAGGCCGCGCCAATGGCTCAGTTGTTCCTGCGTCCAATCCAGTTCATCGTCTTCCCGCTTGTCTTTTCCTCGTTAATCGTGGGTATCGCCAGTCAGAACGACATGAAGCAACTTGGTCGGTTGGCATGGAAATCGATCGTCTACTTCGAAATCGTCACGGTAAGTTTGAAATTTGAGGTTTTACTTCTCCATCTAGCATAACTAACTCTTCAATTCGTCAGACTATCGCAATGGTCATTGGTCTCCTTGCCGCCAACATCGTTAAACCCGGTAGTGTCGGTCTGGTGGAGGGTGAAGCGTACACTACGACCACTTCAACGTTGACTTTCGAGACGTTTATCAAGCATCTGACGCCCATGACGTGGGGGGAAATGATGGGCGGTTCAGGCTCTTCCGAGCTTCTCCAAGTGCTCGTCGCCTCCGTTCTCGTCGGAGTCTCAACCGCTTACATCCGAGAGGAACCTAAGCGCCTCATTGTCAACACTGCACGTGCCGTCCAGGAGATGATGTTCAAGTTCGTGGACATCGTCATCTGGTCAGCTCCAGTCGGTGTCTGCTTTGCAGTGGCCAATTCAATCGGCAAGAACGGCGTGTCTTCTCTCTCGAGCTTAGGCGCTCTTGTAGCCACTACGTACGGGGCGTTGGTGGTGATTTTCATCGTCATCTTCGTACCGATTTTCGTTTACTTCAAGATCAACATCCCCGAGTTCTTCAGTGCAATGCGAGAGCCATTAGCTATCGCTTTCACTACTGCGTCGTCTGAAGCTGCACTGCCCAAGGTCTTCGAGTGTCTTGAAGAGTACGGCGTTTCCTCCCACGTTCTGGCCTTTGTGGTGCCGTTCGGGTACTCGTTCAACTTGGACGCGGGGGCGATGAACCTTGCGCTGTGCTCCATGTTCTGCGCTCAAGCCGCAGGGATCCACAAGACGGTTGGGGAGCAAGTTGTCATGGCTCTGATGATGATGGTCTCCTCTAAGGGGATTGCGGGCGTACGTTCAGCCAATATCGTCGTCTTAGCGTCAACTATCACGCAGTTCGACATCCCGTCGTGGCCTGTAGCGTTGATTCTAGGAATCGATTGGCTTTCGGACATGGCTCGGACGTTTATCAACGTGACCGGGAACTGTTTGGCTGCTACGGTCATGGCCAAAATGGAGAACGAATTCCGTACGGAAGAGTGGAAGCAGAAGCGGAACCTGCAGGAGGAAGTGACGGACAATGTGGACAAGTTGAACAGCTCCTTCAGTCCATCCACGGCTTAAAATCGTAAATAAATGGTTTGTAGTGGGAAACAAAACTTTACGTTGACAATTACCATAATTCACTCGAGCTAGGCGTGGCGGGCTTCTATCACGCGCCGATGTACGGCACAACGTCTTCTCTTACATGGACCTCCTATCTTCACTCGTACAGGATAATGGGCGGCTTGTTACGTCGCGACGAATGCGCTTTCACAGGCTCGTTCTTCCGCCCGCTACGGTTGCGTTCGCGTCCGCGGTCACTGCCGTCTTTATCACTCCGGTCACTCCGGTCACTGCGTTCACGTTCGCGTTCCCGTCTCCGTTCGCGTTTGCGCTCATGGCCCCGATCGCTACCGTCACTGCGTTTTCGCTCCTGCCCCCGGTCGCTGCCGTCGCGTTCACGTTCACGTTCACGTTCACGGTCGCGATCCCGACGGGACGGTTTGCGTTGAGGTTCTGCCAACGCGGCAGCAGCACGGCGACTAGTTTTACGCGCCGACGTAGGCAACGGCGGTTCTAACGGGGCGCCGGCGCGCCGGCTGGGTTCACGCACGGCAGCGGCGGACGGATCGAACGCACGGCGACTTGGTTCACGAACGGCGGCGGCGGACGGGTCGAACGCGCCGGGTGCGCGCCGGCTGCCCACTGGTTCCTCGAGCGCCGGACGCAAGCTACCGCCGGCTTCCACGTTGCGGTAGTTCGGGTGGATATGCGGCACACTGGTGCGTTCTTCGTTCGCGCGCTTGTTGCGTTCACGACGGCTGAGTTTCCTCCGTCCAGCTGCGCCAGTCAAAGCGGCGGCAGCGGACGGCGTGTGGTCTGCCTTGAGGTTGTCGGCCTTCTTGGTCACACGCAAACGCCACACCAGCGCGATGACGAACAGCAGCGCAAGGGTACACACGACGATCGCGCCGATCGTCATCCATGGCTGCCAGAACGCGCCGTCACCGTCGCCGGCAGACGTCATGGACGTGGACGACGGGGTAGAAGACGCCACGATGGAGAACTTCTGACCGGTAGTCGTCGCGTTCTCGCCGGCCTTGACACTGTGGCCGCTCACGACGGCCTGGACGTAGATGTAGCCATCTTCGACTATCATACCTGCATCTGTGACGGCGTCGAGCACTTCGTCGTAGGAAACTTCGACCATCTCAACGTTGTTCACCGAGTCGCGGGAGCCATTGCCGGACAACGGATAAAAAAGTGCAGTCGTGTTGGCCACCTTGAGCGTCAGGTCCAAGTCGTTCTGAAGCGTAGCCTTACTACCGACAGATCCAGGTGGATCCGTCCACACGACCGTCACGCGGAGGTTCACACTGGCCGTGAGCATGAAGTGGAACGTCACTTCGCTGCCTTCCATCACGCTGGGCTCTGAACCACTAGAGGAGTTCGGAAAGAAGTAGATGGTGTTACTACTCGTAGATGAAGACGACGAGTTGTTGTCGCCCATGAACGACACGAGGTTCAGCATCGTCGGTTTACCGTATCCCTGGTTGAAATCCGGATACGAATTCAACGTTTTCGCTGCGGCTTCAAGCGCCACGCAGGACGTGACGCCCGTGCTGGGCTCAATCAACCGGCGTGACATGGATTCACCACTGTGAAGCAGAAGCGCCTTGATCAACGACGCCGGGATTATGTCCATGCCGTACGTGGGATCAGCCACGCCGTTCTTCCACCAGCCGTCACGCAGCCATTCGTAGATCAACACGGCCATACCAGCGATGACCGGCGTGGCTTGAGACGTTCCTTGTAGCGAACAAACAGCGGAAGACTTAATCGTCGAGCCAGGCTTCTCCGACTGTGACGAAGTGATTTCCATTCCCGGTGCAACCAGATCGGGCTTCTGCCGTCCGTCGAGCGTAGGACCAATCGACGAGAAGGACGCCACCGTGTTTTCATTCAGCACGGACTGGCACGGCGTCGAGGAGAAGGACGCCGCGGCGTTGAGACTAGCGCCAACCGAGATGACGTTCTTGGCGCCGGAGGGGCTACTAATCGTGTAGTCTCCGCTCTCTCCGCTGTTTCCTGCCGCTACGACGATGAGGATCTCCGGGTTCTCGTAGATGTATTCGTCCACCTGTTCCGTCTGCGTGTTGTAGTCGTTAGCTCCTGTTCCCCACGAGAAGGAGAAGATTTTGGCTCCTGTAGCCACTTGCGCCTTCATGAGGTTCGTCACTTCCCCTGGCGTCTCAAGTGACACTTCACAGCCGCTGGTGCCCGAGCACGTTGATTCCTGTTTGCCAATGTCCATAAACGCGATCCGCGCGCTCGACGCGATGCCCATATCACTGTTCTTCCTGCTGTACGAACTTCCAGCCAAGATACCGGACACGTGAGTGCCGTGGCCGCACGTGACGGCTTTAGCTTCGTCCACGTCGTTCGCGAACGTCTGGTAGTAAATGACCTTACGAGCGGTTAGATCCTCCTCGTCGTACATGTTACGGGACTCCTGGTCGAACTGGTCGTGGTCAATGTACAGTCCCGTGTCTGTAATGCCTACAATAATGGAGCTGCCGGTGATGTTGTGCTTCTGCATGATGTCCACACCCATCAGGTCCTGTACGTAGTCGTCCAGGCGTCGTCCAGCTTTCCTTTCCACGTGCTCCGGTTCCTCTACGAACCGCTGACGAAGCAGTCGCTGCTCGAGCGCAGGCATTTTTAAAGACTGGAGAGAGCCCGTCGTCACAACCTGTTGCAGATCGACCCACTCCACAGCTTCCTCGTCCAGTACGATGGCTACAGCTTGCGTCCACGTGTCGTAGTCGTCCACTGCAGCCTGTAGCAGGACACCCCCGGTCTCAGACGTTGAACTCTGCATCGTTAGGAGGTTTTTAATCCCCGTCGCCTTGGTAACGTACGCCGACAGCTTGGCGAACACTTGAGCAGTGTTAACAACCTTCGCCAGTCGAATCTCCAATGCTGGACCTTCCTTTTTCTTACTAGAGCTCCTTGAAAGAGCGTACGAGCTCTTAGCGAACGGCATGAGCTTCAGAATAGCCGGTAGAACCGTGACACTCTCCACACAGTCCAACGCGAGGATATCGTCTCCGATCGCCGCAGTCACGTGTACGAGCATCACTGTAGCCGTGGCGTCGTCCTGGTCGCTTCTCGTTAGGAACGGCGTGTTCTTTTCACTTGTAACCGGCCAAATGTCCTTAATCTCGGCTAAACACTGGAGTTCTTCACTGGACGAATTGAGTTTAATCAACGACGGTTTAAACTCCATTTCGTCAACTTCGTCGTCCAATTCAGTGGAATAATTGGCCAGCAATTCCTTCTGCAAGAACTGCAATTGACACGCATCGTACGTCGCATTGTCACCGGACAGCATGGCATCGTACGCAGTCGTAAAAGCCTGGTAAAAGCCCGAGAAAGCGTCCGTCTCCGGGTCGCCGATACTGAGCGTTACATCCGTAACACTAGAGCACGATACGACGCTGATAATGGTCACGTTCTTGCCGTCTTCGCTCGCTGCGTGGACGTCCCCCACCACTGCCGACTGGTTCGTCGTACTGCTGTCCGTGAAGCTGAAGGCCGGTCGCAGTCTCCGCTGTACCCTATTTCGCTGGTTTCGCTCTAAAAATGGTCCGCAATTGGTCTCCAGGCACTCGGTCGTCTCGCTTAAGTGTCGATACGCTTGCGCGACGTGCGCTGTGCTGCAGTGGTAAGCGCAAAAGGCCTCCTGGTCCACGAACTGCAGGCCTCGACCGTCCGTCAATGACGCGCCGACGTTCCCTGCGATGCTTAAGGCTAGAACCAGCACCCGCATGACCCGACGCATCGGCATGCCGGGGCTTCAGTCCTAAAGTCTCTGTGCTGGCCATTGCGCAGGACAAGACGCGGCACCTCTACCCGTTCGTGATCGCCCATTTTGATGGGCTGGTACCGGCTGTGCCCAGTGCTTTCGTGTGGGCATCAAGCGGTTTCTGAAAATGAATTTCTTAGTTTGTGTGGAATGTATTGTATAAGGGTTTCAATTGACCTGTATGATTAGATACCCTGTGTGTAGCTATCGACATGGCAACAAGTCAGCGCGATTTGGTCCGACTCTATCCCGGTTTTGGCCAATGAACAACGACCTTCTGGTTCCCCAGACGGAATGGAAGTGCCCATTTTCGAGCAGATTGAGCGCGTTAAGCGACACAAAATGCCCATGCGAGCTTCCGGTTTGTTGAAGGTTCTCAGTCACTACGGACGTGTGTCTGCCTGTTTGTATGGCTGGCCAGCGACGATGTGCCTTGCTGGGTTCAACGCGTGCAAAACTAGCGAATTCTCAGTGGAATGCTACAGGTTAGGCCATGGAAGGCGCCTTCGCTTCTACTACGAGTCTTATGTGGATTGCGGACAATTTGCGCCCGATTGAACGAGTAGTTGCACGCCGTAAAGCTGTGGAATGCGTCGGCTCTTGCCCAACCAGACCGGATAGTTGGCGTAGTACTAAATGCTGCTACACCCGCAGCCATTTAACGCAGCCATGTCAAGTTGCATCTGACTTGTGGCAGATTCACTGGCGAGCGCACTGAACCGACATTGCCCATGTGCATCAAAGTCTTGCCTTGCTTCTTTGGTGACAACTATAAAATGGGTATTTTAATGGGCATCTGCGCTACCTTTTTCGTTCGCTGGAAACACACGCGAAAGCACGGACGCAAACGAGCCATCGGCATTTTTGTCGAGATGTTTACAATTTCTGCACTGCCATCGAGCAGCGTAATGCCTAGAAACCCGGCGCAACGGGGCTCCGAGGCCGATCGTAGGATTTAAATGGCGACTCTATGGGTTCGAGCAAGCGAAAGCGCACGAAGTCGTAGCGGTAATTGGGAAGCAAATATTCCGTTCTGTCGGCCAAAATCAAGCAGCAAAAAAGCAACAACTTGTCAATGCAGCTCCTTGGTCTGTATGGTACAGTGTACCAACCGCACAGCGAGAAGCAACTGTCGTACCTATTATTGAGTACTTATTTAAAGTCATTTATTCCTATTTACCATTTTTGATCAAAATGTACCCATTTCAGTTTTGCACAATCTGCTCCACACGATTCAGCTGGATCACGCATGAGAGCTCTTCTCACGCGTCGTGTGCGACTCTCACTGCGCTTGCGAGGGTCTCCTTTGGGCCACAGCATTGTCAGTGTCTCCTCTTCCCAACCGTCCAAGAACGGCGATGCACTGACCAGTACAAGCAGCAAACTGGCGTCAAACGTCACGATCTCTCTTACTCCAGCTGAAGACTCGCTTCTCTCGTTTCTCGAGTACATCCAGACGCTGTACGCCCCCAATACGCAACTGCGCGTAGCTGGAGGATGGGTGCGCGACAAGTTACGAGGCGCTGAGAGCGAGGACATTGACATTGCATTGGACAACATGATGGGCGCCAAGTTCGCCCGATTCATCACGAAATTCCAGCGAGACCGCAGGCTCCCCCCGAGCTCTGTGGGCGTCGTGAAGGCCAATTCAGAGAAATCCAAGCACCTCGAGGTCGCTACCGTGACAATTGAAGGCTCAACGGTGGATTTGGTGCATCTTCGAGCTGAAGAGTATACGAATGACAGTCGCGTTCCGGAAGTGAAGTTCGCCACTCCACAAGATGACGCAACACGGCGAGATTTGACCATCAACGCTCTGTTCTACAATCTCCACACACGACAAGTGGAGGATTTCACTGGGAAGGGCATTGACGACTTGAAAGAAGGAGTAATTCGCACTCCGAGGGAACCTGTGCAGACGTTTCTGGATGATCCTTTGAGAGTGTTAAGGGCCCTGAGATTCGCATGTGAGTTTGGCTTTACGTTGGATCCAGCGTTGGAAAAAGCGGTGTTAAGCCAGAGGGAGATTGTTGGCGCTATGAGGAGGAAAGTGAGTCGCGAACGCATTGGCATTGAAGTGCGTAAGATGCTCTCAGGGAAAGATCCAGCACGTGCCTTTGCGTTCTTAAAGGAGTTCGATCTACTCGAGCTGGTGTTTAACGACACTGCAGGGAGAATGGGAGAAGGAGAAGACTACGAAGAGGAAGGCAATGACTTCAAGTACCCACCCCGAGAATTCACGGAGGAAATCCAGAACCGCGCCTTCCACTACCTAAACTACCTGCAGCACAGTCAACTGACCCTCCAAAACTACGAGATCTCGCACATAGAGTCTGCTGCTGCCATTTTCACGCCTCTCTTTCTCCCCAAGCTGCCTGTGATTGTCCCTGACACCCACTCGAGCTTAAGTTCGCCTCTTCCGGACGAGTTTCAGGGCGTTACGGAGCAGGAAATTGTCGAGAGTTCGCTGGAATTTATCGACAAACGTGAAGAAATTGTGGCCGCGCTGGAGTTCCCAGAGATCGTGGAGATGCTAAAAGTTCATGTCAAATGGTCCAAACCCACAGGAAAACGTGTGTCGCTCATCATCGAAGCCGTTGCGACGTATCCCGAGGCTCAGAAGGAGCTCAATGCGTGTACTGACGTTAGTTACGCCAGTGTGAAGCACCGCTTGAAGCGGTTTATGTGGATGACGCAGTATCACTCGGTGGTCGGACCGGCGTTGTCGATTTTAACCTCCGCTCGCAGCTTCAGTGCTGATGAAATGGATACAGAAGAGCAACAGACGATGTTGAAGGTGTACCTGGATATGGCCAAGTCTTACACTGTAGAAGACCTAAAGGACAAACCGAGTCGATGTCGTCGACTGGATGGCAAGACTGTGCAGGGCCAACTAGGACCTGATGCTTACCAAGACGTCGCTCGAGCTCTGCGTGTTCTGCAAGTATGGGAAAAGGTGCACTCAGAAGCGAGCATAGAGGACGAACTCGCTTTTCTAGACCGACTCCAGCCTCAACTACTCAACTAGACTAAGCCAACAAGAGATTTTTGTTTAAAACACGCTGGAAAAACGCTACAGCGAGCTGTTCTTCAAAATGACATGCTACGTCGACGTACAAGCCGAGTTAAAGCGGCTTCTCCTTGCGTTTCAGCTTGCCGAGCTCGATCCCCCAATCTGCGGTTTTCCAGGGAGCCTCCGATGGCACGACAAAGTCAATCGGAACATTGCGATGGCCATTGATTGAGCTCTTGGAACGTAGCGAGCATTGGTTCCACTCTCTCGTCCCACTCTCTCGTGATAACGTTCATGCGGAGACCTACCGACGTTAGTTGATCAACATTTCGGGCAGCGAAGGCGAATTTGCCGGAGCGAAGTTGGAGGGCAGCAAAAGCGACGCCGAATTTGTATCCGTGTAAACTCTCAGGTCACGGCTTTGTAGACGTCACGATAAAATCTGGGGGCACTTTGCAATGGCCGTTCTCCAGTTTGTATATCTCCGACGCTGGGAAAATACGCTCGTTCAATTCCGTCGTAAACGGGTCCCAGTCAAACCCCAATTTCTTGAATTCTGGATCACGGGCTACACACTCAGCATCGTCGCCCCTGTTCCGTAAATTCAGGATAGCGGACCCCAATTTCGACCCCGCTGCCATTTTAGGCCATGGCGGACAATCTGGTACCTTAAATGATGTGGATACGTCAAGGTTGCCAAACTTTTGTAGATAAATCTGCAGTGGCAGCAGGACCCTCTGGCGATAGCGTTGTTCTTCAAGGAGATTGGAGTCGTGGCAAAAGCCTAGTTGTGCTAATTCCTCGGCGTCCTCCTCAATTTTGCTTGTGTACTCTCCTCGGTGTCGTCGGCGCAAATTTGTGACTCGGACTCCGAGAGGGAACCCCCATAGCTTCTCCGGCCATTTTCTCGTCTCCATGGCCGATGCGGAAGAGCTGAGGGATATCTGTATGACCGTTGAGCTCGAAGTAGCGCTTTAGTGCAGGCTTGAAGTAGTGGTCCCATTTGTACTGAGTGTGGTCATAGGGGAAGTCCATTTCCTCGAGGTCCTGCACAGCGAAGTCCGGTAGTCGACCTTCCCTCCCTCGTTGACGCAGCCACTGGGCATCCTTTCCTAGAGAGTATCCCCAAGTCTCTTCAGGCCAGTTAGGGTCATTTTAGGGACGATGAAGGAGACTGGTACTATCAGGTGCTCCTTAAGTTTGAGGAAAGTTCGCAGTGCCGGCTTCGCTTTCTTTTGCCACTCGGTGACGCTTTCTGGAGCGGAGGGTGGGCGTCCTCGGCGGGGTTTCCACTTTGACGAGGAGAAGTGTCGGTCTAAATCCTGGCGTTGCGGTGGGGCGGACCCTAAGACAGACGTGAGGCGGATCGGAGCACGCGGCAGCGCCGTGCCACCGCCACAAATCTGAGCATCGTTGCGAATGGAAGCAATACCATGAAGCAGAATATGTATGCACTATGCTGGCTTACGTTTTGTACACATGAGGAATTTGGAATCTGGAACTAGGGATCTATTTTGTAGTATCATTGCCAATGTCATCTGGGATACACAGTACTATTTCAACACAATACATGTGCAATTTCAAACTCATTCCATAACACTTCATGAACTAGTACTATAATTTGTACTAGTAGTACTAAATTTTAGTTGACCACGAGCTAGAATCAAAAAAGGAATCTGAACCAAAGCGTTTAAAACTTAAAAAGTAGTACTGAAACTTCTACTACTACTACTAATGTAATATCGAATTCCACACTTTTTGCTTCACACGAAGGAGTTTCGCATTTCCGCAAATTTGGATGGGTAGTGCTGCGTCTACAAGTAGCGATGGCGCCAACCCTCGTGCTGTGGTGGTGTGTCATTCTTCCCAAGAAACTTCATTGCGAGCTCTTCTTCTAAGTGCCTTCAGAGAGTCCAGTCTCGACGTCGAAGTCCTCACCGACTCTTACCCAAAAGATCGCCAACAACGAGCCGAATTAATTGCCCAAGCCCAAGCAGCTTTCGTAGCAATCGAACCAACACTTCAAAGCAGCTCAGAGCTGATCGAAACGTTGTCCTATCTCAAAGACCAGCGGAAGACCGTCATATCTGGGCCTTTGACGTTCTTTTCGAGACCTTCAGGAGCTGTCGGTGCTGTGTGTCTGGCGCTCAGTCAATGGGATCCGCTGCTTTTTATTGACTCTAACAGACTCGCGTACTGGGCGCAAAAGTACCAGCTTTTAACTCGATCGGAGCTAAAAGATACCAAGGAAAACACTGAGATTGAGACTATCGACGTCGAGACACCGTCATCCCCACAGATTTTCTTCGTTTACTGCAACGACACTGAATCCGACCGTGTGGCTGACAAATTTGCCCATAACCAGCTCAGTACTGGAGGAATATCCTTAGCAGGAGAAGTTACACGTTGCCAGCACAGTTTAGAGAAAGATCTGGTCTCTCTTCGAGCTGCTAGTGTCGTCTGCATCGTCATCACTGAAGCTTGTGCAGGGGACGATGAAGCAGCGACTTTTTTCCGTCAGTTATTTGAGCACGCGTTAGAGTGGAGAAAGCCATTACTCCCTATTAAGGAACAACGTGCTTCACTTCATGGTTGGCTGGCATTGGCGATGGCTGGACGACTCTGGTATCAAGTGGACGTCACTAACCTTGAGCTGGTTGACACTCCGTACGCAAAAATCCCCGATTGTCCATGCAAAGTGAAAGATTCGTGTCTGGCAACGGACTTTACTCTATGCGCCAATGGCCTCTTGTCTTCCCCTACTCGGGCATTGGAGCGTTCACAGATCGCTACACAGGAACAAGCCGCAATACAAATCGCCAAAGAACGAGCACAAGTCCTCGGACTTACTAGGGACGCAGTGGAATCGCTCTGTCATCGTGTTGAAGAGCTGGTAAACTGTGAAAACGAGAGATTAACAGAATTGGAGGTTGCTACAACACGAAAAGCAGTCGAAACGGAAGCTACAGAGCCAATTGACCAGCCAAAACCTGAAGATTTACTACCACCAGAGGAGACGGAGGACAGCAAGAGTCTCCAGCCTTTATCCAGCATCCATTACGAAGTCACTCGCTTGGGTTTTGTGCCTCCACCGGCTGTAGTGGACGCTGATGGACTGCCCATTGTCGGACTTCAGCTAGACGCCATGTTCTCGTACCAATGGGGATCCCAACAAACCGTACTGGATATTCACCAACAAGGTCAAGTGCACAACTTACGAGCGTGGTTCGACGTCTATGGCTACATGCAAGGCAACGTGAACTCTGCGATGGCTGCAGCTGTGGAAAGTGTCGCTTGTGTGGTCGTGTTCCTTACAAAAGCGTACCTTGGGTCGGTTAATTGCCACCTCGAGTTCGCCTACGCTGCCTGCTGTCGTAAACCAATGATCTTTGCGTTCTTAGAGGACCCGCAGACACTGGAACTACCTGAATGGGTCCTCTCTGTAGCAGGGACTACCCAGTTTAACGTGTATCCGAGCTTAATCCGAGCTTCTCCGGATTCCAGTCGCGTGCTGGCGCTTGATATGCGCGCGGAACGTGGACGAGGAGTGCCTATGACTGACGTTCTCTTTGGAGCAGTGAGAAGATTGGCAGCTTGGCGTTCGAACTCCCCAATCTCGGTCGTGTATGACGGTAGTCTTCTACTTTACGCTACTACCAGTGCTCTTCATCACGCTCTTAGCAAGGAGACAGGAGGAGGCTCAAAGCCAACACTGTGTACACGTTGTGGTGGCGCTTTCTCTCCTGACATCCCGGCAAGCCTTGAAGGCTGTAGACGACACACTGCGTACTACATGGGAGGCTCGTTAATTGCTGGGAGGTGGGTCTGCTGCCAGGAGACGGATAAAGAAGGCCCTGGATGCCACCCAGCGCAGCACATGACGGTCGAACGCACTTGGACGGTGGATCCGTCCTACGGCACGTACACATACGATCCAAACCCGTAGAATGCTTCGACTCACCACCAAAAGTTAACACTGTAGTGTTCTACCAGAAACAACGCGGGTCTCACTCCCTGAACGTATCCATAGCCAGCATCCGTGGAAGTTTCGCCAGTCGACAGCTCGTCATTTGATCTACACACGAACACTAAGGTAATTTAGGACCGTTCCTTGGAATAAAAGCAACCCGGATCGGTACTGAACAGGAGGTTGGTTTACCTGTTAGAACTGGAAGCACCTGCCACTTGCAGGTGCCTCCCGCAGGCTGCAACAGTTCGTAAAAACTGTCTAGGGAAGCTTCTACATGTACATGCCAGCAACAGTCAATGATACGCGACTTACACACAGTCAAACCTTCATCTTGACTCGGTTCGTTGTAAATAGGGTCATTGATACCACCGTAGAGGCAGCATGTCACCTCAGACCTGAACCGCAATCCAAACCGTGGCAAATCCTCCGAGCCAACACGAGCGGCGGTGGTTGACTTCAACCTGACAGCGATGCTCTCACAGCACAAAATTCCGAGCACTTGAAACACTATCCGTTGTGTCCTATCGACGACGGTTGCTTGTCTGGACTAAGATGATGCTTCTACAGTACTCGCCCTCATCTAGTTGCAAGGCTTTCCATTCTGAACGCACTCGTGTCAACGCGCTTGATGGCGAGAACCTCAAGCCGTCGAATCGTCTTCAAACATAGAGAATTGAACATCTCAGCTTCACTTACGTTAGGCCCATTGAAACGTGCCCCCACGGCCAAAAGAACCACAACACCTGGTGTCTGTTGTCTGTAGATCTCGCATAACTAAATGTCGCGTTCGCGGCGCTATTTTTCACGCAGCTGGTCCCGTTCATATGGCGGATGAACCTACACCCGTGTAAGATTGCACCTAGCTCATGCAGCTCTCGTTGTTCGAGCCGAAGCTCTCGGAAAGGATTGGCGTCGTCCTTGGGAGACGATGCGGATGAAAAGTTTTGGTTGCCGCTTTGTGGTCGACGTACGACGCTCGATAAGATGGTCATCTCACCTTGAGCAAGTCCCCGAACGACCCCACGAGCACACACAGCCCTCGTTCTCTTCGTGTCAACAACGGAGTGTTATTTCTCGCGGATGCCTCTCAGCGAAAGACGTTTGCGAAGACTGCACCGCCACAAACTGATGCGGAGAAACGAGCCCTGCACGATCAAGGTAGACCGATGGTGATCATCGCGTTCACCAACGGATAGGCGGGCGATCCAGGGATGTCCGGATGTGCAGAGTGGCACGGACAAGGCGCCGTGCTGCCGGTGCGGTTCAACACCACGTCCCGGTTGTCGTGGATCGAGCGCCACCTCCATCACCTGTATCCAAGCAGCAACCGGCAGCTCAATCTGCGAAGGACACGAGACAGCTAGTACCGTCAAAACTACCGTCAAACGTCGATCAACACGTCTGCACTGCAGACTCTGCAGCTAACGTTGGCCACAGTTCCAATGTGCAAACTGTGGATCGCGTTGCCCCTACTGCTCATCTTTTTTCAACGCCGGACCGTGCGGGTCCTTGTTGCAGTGGTCGGGTAGAGACCGTCGCTTGGGGCAGCGCTTGGTGAGATTCGCTCAGCTTACTTGGAGTTGACGCGCACCTTTTCTCCAGTGGTCTCGTTCAAAGACCCGGTCGGCGCGCGCGGAGCCACACGCGGCGTGCATTAGCACACGTGCCCCGCGCCGAGGCAGAAACCACACAATAACACCAGCGTGCAACCTCTGTGTTAGCACGAGGAGCTCCGGCGGCAGCGATACGCACTGAGGTCACCCCTACAAAGGCTGCATCTGAGCGACGGCAGCTGATTACCGCTTCAAGTGACATTCGGAGTCCGATTCGGACAGGAAATTGGCCGGCGGATACTCACGGCTGCGACGGTTGTACTTCGGGCAAGCTGTGACGGGTGTCTCTAGGCAGAAATCGACGTTTGTAAGGCGCGTGCCCTACAGTACACGGCGCCGGAGTGTCCGTTCACGACGGCTAGCCAGCCTGTTTAACATCTTGGCCGTGGAATTGAACGGACACTTGCCGCTGGCTATGCACGGGCTCATGTTGAAGGCGTCGCTAGGCCACACAAGCTCCGATCTCCCCCCCTCCGCCTCTCGCGCGTGTTTCTCGTGGTGTTTATTGTCGGGCTCCGCGCATTTCGGGGGGAGCACGAACCCTCTACGTTGGTCCGCCCCCCTGGAGTCCACAAACGCCCAGACAGCCGGACCTACATAGCCCGCGCGCGTGTCAAAAGCCGCCATTACTGCTCTCAGAAGTGCTCGGTCGCTTTTACGTGAGCTTTTGGCCAGGAAATGCCGGCCAAATTGCAGGCGAAAGTGCGCGCGTTTAAACTTGGCGGAATCTAGTGCGAGCCTGCTCGTTCCAACAAACTTGAGTGTAAATGGAGCCTGTCTTCATTGCGTCACGCCAAGTCCGGCGTAGCGTGTCGTGCTCGGCCGACGCGTTCCGGCCTCTAACATTGCGGGCGTCACGAAAGAAGAGCTCACCATGGCCGGCTTACGGTCAATGTCTCGCCGCCCCAATCCTCAATGAACGGGTATTGTAACTCAAAAGTTAGCTCTCAAACTTTGAGTCAAAGGTATCGCCAACTACGTTGCAGATACCGAGATGTAGAGGTGCCGTCCTGGTAATCTCAAGCGTTCGCTGGCGTTGGGTTGCGCTGCTCGATCGCGTTGCTGTGAGCCAAGCGGCGGCACCAAAGTCTCCTCTGTCTCTTTCAGAGCAGGTTTTGAAAACGGGGCAGCGCTCAAAGCTGCTCGGTTTTTCTCCCCGAATGAACTTCCCATGACAGAGACCAGGCCGTGTGCTTGGTTGCGAGACATCCGGCGTCTCTCTTCAAGCATCTCCACTGGTTCCCCGTGCTACACACACGCCCCGCACCGAAGGTCCGCCACCGTATGTATCTCTTCTTAGCCAAGTTTGCAGCCCCAAATCCCCGTCGCCGAGCCAAACGAGAAAACGTCGCTGGGGGTGGCTGGCCCCAACGTTCGTAACAGCAGACAATCAAACACGCGGCTCGGCTCGGCCTGTGTACCATCCGCATTTCCGATTTCGCTCGGCATAAGCAATCTTGCTTACACAGTGACCAATGGTACCAACTGCCGGCCCCGCCGAGCTTCAGTTCTCAAGCTTCCTCACGCAACTCAAAGCACCGCCAGCTACTGAGGATCCAATGCCTTCCGAGGAACAGCAATGGTCGTCGCCTACGAGCATCACGACCAACCCAACGGATGCCACGACGACCACGTCGCAGCCGTTACCCAGCTTCACGCTGGACCAGCAAAGCAACAATTACTATGTAAATGCCCACGTCCCGCGCAGCATGGCAACGCCGACCGGATACTATTCGCAGCAGCTTCTGCCGCCGCGCGACGCACAGACTACTTCGACTTCAGCGCCATGGAGCGCCCCGACCTACAGCACGGGCGCGCCAATGCTTGGCGATTATCTACACCAGCAGCAACCTCCGCAGCCGCCGCTGCACCCGCTGGTCATGCAACACAGTGAGCCAATGCCCCGTTCCAACGACGAGGACCTCGCCATGGACGCGCAGATGCTTCGCGAGGTGCTTCAGGAGATGCCGACCGGCCAGACGCCGGTCAACGCACAGCACATGCAGCCGCGCGGACAGCAAATGCCCGGTTTGCAGCTCCTATTCGCGTCGCCGATGCACTCTACGGACATGAACACGGTGTCACAACCGGCATTCTACAGTAACAGCGTCGGCATGAACGCGCCGGCCGACATGTTGCTTACGATGAGCCAGACGGCTTCAACGCTGGGATCCGCGCCGGTCGCGCCCATGTTCCCGTCCGTTGCAACGCAGGACCGGAATCTTCTGTCCAGCACATTGCCGCTACCGACCGGTTCAGTTAATCTACCCGGCGCGTTTGACCCGCTCGCAGCCGCGGCTGCCGGCGGAATGGTGCCGCCGCCTACGCTCCCGCGCAAGAAGCGCA
The DNA here is from genome assembly GCA_030027945.1 of Phytophthora plurivora. Classification (NCBI taxonomy): domain Eukaryota; phylum Oomycota; class Peronosporomycetes; order Peronosporales; family Peronosporaceae; genus Phytophthora; species Phytophthora plurivora. The sequence continues at coordinate 493,997 of CP125273.1, forward strand.
CCACGGCCACGCGCATCTGCAAGGTGGAAGGCTGCACTAAAGGCATCCGATCGCGCGGCCTGTGCAAGGCTCACGGCGGCGGTCGCCGGTGTACAACGCCTGGGTGCACTACAAGCGACCAGGGCGGCGGCCACTGCGTTCTCCACGGTGGCGGCCGCCGTTGCCGCATTGAAGGATGCAAGAAATCGGCGCAGTGGCGTGGCGTGTGCAAGATGCACGGCGGCGCGCGCCGGTGCCGGTACGGCCAGTGCACCAAGAACGGCCAAGTGAAGCAGGGCTACTGCCGCATGCACCACAACCTGCTGACGGCTCAACGTCAGCAACAAGAACAGCTCCAGGCGCAGCAGCAGCATCAGTTACAGCAACTTCAGACTGCGCTGCCGCCGGTCGCGGCCGTGCCCGTCAAGCTCGAGACGAACGGCATATAAATCACTTCCGAACCCCCCGGTCGTACATCGCAAGGAGATCCTCGTCCACGTTGAATAGAGAGAACAAAGCGTAATAAACATAATATAGTAAACCCACGCAAGAGTCTCCGCTAAAGCGGTCGTCTACAGCTTCAGTTTCACGCTCCGGTGGTCGGGTAGTGGCATTAGACTCGTCAAATACGGTGAGATCCTATTAGTAACTTGCTGTCACACGCCCAAAGCTTGAGTATGGCGACTAGCAAGGCTTCGGCTTGTGCATCTGCTGGGTCCCAAGACGGTCAGCTGGCTCACGAGACGCGTTTGCCTCATTGTGACTCGGCCGACGCGTTGTCTGCCGTCCCATCGGAGCAAATGACCGGGAGCCAGAAAAAAGGGACGACGTCGAGCTTTCGCAAGTTCCGGGAGGCGCTGATGGCCAAGAAGTTCGAGAAACACGACAACGTGCCGGTAAGATCGATGATAGTTCGCTTAGAGATCGTTGACCATCAACATTTGAGTGCTTTTTGGGATGGTTTTAGGTGGAAGTGGATGCTGTTTCTGGCCTGTTTATTGGATCTTATGGGGCGGCCAGCAACTTCCAAGCGCTGAAAGGAGCAGGAATCACGCATATCCTATGTGTTTCCCCTTCGTTGCCGCTCAAGTGAGTGAATTTTGTGGCTTTATCGCGAGAAAGTATTAATTTTGTGCGTTTTTGAGTAGATTTCTTGAGGATTTTACGTATATGCAGCTCCAAGTGGCAGATTTAACCTCGGTGAACATCTCCAAGTACTTTGACGAAGCGTTGAGCTTTGTCGACAGGTATACAGATGAAAAGCGTTGGATATATTTTATCTTGAAACTAACGATATAGTGTGATAGTGCACTGTCTTCAGGTGGAAAGGTGCTCGTGCATTGTTTTATGGGAATATCCAGATCTGCAACAATTATCCTCGCCTACTTAATAGCGCGCCAAGCCCTCACACTCCCCGACGCGTTGTGTGAATTACGTCGAGTTCGACCTCAAGTCAAGCCCAACAGTGGATTCTACCAGGAATTGGTTGCGCTTGAGAAAAAAATCCACAACAAGAAGAGCTAAAGAGGAAACTACCAGAAAAATATAGATCTCGTGGCGTCCGTTTCCCCATAATCCCAACTTGAGCAACACATTCGCAGTCCCATACGTAACGGAGCCTCAAAGGCGCTATCAAATGGCTCACTCTTCGATCCGATCCCAGACTCGCGAATTCCCCTTTACAACATGGTTCACCTTGACGTTTGTAGAGAAACCAGCGGCTTCTGCAAGTCTCACGCCATCCTCGAAGAAGTCCCTCTTGATATCCACGATACATGTATCCCAGATACGCAGCAGCTCGTCGAAACCGACTCCAACGCCTCAAAACCCTCAAAATCCGCTCCAGCACCAGCTAAAATCCTGTTTCTCGACGGAGTTCGCGGTCTGGCAGCGATCTTAGTGGTGAGTCAACACTCCCGGGAATATCTACACGACCTCGACCTTGGAGCTTGTGCGGTGGACACTTTCTTCGTGCTTTCTTCCTTCCTGTTGACGATGATTTTCATGAAAAAGAGCATCCGGATGTTGGCGCAGAAGGCCAGTTACCGGAAATGGGCGTTTACTATGGCCGACTACTTCTCCAAGCGTTTCTTCCGAGTCTACCCGCTGTTCGCTACTGTCGTTTTCATCATCTGGCTGCTTCCATTCGAAGAAAAGAAGCAGTATTTCCTCGTAAAGGAACGTGGCCACTTTGATTTGTTCAAAGTACTGACATTCAGCTTCCAACACCGGTATTTCGTCTTCTGGACGCTTCCGCTCGAGATCTCGTACTACTTCTGCCTCCCGATCTTCGTTTTAACCGTTCTTAACCTCCGTCGCTTCTGGTGGGTTCCATTCGCTCCTCTGTGTCTGTGGATCACTTACGCTGGCTGGCACGAGCGTCGATCCAGCCATTCGCCTCTACTACCTCACTTACCGACGTTCCTGGCTGGATCTATGGCTGCTGCTTTGTATGTGAAGTTCGACATGTGGATAAAATCTACTGGATTAGAGTTTTCCAAGCTCCAACAGCTTGTAGTGCGAGGAATTGAGTACGCCGCTGTTGTGGTCATCCTCAGTGTCTGTTTCCGTCGGAACTCCCACCCTGGAACGCCTACAGAGCCCACAATGTTCTTCCATTGGGTGCACAAGCACGAACATGACGACGGAGGCTTCCCGTTCATCAGTGTACCAGTGACTTTAGTCATTGTGATCGAGATGTTACTGCCGTCCTGTATTTCCTCCATGTTTGAATGGAGTGTACTGAGATACTGGGGAAAGATCAGTTTTTCCGTGTACTTACTGCACAGCTTCGTGGTCTTCAGTGACATCTACGGCAAAGATCCAAGCATGTACTACGAGCGGTTCTTCATCCGGTTTGGACTTATCCTACTACTGTGTACAGCTTCGTATCATTTGGTGGAATATCCGTCGCAGTTATTAGCGCAGCGGATCACCAAGGCGCTGAATGAACAGGAAGCTAAAGGCACGGGAAGTTTGGCGATCTCTTTCCAGTTTGACACCAAGAGGTTTGCACGACCTCCTCATACGACGCAGATTGCCTAAAGAAAACAAAAATAATCAATAAAATGAAAATACCTTGTTTTCTTGATCTATTTATATAAAGTCAGTACATTGCAAGAAGATAAATGCGGAACATTGTCAAAAACTCAAAATGGCCATGAGGAGCGTACGTGAAGCCCGTGGGCAGTCGGCAGATAACGAGGACCATCTGGATTTGATATCGACCGACTGTGACATGGTCCTGTCGAAGGAGGAGTTCGATATGTTGCAGGCTTTCCACCGGTTTGTGCCTTTGCCTGCGCTCACGTCAAACATCCTACGGGTTTTCTGTGAGGACGATCTACAAGTTCCCGAAGCGTCCAACGATGATATCGAGGACGATACCTACGCCAGCAACGATACACCACCGCACAAGACAACTGGTTCCACTTCAGGATCAGGAAACATCCTCCATCATCCTTGTCATCCGAAGAAATTAACAAAGAAACCTCATTACCAGATCAACTTAACGTCACAAACCCCTCGCATCCAACAGCAACCATCCAGACCTCCTAGTTCAAGCGACTCAGAGCGATCGGAACGTCCTGAATCAAAAGAATAGCAACGACACACACTCTCAATGCAGCAGCTTCATTTCTTGTCTTTCTTGACCAGAATTTCATCTTTTCTTCACGGTTCGACTGCCTCCACTTCCACCTCGACAATTTCTTCCTCCACGAGCTCATCCGCGATTTCTCCGTTGTCTTCTTTTTCCTCCTGAGGCAGCAATTTATTGGCAATGAACTCAGCAATGGAGTCTTCGTCCCAGTGAGCCACACTGTTAAAAAATAAAAAAAAGTTAGAATCACGTAAAAAAAAAAACACATATTTCTGCTTTCCCGGACCTGATCTCTTCGATTTTCTCCCCACTTTCATCAAAGAACTCCAGCATGGGGAGTCTCGGGTTGGTTTCCTGCACTTCCAGTCCCTTAATTTGCTCGGCGTGGTTCTCCACAAAGTTCGCCACTTTCGGGTACCGCTTCAGTCGTCGCTTGTTCACTGCCAATGCCACTTTAGGGTATCGACGTCCTTCAGCCTCCAGCACTTTGGAGAAGTCCGAGCAGCATTCTTGACACTCCTGCACCACATTTTTGACGCTCTTCGTCTTCTTTGACTTCTTTTTCGACACTTTTTCCGTCAAAAACGTCGATAAATCGTCGCAAAGGCGGCAGTCCAGCGCGTCTGCGTCGAATCCAAGCGACGTGCAGCGATCCAGACGTTCCGTAGACACAGCGGGAGCAGATGAGCCCTCGGTAGCGGACTCGGGCACCTCCTGCGCGGAGATACAGGCCGCTACGAGAAGCAGAGAGGGTAGCAGCCTCATGTTGTGATCTTTTGACACGTAGATTTATGCTAAGTTCGCATGAAGACCAAAACCGCACTTAGGTTTCGACTAATCAGGTTGAAGCGCTTAATTTATGCCTGCTACACCGTATATACTGTCTTTTTATATTATCCTGTTTCTCAAAAGTAGTACAAAACATCTTCTAAACCTGTATATCGTTGCAGCATTTAAACTCTTGATCATTATCCGGATCGCTTATCCGGAGCTGAAAACATCAGGATCGCACAGTCGTCACTTTACCAGTCCTCCATGGCACCGCTGTCTCTCTTCGCTTCGCGTGCCGCTCTGCGTGCTTCTTGTGCGCGTTTCCCCCTCGCTTCCTTCCACTCGAGTACAGGATCTCTTCGTACTCGCGCGGCGGAGCGTTCGCAGGCCGGTCCGCCCTCTTTATCCGCTTCAAACGACTCGACGTCCCCTTTAATCAGTGTGCGCAACGCTGCCAAGGCCTCAGGGGAGCTGGATGTCCTTCTACCACTTCCGGGGGTCAAAGGTCTCACCCGGTTGGGTCTGAACGACATCAACGCGAGTGTTCACGATCTAATTGAGGCGGTGAAGCGCGCCGATGCCTCATTGAAAGCCGTGGAGATCGCTACACCGGACGGCACCAAACTGGCTCGTACTGTGCGTCTAGGGGAGCTCACGTCCATGAGTTTCTGTCTGAGGCTCAACCATGTCAATGTGCTCGTGGAGAGTGACGCGGCTGCGATGGATGATCGAAGGGCGAGGGAAGAAAGCGTGGCCTTCGCGACGGTTAAAGCTGAGATGGAGAAGGACCCCCGCCTCATTGTGAGTTAGTTGGAAAACTAAATGAGGATGGGGTTGAGGTACTAATTCTTGTTTGAGGTATAGTTGCCGCTGCATGAGTTTTATCGGATGTGCCATAACGCCGGAGCTGAGGAGGCTGTGGCGACCAAGTGGCTAAGGGAATTGCAACGTCGGAACCTCGTGGTGCATTTCGACCGGTCTAGAAACCCTCAGCTGGAGAATGCTGTGATTCTACGCCCTTACGTGAGTTTTTATTTAGTGTTTTAGTGTTTTTGAAAGGAAAACTGAATTGTTTGTACTGTTGCAGAGCTTAGAGAGTGTGTTGACACTGCAGAACTCGCTGGATTCCGAGATGTACAACATCAAACACGACCGGAAGGTGAAAGAACGTCAACTGGCCGAGTTGAACGGCTCATTGAAGAAGTTGCAACAAGTGGAGAATGAGGTGCAGCTAGCGGCACGGCGTATGCCGAACGCGCAGAAGTGGGTGGGTCTCACGGGTCTCACTGGCTTCTACGGTGCACTGATGTACTGCGTCTGGGACGTGTACTCGTGGGACGTCATGGAGCCCATCACGTACTTCATCGGCTTCACTGCTGTGCTGGGCAACTCGTTCTACTCCAGTATCACCAAGAAGGACCCGACGTACAGCAACATGTTCCAGAAACGGTACTTGGATCGCGTGGAGTTATTGAGCAAACAGCGCAAGCTCGACCCGACCGAGATCCAGAAGCTCAAGGCTCGCATCACCGACCTTGAGAACGACATCACGCTGCTCTCTCAATGGGAAAAGGTGAACGTGTCCAGCCCCAACTTGCACTAACTGGCTTGCTTCATTGAAAAGCAGCCATTTGGGTGAAAAACTGGCGGCTTCAACTCTTCCAACGCAGCGAACGAAGCTTGCATTGGAGTGTTGTCGTCCCGCAAACTATCGTCTATTTCATGTAGACACTGTTTCCATAAAAATATCGTCCTGCTAAAAGAAAATCTGATAAAAGTGTTTTTCAATAATTTTCAACCAATCAGAAGTCTTCATATTATCGGAATTCCATTTGCAGAACGGACCTAAAGCACGAAAGATCCAAGCGAAATGGCGGCGAACCAGAGCATCAAAGAGCTGATGGCGGCCGAGACCAAGGCCTCCAAGATCATCAGCGAGGCTCGCCAAGGTGCGCAGCTTCTAGACTCAACCCTCCACTTAGTAGAAATCGTGTTCTAAACTTTTTTTTTCTTATTTAGAACGCGGCGAGCGGCTCAAGCAGGCCAAACTGGAGGCGGAGGCCGAGATCACGGCCTACCGTAAGCAGATGGAACGCACGTTCCAAATGAACGGCAACACTGACGTAAGGGAAACTTCAATTTTACAATATTTTCGAAAGGGAAGGGAAATCTTGGAATGCACGACTGACTTTTAGGATTATTTTTTTTTATTTGCAGCTAATGGGGGACGACCCGAGCATTTTGGAGGAGGAGACCCAACGCGACATTAAGAAGATGCAGTACGTTATGGAGCGAGCATAGTTTATTATGGTATGGTGATTTAATTTGTATACTATTTGTTTTGTGAAGGGCGGAATTCCAGCAGAACAAGCAGTCGGTGATCACCATGATGGGGCAGCATGCTGTTCGTGTGCAGCTCCGTGTGCCCGAGGCTCGTAAAGCTTAGTTGAAAAGAGACTTTGGTGCAGCAGGGAAAGAAGAAGAGAACAGCTGGAAGTGGAGTAGCAGACACGCCAGGATTCGTTGTGGGGTTCTTATAAGTACTCCTCAATCACAAGATACTTCTTGTCATTATGCGCGATAGGATGTTATATCCTGTTCATTTAATTAGCTGCTATTTTCTTCCTTCGTGGCACACGCTGGTGTTTCCGAAGACGAAGGGAGACGCCTTGGGCTATCTGCGTGAGCGGATCATGTGCGGTCGTCAAAGCCCAGCCCATCGATGCCACCGGCATGGATGTATTGACCGTTGAACGTTGGTGGACTGGGGCTGTGCAACCCGTTCTTGGTTATCTGGGACGTCCAGGAATCTCTGTACACATATCTACACCAGAGACGACCAAAGCTGAAAAAGAACTGGGAGTGACAGTCACCGCTCTCAACGGTGTTCGAGGGGTTGAAGCAGAAGTACGAGCTGTTCGCTGCACATCGAGACGGAAGGTCGAGAATGGATCAAAGACTACAGTGGGACCGATCGGTTTGCGTACATGAAGAGCTCCGAATTCGACAACAGACAGCGCAAGCGGGGGCGAAATGAACCTGAATTCGACGACACGTTCCAGCTGCGTTCGTTTGAGAGTACTTGCAACTATTGCCGTCTGTGATAGACTCTTTGTTGTCAACCGAGTTCGAGGTGCTGCTTTCGGAGGCATGTGCCACGCCACAACCCAGGTTTGCAGTGCAGCAAGAGGCCGAAAATTTGTTCTCATCGGCCAATGTTACCGTATACTTGTGGGAGTGGGTGACGTACATCTACAGCGCACAAGTGATAGAGGAGTTTGGGTCTTCAGCCGTGAGCTGTTACCGGCGCAGCTGATCGAGTCGATCAAGAAGAAGACCGTGACGTGGTAAATGTGATACATTATTATTCGCCACCATAAAGCTATCACTACGATCAACTACTCGAGTCACTAGTTTGACTGTTCGTCGTGTCCGGTCGTTTCGCCTTTGCTAACATCCTCCTCTTTGGATGTTTCGCCAGTGGATGTTCGTGGTTCCGGGACAGAACTTCCGCCCTATGTTTGTTTAAATTACAGATCGCCGCTCGACTCACACGATATTCCTTCGCAAGCGCCGACTGCTTTTCACCTTGTGCAATTCGCAGTAAAATCCGTCGGCGGTCGATCTCACGCAGATACCGCGAGGTCTTGGGGCGCGGCTCGACAGCTTCAGGCGACCGGAGAACTGGAGAACACGTTTTGTCACTTTCCACTCTGTTTTTAAGCGTTTGGTCCATGGATTTCGGCTCCAGACTGCGTAGATTTTCACTCCAGTCGCTGAACCGGTTCCTCGTGGTTTCCAGACGTGGTGGCGTCCATTGGAACGAATTGTCCAGTACAGACGAGATGCCTCTAACGTTGTGGCGTCGAAGCAGTGAAGCCATTCCGGGGAGTCTATCGACGTGGCCTCGATTCGGGATGCGACGTCGGTATTCGTAGCGAATAAAAGGCTGATGGGGGTGTAAGTACGTGTTACAGTTGCTTTGGGGCTCGAGGTCATCGAGAATCGAAGTGGGGGAGTTGGTACTTGGAGCCATTGTGGTGTTCGAGAACCGAAATGCTATGTGTAGATTGTCAAATGGAGACTCGACTGGGCTGTAGGTGGATCAAAAATGAATGAGGAATGATCGAGAGGCACGCGAGAACGCAAGTGATGGCGGTTTCTTCCTTTAACGTTTTTTTCGTGAGTTTCTGGAGCCTGTCAGTCATCCTGGTGTGTGTACGAAGGAAGGGGATTTTTAGAACGATTAAATGAGAGATGTGTTGCGCTTCTTCGGGTTGCGTTGAAGCGAGTGAGAGTTCTGAGCATTTTCAAGACAAAGAAATAGCCATTGAACGGGTAAAGTCTTATGAAAATGCTAAAGTTGGTAAGTTTGCATCAATTATCAATACTCAGCAAGCAATGGAGCGTGGATAAAGTGCGACATACCAAAGTCCCATGCACTTGAGATACTTGAAACGTCATCGAAACTCCCAGTCTCCGCCCTGATGGCAGATGTCAGTCGCAACCAAACCAATTTTAGTATTCTTGACCCTGCTGAACTCGCTAGCAGACCCCTTTCGTTCCTGTTTTTAGTAAGTAACTACTTTCAAGACCAGCAAGTGAAGTTAGTTCAACGTCCGTTTTTCACGGATCTCTAATGGGAAACCTCGATGCGATCAAAAAGGCACTTTTCGGATACCAGTTCGGTGTCCGTTGATACTGTCGAGCAATAGATTGGAGCTGAGAGATCTAGAATTTGCACAATCCCTTGAAGGGGTTTCATTTAACGGCTCCTGTCAACGCAAAATCCCACTTTGCTAACGCTGTAGCTCTGAACACGAAGTATTGTACGTCCACAGCACTTGAGCTGGATTTAGTAGGAGAGTTTTGAAACCAAAATTGGCACTATTCAGTTGTATTGAAGGGTAAATCTTTTGTTAGATAGGCAATTTCCACGGTTTTGGCTAGTAGATAGCTGCAGCTCGCCTCGCAAGCCATACAAGTCTCGATTTCTCTTGGTTGTCGTGTTTATCGTCGTCTTGGCGTTCGATATGGGCAGTAGCAATGCGTAGACTTGGGTGTGCGTGCTGTAACTCTCGAACTGTGAAAGCTGATACCGCCAGAGTCACAAGACACAACAACTCCTCCACTGCGCCTCGATCCAGCAGTTGACGAATACTTTTAGCCACTCGAAGGCCCCCCACTGGGTCTGTGAACGCGTAGAACAAACAAACGTTGTGTGATTCTACCGCTGGAGGTATTTCAACCATCTCGTCCACGGGAGAACCGACTTGAGGAAGATTGAGTTGGATTCGTCCAGTAGGCAAGTCCGGTTCGAGTGTCTGGAAGATTGAAAGCATCGGAGAACCTCCAGGAGCGATAGAGACGCCACATAGTGTAGAATCTTCCGTATTTCGTCTATTGTGCGTCCATACGAGCATTTCTTCGACCACTAAAGTCATCAGACGGTCGCAATAGTGGCGAAAAGCAGAATCCGAAGTATCACGACTCGAAAGAAGAGGAAAAAGCCGTTCTGCGGACTGTAAAGCCACCGCGTGGACACTTGGAGCCTCCGAGAGGAGAAGGGAGATCCGATTGGACCTACTTTCGTCTTCTTTTCGTCGTGCCTTCTTTGGATGTTTAGCTAGCGGATCTCCATGTTGACGGGAAATCACGAGCTCTCGATGTTTGTTGAGGTTGCAAATCGCAGCACGAGTGACTCGGAACTCCTTAGCAAGAGCTGATTGCTTCTCACCACGATCAAGACGCGATAAAATCGACCGACGGTCCATTTCACGTAAATATCTGGAGTTCTTGGCGTTCGAGTCGGTGATAATAGGCGAAGGAGGTCGTAGGGGCATTGGTATCGGTATCCCCATAGGCACAAATGCTGCGTCGTAGCTTTCCATCGCCAGAACCTCGCGGGCTCGTGCTTTCGACGCTGCAAGACGACGTCTTGGACTTGTACGTCGACGTCGATTACTCGGAACTTCTTCACTCTCGAAATCGACCAAAGGTAACGCAACGGACTCCCGTCTTTCAGCGTAAGGCAACCACCGACTCGAGTGAGTTCTCAGAAGCCGAGGGTTTGTAAAAGCCGATAGACCTGACATAGAGGGAATAAACTCCCTTGAAGCTTCAGAATGGCTGGTGTTTTCCTGCTCCTGTCGAATGAGTGACGCCACACTAGGCAGCAGCATCGCTCCTTCTTCAATCGACCTACCTCTGGGTCGCGCTGGTAGATAACGAGCTGAATTTTGTCTGTTGTCGATACGGTCAAAGCTTATGGGCTGGTCCTGGTGGCTTCGAAGCGTGAGATGAGGTGGGGGACTGAGTCTCCTTTGAAGACTGTCCCGATGCGCTTCCTGTTCTTGAGGGAACATTTCGAAATGGTGTTTACTCTCTATGGTACCGGCGAGAGATGGTATATCTAGCAGGAAGTCAGGACTTTGGCTTGATTCAAAGGAGCGTGGCAAGACTGCATACTGACCATGACACTGGGATTTTAATTTCAGACTTTCGTTTCGGATTCGACCTCGATAGTACTGCGAGTAATTTCACAACGCACCTACGAACCCTGGCATTTGGCCGACCATAATGGTCGTGACAGACCACAGAGGTTAGACTTATTGGAATTGCACTAAAGAAAAGAAAAGCTTCTCGATAACTAAAGTCTTATTTAAAAATATAAATTCCTGGCGCTTCATTTGCACCGAGGCTGGCCTGTGGTGGTCAGACGTTGTTAGATCGAGATAAGGACAGCCAAGGACTTGCTGGATCATTGAGCTGTTGAAATTTCCGCAACTTTTCGCTTCAGTAAAGATCCGCGAACACGTGCTCCAGTGCAACTCGCATTTGCGTTGGCGAGAGGCACGAAGGTCTCTATCATATGCGCTCAATGTCTCAACAACAAGGTGAATTGTCGACATCTCCTCCTCTAGTTAACACAAAAAGCTTGGTGGTTTCAGTGGAATCCCATGGCTGTATTTGTAGTCTTTGCGATGAGATCTTTAGTGCTATTCGAGTCGAAATTCTGCCCCGAAATATCGGGAAATGGCTGACATGGGACGATGAAAGGCACCTACTCAACTGTTTTCTCACATTTCAATCTACTTTTGATAAGAGTGATGCCGTCGCTCTTAGGTCTCCACCTGGGGCGATATGACCCTGCAGCCTCCAAACCTTCCAGGGGCTGGTGCAATGACGTTCCGTACGACGACAGTGAGGCTGAAGCGGAATGGGAAGAATATATCCGACGCCATGGAAGCATCGAGAGCAACCAGTTCGACGACATCGACAGCGTCGGGAGCTTCAAGATCGAAGAAGCGAGTGAAGAAGCGATCGAGGACGAGATTGAACAGGCCCAGCTAGAAGAACGTGCCAGTCTCGAGTCAAGAACTACGAAGTACGAGCTAGAATCACCAGCTCCTCGTTTCTTTAATTTTCCAGTGCGAGTTAGCACGGAACTCGTACCTGTGGAAACTGTGAAAATGAATGACATTTCCCAAGAAGAAGTAGCAAAAGTGGCAAAAGATAACAACGATTATGAAACAGAACAAGACGCGATCGCTGCCAAGTATTTAACACCGGAGCAATTAGCTGAAGAAGACTCGGATGACGATGTGGTGTTTGATCTGACGCCAGAAACGTGTCCTGGTCCTTCTCCTCCTCGCGAATTGCCACAGAAAATTCCCCTGCGGATATTTGTTGCAACTTGGAACATGGCAGCGAAAGATCCGTTTGCACACCGTCGGCGTGGCCAATATATCGGAGACGATCTAGCGGCAGAGGCTTTGAGAGAATTGTTGCCTCTTGGATACGATATTTACGTCATTGGCACACAGGAGAAAGTCACGAAACATTTGAATGAAGCGGTGCTGGCACGACTCCAGCAACAATCGACAGGAGGAAAATACCAGCGTTTAGTTGCAACTACGAAGCAGAGTCGGACTCACGACGAGTGTGAGCATCTGAGGCACTTGAGGACGTACGAGTCGTCGGATTTCGGCAGTTCCGCGGGTCTTACGAGCTTTTGTGGCAGTGAAGCGGCTTGCAACATGTGCAGTCCGCATGCTGCTAGTGCTTACAGTGCCACCAGCCCCAGGGGAAGATTTTCCTATGACGTGCCAACGACTCGTAACTCGATGCCACAGGCGGAAACAGTAGACAATGACGCGTGCTGTTCCTGGTGGAAGAAAGGAGGAGAAGAGAAGGAGATCCGAGGCCATGGAGACCACGCTTTGATCCGACGAAAGTCAACGGGACTCTCGGTTTACCATGTTAGTCACCTTCACGGTCGAATCCAAGTAGTTGCCGCTGGTTCGCACAAATTTACCGGTTCGAAAGGTGGAATTGCCGTGACAGTCCGAATTGCAGGAGATCCCCAAACTCTTACTTTTGTCAATTGCCACCTTGAAGCAAACCGAATTGAAAGGAGACGGCGCCAATTGGATAAACTGACACGTGAATTGCCTCGAGCACTTGGATTCACTAAGGACGAAGCTACACTTGCCACTTGCAGTGATCATGTGATCTGGATGGGAGACTTCAACTACCGGATCAAGGATCTTGCTGGCAATGAAGTGATAGGTTTACTGAGTGCCGGTAGACTACAGGAACTACACGACCACTATGACAGCATGGCCGATGACTTGGAGAATGTACCGGGACTGAAGACATTCCGTGAACCTGCCAAGTGGCCAACGTTCTACCCGACCTACAAGAAAATAAAGTGTCGTTCGAAACTACCCTTGAGCGGATCCACCACCGGAACAGGTCAAGATACTCGATGGGCTCAACATGTGTATCAAACGGAATACCGCGAACCGTTCTACAAAGGAGGGCGGGTGCGCGAGCGTGTTCCTGGATGGTGCGACCGCATTTTGTTTTGCTCTCGACCGGACAGCGGCTGGACGGAGAACCTCGAGGTAGAACAAGCTGCGTGCTCGGATGCAAGTCGAGGCAGGAGTAGTTTTAGCTCCGAAGCTGTGCGAGACAACTACCGGGCCTTGAACGATGACTTGCGAGGTAGTGACCACAGCCCCGTGTCCTGCACCTTCCTCTGGTCCGTGCAGCGTTAAGATACTTTAGAGAACAAGTAGAAAATGAATTATTTTGCATCGGATGTTGAAGTGGAATGGCTACATGCTCTCCAGCCTTTCCGTTAAAGCCGCATCAAGGTTGGATAGGATGACGAAGGACGACGGTACTGTAGTTGCTGTTTGAAAAGCTTGAGTCAGCGTTTGCCGTCGCGTTGCAAACTGTCCATCAGGGTCGACCAGCGGGAGGAAGCCTCAAGCAAAGTTGAGAGCCAAACGCCGAGGCTCCAAAGGTATCCAGACCCAGCCGTTTGCTACTTTGGGTCAATGACCTGCACCCATGAGAACTGCAAATGGTGCTGAGAAAAAAAAAAATATGCCGGTTGGACAAGACCTGCTGAAAAAGGTGGAGAAAGAAAGATTCTCAAGAAGCAAGAATTTGCTTGATTACACTGACGGTAGAGCAGTTTGAGCGACGTTGGACTCGTCAACCGCAATCTGGACACACTGGACATGAACTGGCAAATGTATTGTGGATACTTGTCGGTTGTGCTCTGATAAAGACGTAAATGCCTCCGTTTGAAGCGAATTTGTGCTCGAGTGGACGAACGACCGGACTAGACCGACACAACTTGTGTCGGTTTGTGTCTCAAGCCTCTAGCTGCAACCTTTACCGTCCAAGTGATCGATCGATCATCGCCCATGCTGTTGTGCAGTGCGATCTGGTTGCAGGTGTTCCCACCCCTAGTCGCGTCCGGTTTATCTCGCACGTAGGAAATCCAGTCAGTTTTTGCTCCCAGCATTTCCGACAAATCCTGATATTTAGTTCGTTCAAGCTCTCCCATAGGCTAAAGGAAGAGTATTAGTCGTCATCTATTGGTCAAAATCCAAATTTCCATAAATTCGGAAAAGTTGGGGTCGCCCTTTGGCAGACACCCTCGGTCACTTCTCCTGTGGTGGCGTCGCGCACAGTCCTAGCAGCAAGGGGCGACGACTGAGCGGCTTCCTACAGGCGCAGACACCCACTCGGCACCCGCGCGGCCCCTGACACATTTCTCCCTCTTTTCCATACACCCGCGGCTACCATGATTATGAAAAACACCCTCTTGAGTACGTCATTTCCCCCGTGTGTACACTCGCTTTATGCACTATTTAGCTTAAACTCATGGCAAAACGTGGAAAAAAAGTCTCTAAAATGTACATTTGATTAACGTATACGCTTGTTGCCTTTGCTTTTCTAGCGGTGTTTCTCTCCCTCGTGTCGGTTGGCACGGCATTCTACGCCATGGTCTACCCTGCCTGGTTCCAACAGCACTACCGTCGTGACGGCACCAACGTGTATCAGGGATACGGACTCTTCGCGTTCTACTCGACCAACAGTCTCGAGTCGCCGTTCTACGCCTCAGCCACCGTACTACAGTACTCGGATTTTTGCGTGGATAACTACACTACTCCGAACTACATGTTGGGCGACGGCGCCGACTTCCACGAAGTCCTTTGTGGCAAGCGAATGAAGTCCGTGCAGGCTACGACGGCTACAGGTGCGGCCGTCTCTGTTGTGGGTCTTCTCACGTCCATTGGCGCAGTCTACAACCCTTCGGCAGGATACATGGAACGTGTCGTATCATTTTGTACTCTCGTTGGCTGTGAGTGACTTTTTATCACTTTTTTTTTCATTTTACACCAAGTGGCAATTGTACTAACTTTTTTTTTAATTTTTTTCATGATACAGCACTTCTATTGGCAGTATCTTTGGTTATTTGGGGTGCGCTATTGCAACAAACTCTATACGAGATTGACACCATCAACTCCGCCTACACAAGTTGCAAAGCGGATAACACCAAGTGGCACTGCTGGTTCTACGGCTACAGTTTCTGGGTGTGCTTGGCTTCGGTGATTATCCTGTCTATTACGGGATACTTGAGTTCCGCCGGTCGTGCGGAGAAAATCCGATACTTCCGCAAGGAGTACGAGCGAGATCTGGCTGTTGCCATGCAGCAGAGCATGGAGGCGGATGCTCACACGCAATTTGTTCGCACGGAGTCCGCCGGAGGATTCGGCGTTAGCGCGACCCAACAGGCTTACGGACAGGCCCCCACGCCTTCGCAGCAGTATAACCCGAACACAGGACACCCGTACACGACTCCGCAGAATATGCAGCAACAACAGCCGTACGCCAATGTGTACGGCAGCCAGAATTCGGGCCCGAAGCCAATGGGATATCAGCAACAGGTGGGCAATGTACCGCTGGCAGCGCCGTCCGCCAACAGTCTCAACCGGACAAACAGCAACGACAGTGACGCAGTGTACCCCAGCTATAGCGAACAGCGCAAGAACCACTCGTTGCTGGGCCGGCAACCTAGTGGAGGTGTCGTGTAAGCTTATCCACGTCGGATACAGGTTAAATGCAGTTCAAGTCACCCACTGTTTGCTGAAAAATTTTTTTTTCCAAGCAATTGAAGAGCTACAGTTGATGGCAACAAGTGGAAGCCAAGACAAGCTGCAGACTTCACTGGCTGAGTATGGCGTCTATTTGATTTTGTATGTGTTGGGCTCTTCTGGGAGGTGGTCGATAACACAGTAACGACGTTAAGTACCTAGTAGAAATATACTACAAGAAACAAAGCCCCCTGTCTCGGATACTTCATGGCTGACATTGGTGTCCCAAGGCAAAAGTATCGGGTTCTTTAACTTGTCACTTGTCATTTTGCCTTGAGCAGCTCAAGAACGAAATGTACGGGAAGACGTACCCATCTCTGAATCCTGTGGCCAACCCTGTTTCTCGACAACGATTGATACATGCTACAGCGCCACCAGTGCTTGCCGGATCGCCGATGGACGACGAATTGCTCTTCAGTGCCATCATGGAGCGTCAGTTGCGAGAGGTGGAGGCTCAACGAGGAATTCTCACACGTCGTGAAGTATTGGCCGCTGCGATCCGCGAACACGCGCTTTTGAGTGAGCACGCTGCGGCCGAGTACCCGTCGACATTTGCTGCTATTGTTACACCTGGAGTGAATTTGCAGCTGCAGTAGCTGGCAAAGAGTAACTTTCGGAGAAGTTTAAGAAAAAAATACAAGTGGCTCCTTTTCTTTTTCTAATAGTATGAAGTATCTATTGTTTTAGGAGATTGTTGACACCGGATTCATAACTACTGAAGTACTAAATGCACGTGTATAATAGTGAATGAACACGTAAATCGCAAAGAAACAACCAGTATTGTGTAAACCATAGCGTTGCATTGGAGTATTATGACCAACTGAAAAATAACATTCCCACCACCATTAGTAACTCGAAGTTACAAACTCTCATACTCCAAAGGTACAAATTGGAGCAATCTCCTCTGGCTTCGTCGAATATTCGAGCTCGGCTAATTCAAAGGAACGGCACCTTGCTCTCGAATCCACTGACGCCTCTTCCTGGACCTCTCCAGCTGCTCTTTGGCTTTCTTCACTTTCCAGTTGTCTTAAGTTTTTGGGGAATATTTTTCAGATACTTTCCCAATTTCTTGAAGATTCGTTCTTCGTCTTCAGCCGCGATATTCTCCTGCACTCCTCGCAGAAGACGTTCCCCTTCCACTTTGGCTGCAATATCAGCCGACACGATCTGCTTGGAGTCCTCGTACACGTGGTGCGCAGTTGCACTGGCTTGGAGGATGGCTACAAGAACCACTGCGAAGACGTAGGAGACGCATGTTGGTTGGAGCTGAAGTTGTAAGGAAGCTTGAGACTTGTGGGTCAGTGGGCGAATTTTGGAATGAGATTCAAGTGGTCAACTCATTCGACGATTACAGAAGTTTCGAAGGGCTACTCACACGTATTACGCGGACTCTTCCTGTTAGATAGACCAGCTCATCCCAAGGATGCATACGGAGTAATCTCTGCAGAATCAAAACTGACAACGTTCCTGACCGGATAGACCAATACAAGCCCATCGGTGATACATGTACCGGTAGTGAAGTACTACTAGTACAGTGTGGTAAAACTTTTCGAGCTAATCTCAAACAGTCTCAAGGCCCGACGAGATAGAATTCTGCTTGCTGTGTCGATAGAACAGGAACGACATCCTTCAGCACGCTTATGAAAATATCGTTTGGAAATGCAGATTATCCCTCAAAAACAGTCTTGTTGTCTAGATACATGTTCGTCTATCTCGTTGCAACTCCCCAAGTCGATCTAGTGGCCGAACATTCGTGAAATCCACGATTTCGTGGTTTCAGTCACCTCGTCGCTCTCTTTCTCGACACTGGGGGCAATTACCTTCGTCTCTGGAACCTCACGTCTCTTTGGCTTGTCACCTCTCGGCGTTTGCTTGTTCTTGTCATCCCTGTTCTGCTTCCGGAATCGATCGACGTCAAATTGGCCTCGAGGACTCGAGCGACGGCCATTGGCTGCACCACTGACCCACCTCGTCTTCTTCTCTTCGCGGTTGTACGTCGTGTTCACGAGCCCCTGCTCCACCAGTTCCAGCACTCGCGTCTTCAGCTCTAAAGCCAGATCCTTCTCCACGAACGTTTCCTCAAACCGGAAGGAGAGCCACAGGTACAGATCAATGATCTTGGCCTTGATCTCGACGTCACCCAGAGCCTCAGCCGTACGTGGAGGATACTTGGGGAGATAAATGTCCAGCTTGACACTTTGGCTCAGTGAGTGAGCTCGAGCGTACTCGAGAAAAACCTTACGCGCCAGTGGGTTCCGCAGACTGACAGGCGACATACAGAACGTGAAGCGGTCCGAGAGCGTCAGCTCCGTGTCTCGCAACAAGGTCGCAGCGTCCTTCATGTCCTGGTGGTTGCACATGAAGTAGTCACCGTCCAGACGCGCCAGCATCACGTACTTGTCCACAATGTCGGCGAAATCGGTGATTCCAGGCAGTTGCTTGGCGAACTCTTCCATTTGCTCCGAAGACGGGAACAAACCTGCGGATGTGAGTGGAGCTGGCACTTCTTCGTACGATTCCTTCAGATACTCCAAGTCTTCTTCAATACGTTAAGTACCTAGTTGCAAAATACTACAAGAAACAACAGTCATCTGTCCCGGAATTTTCATGGTGTCTAAAGTTAATAGTAATGAGTTCTTTTACTTGTCAATTGTCATTTTGCCTCGCGGTATTTAGGCTGTACGTACTACTGCCGTAGCACTACCAGTAGTACTACATGTACATGTAGTGAATAAAAACCGCAAAGAAACAACTCCTTTTGGAGTATCATGACAAGTGAAAAATACAATTCTCATCAAAACTATGTGCTTCGTAGTAACTCCCATACTCCAAAGGTAGTACAAGTTGGAGAAATCTAATTCAAAGGAACGGCACCTTGCTCTCGAATCCACTGACGCCTCTTCCTGGACCTCTCCAGCTGCTCTTTGGCTTTCTTCACTTTCCAGTCGTCTTTCAATTTTTGGGGAATATTTTTCAGATACTTTCCCAACTTCTTGAAGAATCGTTCTTCGTCTTCAGGCGCGATATTATTCTCCACTCCTCGCAGAAAGCGTCTGACATCCACTTTGGCTGCACCACCGGCATCAGCCGACACGACCTGGTTGGAGTCCTCGTACACGTGGTGCGCAGTTGCACTGGCTTGGAGAATGGCTACAAGGACCACTGTGAAGACGTAGGAGAGACGCATGTTGGTTGGAGCTGGAGTTGTAAGGAAACTTGAGGCTTGTGGTCAGTGAGCGAATCTTGGAATGAGATTCAAATGGCCAACTCATTCGACGATTACAGAAGTTTCGAAGGTACTTCGAAGTATCTAAGACGTATTACGCGGTTGGACAGACCAGCTCATCCCGTAAACTTTAATACTACAGCAAACCTGTTAATATGTACGACACAGTTGTAGTTTTGGTGCATGAACTGTACCAATAATCTTTCTGAAATCACTGAAGAGAACGTATGAAACCATTTCCTATATTCACGGGAAACTTTTCCAAGATTTCTGTCACAAATAAATAGCTGAAGGTACGGGCACGAATGAGTTAACCACTTCAGACAAAAAAAAATAATTCCTCAATGCGAGGTTGCAATTAGATTCAAGTGATTTCATGAACGTATGGAGAAATGAGGTACTAACGAGCACCACAGGACAAGGTGCAGCATATTCCACCGTCAAAACACAGTAACGAGTTTGCCTTGTCCACCAAAACGAATTACTGCAGGGTAGCGGAGGGCATGACCGTCGGCGCGACAGCTCCTGGATACTCAGCCGCCGCGTGCTCCATCAGGATCGCGTGCTCGCGGACCATCGCAGCCACAACTTCGTGGCGAGTCACCAGCCCTCGTTGGGATTCTACCTCACGCAGTTGGAGCTCCATTCTGGCGCTCAAGAGGAGTTCGTCGTTGAGTGGCGTTCCAGCCGCAATCGCTGGGGCGGCAGCAGTCAGCAGACGTTGGCGAGCGGCAGTGTCAGCCACAGGAGCGAGAGCAAGATACGTCTTGGAGTACATCGGAGCCTTACCAGGAGAAAACAGAAATGAAGGCTGATGAACAAACAGCAACTTCTTGACCATCACTCCTGATTGAAGTTCATGTTTGATGTATGCCACATCCATTATGTGCAGAACAAAAGTTTTAGTACCGGTAAATAACCGACTTGTACCGGTAGTCACCGAGTCCTCCTCGCCACACAGCCAGCCAACGTCCATCAAGCATGAGCATGCTACGCCTTGCTCGTCCATTGTCCACGGCCGTACGAGGGCCCCGTTCTTCGTTTCGATCATTGCAGTCATGTCTGCAGATCTTGACAGTCCGAATCATGCCTCTACCATGCTCTAACGCCAACTACACACCGAGTTACACCAACGTAACCCTGTGCGTACCCCTCCAACGCACATACTCCACCGCTGCTGCCATTCCAACGGAGATTCCAGGAGTCAAATGGCCGTCAGAATTGGCTAAACGCGTGCACCGAAGAATGCGCAATTTCCCACGTAATTACGAGGTCAAGGAGCTAGTGGTGGAGGCAGGAATGAACTCTGCGGAATGGGCTCTTGCGGCTTCCAGTTTCCGTAAATCGTTCCTATCTGAGCCTTCCAAGTACTTCGAAGACCAAGAGGAACTCATGGCCTTTGGACGGGTAAGTTTGCACTGCTTTTTTCAGTATTTTTGAAGGTATAGCAGACGAAATATTGATTTTTTTATTTACTTTTTATTTTCTTTAGGACCTGGACGATGTCAAGCGCCATAACTCCTTCATCTTCTACCCGTACTTCTTGGACTTTATCAAGGCGAATAATTACCTGGTCACAGACGAGGAGAATGACAATGCCCTGTCGCTCCAGAGGCTCACGGACTTGAGACTTCCGCATGAAATGTATCCATATGCCACAGCCATGAAGAGGAAGATCATTTACCACGTCGGACCCACTAACAGTGGCAAGACCCACCAGGCCTTAGAAAGGTTGAAACAGGCTGGAGAAGATGGCGGTATTTACTGTGGTCCACTACGTCTTCTGGCTCTGGAAATCTTTGAACGGATGAACGCTGACGGGCTCTACACGTCGCTGGTCACTGGCCAGGAGAAGAAGATCGTGCCGTACTCCAGCCACGTGTCGTGCACTGTGGAAATGGCCAACATCAATCGACCCTGGGACGTGGCTGTGATCGATGAGATCCAGTTGATTGGAGACCCACAGCGTGGTTGGGCCTGGACACGTGCTCTTTTCGGACTGCAGGCGAAGGAGATCCACGTCTGCGGATCGGGTGAAGCTGTGCCCCTTGTCAAGAAGTTCGCAGAGACGACTGGGGATGATTTTGAGCTGCGGTCATACGAGCGTCGTTCGCCTTTGGAGATTGCGCCGAAGCACTTGGCTTCTTACAGCCACATCCGCCCAGGAGACTGTGTGGTGGCCTTTTCACGTCGTGACATCTTCCAGATCAAGCGGGACATCGAGATCAAGACAGGGCAGAAGTGCTGCATCATTTACGGCCAACTTCCGCCCGAGACGCGCTCGCAGCAGGCTCGGTTGTTCAACAACCGCGACAATGACTTTAACATCCTCGTGGCCTCCGATGCCATCGGTATGGGGTTGAACCTGAACATTCGACGTGTTGTGTTCGCGACGGTGAAGAAGTATACCGGTGGTAGTGGTGGTATGGTGGACATTTCACCTGCTCTTGCCAAGCAGATCGCGGGTCGTGCAGGTCGATCTGGCAGTGACTTTGCATCGGGAGAGGCGACGTGTCTCCTTGAAGAAGACTTGGAGTATCTGAAGGAATCGTACGAAGAAGTGCCAGCTCCACTCACATCCGCAGGTTTGTTCCCGTCTTCGGAGCAAATGGAAGAGTTCGCCAAGCAACTGCCTGGAATCACCGATTTCGCCGACATTGTGGACAAGTACGTGATGCTGGCGCGTCTGGACGGTGACTACTTCATGTGCAACCACCAGGACATGAAGGACGCTGCGACCTTGTTGCGAGACACGGAGCTGACGCTCTCGGACCGCTTCACGTTCTGTATGTCGCCTGTCAGTCTGCGGAACCCACTGGCGCGTAAGGTTTTTCTCGAGTACGCTCGAGCTCACTCACTGAGCCAAAGTGTCAAGCTGGACATTTATCTCCCCAAGTATCCTCCACGTACGGCTGAGGCTCTGGGTGACGTCGAGATCAAGGCCAAGATCATTGATCTGTACCTGTGGCTCTCCTTCCGGTTTGAGGAAACGTTCGTGGAGAAGGATCTGGCTTTAGAGCTGAAGACGCGAGTGCTGGAACTGGTGGAGCAGGGGCTCGTGAACACGACGTACAACCGCGAAGAGAAGAAGACGAGGTGGGTCAGTGGTGCAGCCAATGGCCGTCGCTCGAGTCCTCGAGGCCAATTTGACGTCGATCGATTCCGGAAGCAGAACAGGGATGACAAGAACAAGCAAACGCCGAGAGGTGACAAGCCAAAGAGACGTGAGGTTCCAGAGACGAAGGTAATTGCCCCCAGTGTCGAGAAAGAGAGCGACGAGGTGACTGAAACCACGAAATCGTGGATTTCACGAATGTTCGGCCACTAGATCGACTTGGGGGAGTTGCAACGAGATAGACGAACATGTATCTAGACAACAAGACTGTTTTTGAGGGATAATCTGCATTTCCAAACGATATTTTCATAAGCGTGCTGAAGGATGTCGTTCCTGTTCTATCGACACAGCAAGCAGAATTCTATCTCGTCGGGCCTTGAGACTGTTTGAGATTAGCTCGAAAAGTTTTACCACACTGTACTAGTAGTACTTCACTACCGGTACATGTATCACCGATGGGCTTGTATTGGTCTATCCGGTCAGGAACGTTGTCAGTTTTGATTCTGCAGAGATTACTCCGTATGCATCCTTGGGATGAGCTGGTCTATCTAACAGGAAGAGTCCGCGTAATACGTGTGAGTAGCCCTTCGAAACTTCTGTAATCGTCGAATGAGTTGACCACTTGAATCTCATTCCAAAATTCGCCCACTGACCCACAAGTCTCAAGCTTCCTTACAACTTCAGCTCCAACCAACATGCGTCTCCTACGTCTTCGCAGTGGTTCTTGTAGCCATCCTCCAAGCCAGTGCAACTGCGCACCACGTGTACGAGGACTCCAAGCAGATCGTGTCGGCTGATATTGCAGCCAAAGTGGAAGGGGAACGTCTTCTGCGAGGAGTGCAGGAGAATATCGCGGCTGAAGACGAAGAACGAATCTTCAAGAAATTGGGAAAGTATCTGAAAAATATTCCCCAAAAACTTAAGACAACTGGAAAGTGAAGAAAGCCAAAGAGCAGCTGGAGAGGTCCAGGAAGAGGCGTCAGTGGATTCGAGAGCAAGGTGCCGTTCCTTTGAATTAGCCGAGCTCGAATATTCGACGAAGCCAGAGGAGATTGCTCCAATTTGTACCTTTGGAGTATGAGAGTTTGTAACTTCGAGTTACTAATGGTGGTGGGAATGTTATTTTTCAGTTGGTCATAATACTCCAATGCAACGCTATGGTTTACACAATACTGGTTGTTTCTTTGCGATTTAAGAGTTCATTCAATAGATGTAGTACTGCAGTAGTTTTGAAGATATTGGAAGAAGATAATGTGCCACTTGCATTTGCTTTCTTCAATTTTTCCGAAAGTTATTAGCCAGCAACTGCAGCTGCAAATTCACTCCAGGCATCACAATAGCAGCAAATGTCGACGGGTACTCGGCCTCACTCAAAAGCGCGGATCACAGCCGTCAGTACTTCACGACGTGTGAGCATTCCTAGTGAAGTCGAGACTTCAATATTTAATGTGTTAAATGTGAACTTCAACCAGGATGACTGCTTTTAAAACCAAATGCTTGGGTGATTTTAGGAACGTACTGTATTGTTGACATCCGGGTTATGGCGTTTCGGATGTAACAATCGTTTTGCAAGAGCGGGGTGATTCTCCAGGTACATGTACCGGTAATGTGCCTTACCGTTAGATATCGGTAAAGCAAAAAATGCTGCACTTTCAGTGTCTTCAACTGAAGCCAGACGTTCCACTGAGCTGCTGGTGACGAGGTTTTGGTTTCGTTGAGAGAGAATAGCAACGTCGGTCGATTTCTCGTCAAAGGGCAACAAGGGGTTTGACTACCCTTTGCCCTTGTCGCTGTGATTACAATCAATTGTGACGTCCCAACTTGCAGAGCCAACACCAAGATCACAGCTGCTGCGTCCTGTTCTACTTGCATCATGCAAGTTGCATGTATTATTAATATAGGAGGCAGGTCATATGAGACTGAATCTCTCAACTGGAAGCAAACATGTATCAAGGATTATTCTTCAAATACTTCGAATTTGACGAACTTCAGAGTAAGTTACGAAGCGTGGATTGAAACATTACTAGAGATCACTCCCTGATTGAAGACAATAACTTCATGTACTAGACGTATCAATTCCTGTACGGTAATAACTACAGTGGAGTATTATCGTAGACTGGCGTGAATTCCGTCAGAACAAGCCAAAAGAAAACACCTGTCTACCCAAAGATTTCCACGAGATGTGCTCGAACTTCTTTCTTGATCGAAGAGAATCTTAACTCTGGAGCTAATCTTGCTGTACAACTTGTCAATGCATCGACAACGAGAAGACACGATCATCCTTTTGCGCTCCGATTAACCGTCTTGAAACAGGTGGATATCTTGGAGGAAAAGCTGCAGTTTTGTTTGAAGTACCAGTACATGTACAATACAGAGTTCATTCCGCAAATTACTCTGCAGCCCACACCTCGACTACTCCCTTCAGCACGGTGCCCTCAAGCTCCCAAGTATGCGTTTCACTTACATCCTCGCTCTAGTAATTGCCGCCACCCTTCACGCTAGTGGAACTGCGCTCCCCACGGAGAAGAATGTAAAGACTCCTGCGATCGCTGCTGATGACGCCAACGTGGATGGTGGACGAATGCTGCGCGTCGTGAAGAAGGAAGCCAATATCGACGAAGCTGAGGCTGAGAGCGAAGAACGAGTCTTTAAGAAGATCGGGGCGTTTATCAAGAAGAAATGGGACAAACAGACGCTCAAGGAGGCGCTCAAGAGAGACGAGAACAGAAAACAATGGATTCGTGACCAAGGTTTCACCCCGAGAAATGGATAAGTTGGATCCAGAGAAAAGAAAGTTTATCAATACACAAAGTCATTGATAAAACAAACAGATATCGTATTGTTACCATGCATCTACGCTAGTTTTTCTAATGGTGCGACAGAATGCGCCCGTTTGAGGTCTGTCCGTAGTAAAGCCTGTTCTAGTACAGAATAAGCTTCTCGCTGGATGAGTTGAGTACCTTGCAGTCGCTGAATTAAAGCCCGTTCGGCTTCCTCCATCTCTTGAACCTTTTTCCGGTGTTCGCGGATCTGTCGTTCCTCGGCAATAGCCTTCTTCACAAGACGTAGAGCTGCTTCTTCATCTACTTGTTGCCGTTCTAGCAGCTTTTTCTTCTTTAAAGCGTCTTCTTGCCGTCGAATCACCTGTCGTTTTGCTCTTGCACGTTCCACTTCCAGTAGCTGCAGCCGTTCACGCTCCGCTTTGAGCCGTTTACTTTCCATTTTAACCTGCTCGACGTCTTGATACTTCTTGGAAATGACTTGGATTGCCGCGTGCTTCTTCTTGATCACAGACTCCTTCTTGAGACTGTGCTGCTTCTTTTGAGCCGATCGAGACTGCCGCTCTCGCTCTACCTGGTGCATGGACTTCTCCTCTTGACGTTGTACACTGGCCAATCGCATCTGGAGGATTTCTTGCGCTCGATCTTTCGTCTGGGCAATCTTCTTCCAAGCTTTCGCCTCCTCATGCTGGAGATTCAAGGGCGTTAAAGCGCCGGTAATTATCAACCTGGAACTACTAAATCTCACCTGTAGCAACGCAATTCTATTCTGCAGCAGCTTGAGATCGCACTCAGCTTGCTTCCTTTTGGACTAAACGATCGAAAATACTGTTAGCTAAGTACTAGCAGAGTTCTTTAGTAACTGTACCTCAAGTAGTCGACTTCGTATGATGGGGATACTGGCGGCACTCTTCGCTCGTGTTTGTTGGCGAGATCCCATACCATTTCTTGCATTTTTAGATGGACCTGCAACCAGTTTACCCCAAATACCCAGCACTGCTTGCTTTGGGATCGATTCCTCTCTTGTCTCCAGCAACAGATGCACAAGCTGATGAGCTCGTGCCTCTCGCGGTAGTCGCTCTAGTTGACGCACTAACGAATCCACACTCACTCTATTCAAATACAAAAAAAGCCTCAGTTCGACAGCCTCCAGTGTTTTACCAGCAAATTAATGACGTACTCATCGCCCGAAGCTTCTTGAACTCGCTGGAGGACACTGGCAACGGACTGGAGGGCCCAACTCTCTGGATCTTCGCCCTCTGGAGCCCTAAACCTGTCTGCCTGCTTCTGCTGATCCTCTTCATCGTCCATACACTGCTCCAGCTCTCTCGCTTCGGCGGCATCCATCGTTCCCATCGCCCAACAAAGGCTATAGTCCCAATTGTGTCACAAATGTAGCCATCTCTCGCGAAGGGACACGCTCAAAATAAGTCGTTTATGTAAAGTACACAACTTAATGATCATTGGTTGAAATTAAATATTCACCCCAGTCCAGCCATTCCAAGAGCTCCATTGACAACTTGCCACTTAACAGCCATGGGACCTCGTAAAGGAGGCCAAAAGAAGGGAAGCCGCAAGCGCAAGGCCAATGTGTGGGACGACGCAGAGCCCAAGGCCAAGCGCGGCGCGTCGGAAGGCAAAATTGAGCCCAAACCACGCAAAACTGGGTCCATGATGGGTCAGTGGAAGACCCAAAAGATTGCGGAACGAGCTAAAGCGCGTAAATTCTTCTCTAACGTGGACGACAAGAAGAACTGGCAAAGAGAACAATATAAAGACAAGTGGGAGAAGACGGCCAATGCGATTTACAAAGAAGGAGAAAGTGAAGAAGAAGAAGATGTCCAGGAAGAGAAGATGCAGAGTGAAGAGAGTGACAGTGAAGAAGAAGACGTGGGCGGCGCTCGTAACGCTGTGTTTAACGAGTTTGTCAACACGTTTAAGCCGGCTGAACCTGCAGAAGATGAAGAGGAAGAAGAAGAGTATGAGGAGGTGCTGGTGGATGAGAATGGTGAGGAGATTGAAGAAGAAGAGGACGAAGAAGAAGATGATGTTGAAGAAGTAGATACGAATGAGGATAAGCAGGTTGCAGAGATGGAGAAAGATGACGAAGAACAGCCGGAGGAAACTGAAGAAGAAGAACAGGAGGACCCGTATCGACGACGATTCCTGCTAAGTACGTTCTCGGAGCTGGATGCCAAGAAGTTCGATGCTCAGACGAGAAAGTTCTCCAAGGTGATGTTGCCGGACTTAAAGGAAGAGAGTTACGACGTGACGTACAGGACTGGAGCGGAGAATATCAAGGGACTTGCAGGTGTAGTGACGACCCCCGAGACGGCCGAGAAGAAGAAACCGTACGTGCGTTCGAGACTGCTGGCGACCTGGAAGCAACGTGGATTAAACGCTGAGAGCGTGTTCGCTAGGGGATCAGTAGAGCGCACACTGTCGCAACAAATGGCTGCGTACACGGACGTGTTTTTCGCCGGTCAAACGTACGAGAACACGTCGACGCTGCGTCAGTTGAGTGCCATGCACGTGCTCAACCACGTGCTAAAGGCTCGCGATACCGTTACACGCAACAACGAGCGAATCAAGAAGAACGAAGAAGAAGAGAAGGAGTACCGGGACCAAGGTTTCTGCCGTGCAAGTGTACTGGTTCTTCTTCCTCTTCGTAGTTCTGCTGTTGCGTTCGTGAATCAACTGCTGGAGCTTCTCCCTGCGAATGTTGATACTTTCCACAATAAGGACCGATTCTTCAATGAGTTCGGAAGTGCCAAGGACGAAGAAGAAGAAGATCCAGCCAAAGAAGAAGACAAGGAGTGGCAACGAGTGTTCGATGAAGGCAACAACGACGATTGCTTCCAGCTGGGTATCTCATTTTCCAGGAAGGCAGTGCGCTTCTACAGCGAGTACCACCACGCGGACATCATCGTCGCTTCTCCTCTTGGCCTCCGTCAACAGCTTGGAGATGAAGTCGCAGCTCTGGACGACGCAGAAGACACGAAGGACGTGAAGTTGTCGAGTGACTTCCTGTCGACCATCGAAGTGTGCATCGTGGACTCTGCCAGTCTCATGGCCATGCAGAACTTGGAGCATTTGCGTACGATCCTGCGTGCTACCAATTTGCAGCCGAAAGAAGCTCCAAACGCCGACTTTTCTCGAGTTCGTGAGTGGAATTTGGCCTTCCTGGCCTCGTACTTCAGACAGACGATCGTGTTTGCTCATGGAGTGGAGCCTGCGCTCAACGCGTTGGTGAACAAAACGTGCCGGAACGTCTCTGGAGTCGTGAAGTACGTTCGGAAGTACGATGCAGCGGATGGCTCGGCCTCTATCTCTCGTGTGGTGCCTCAAGTGAAGCAGATCTTCCAGCGTGTGGACTTGGAGCACAGTGGGCGATTAACTGCTGCGGATGAGGTGGAACTCCGCTTCGTGTACTTTAAGAAGCACGTGTTTGAGCCGCTGCTGGATCATCCGAGGAAGCATGTGCTGATCTTTATCCCGTCCTACTTCGACTATGTACGAGTACGGAACCTGTTCAACGACAATATGAACAAGAAGCTCATCCGCAGTGTCCAGTGCTGCGAATACACGACCAGTAAACAGGTTTCCCGTGCTAGAACGTCGTTCTTCCATGGTCATTGCCACGTTATGCTGTACACGGAACGTTTCCACTTCTACCACCAGTACCAGATCCGCGGCGTGCAACAGCTCATCTGGTACGGACTTCCGGTTATGGGCGACTTTTACACCGAGATGATGAATATGTTACCGAGTAACGGCGCGCCAACACACAACGGCGACGGCTTTGACGACAATACGGATGGTAAGTCTTCCATTGCGTTATTCACGCGTCTGGATCTCTTGAGGATGCAGCGAATCGTGGGCAACAAGCGAGCAGAGCGGATGTGCCAGGCGAAGGCTGCTAAACCTACGTTCTTGTTCTGCTAATCGTGCATCTGTTTAATCTGAATGGAAGTTCGCTCCAAAAATTACTACCATCGGTATCGTAAGTTTTAGACACACATGAACAAGCACCTGGTGGTAGTAGCAGTACGAAAAATACAAGTTGCTCGCTGGAATACATGTATGTACATGTACTGTACTTTACTTGAGTCCTGTGCAACAAGATTTACTTCAAGGAGACTGTCTGAGTACTCAAGGTTTGACGAACTCATTTCATCGTCATAGTCAATACATCTACTTAACTTCTTCTTCTTCTACAGTATGTTAGTGCTTGTGCAGAGAGCCACTGAAATCAGCGACCCAGACCGATCTACCAACTGCTCACGTAGTATTAATACATGTACATGTAGGAGATGTTCAATTTGTATAGATATTGGTGACTTAAGACGTCCAAATGAAAAGTGAGTGAATTGAGAGTGATAAAAATGCAAGCTGCCAGTAGTACTCTGCTCCCCAGAGCCTCCCTAGCACCAGCGCCTACGCAATCCTGGAAGCATCATGCGCAATCCTTCAGCCTTGTCAGCACCCGCAGCGCCCATTCATCTGTCATTGGTAGTAAGTAGCCTCGTCACGCTGTCCACTAGATCAACGTCGACAGTACAGTGTAGCTCCAGCCGCCACGTAGTCGTTCTCCGAGATGGTTCCCCACTGAAGCATCACACTCTCAGCGGTTACCAGTATGGCAGTGTTGTGCGTGCACACTACTGTCTTCAATTGAATAATGCCACATGCGCTGCGTGCCGAACCGAGAATCAGCTGAAATAACTCAACGTCGGGATAGATCGAGTGACCTGCCTAGCCACAGAACGCGCCATGTCCAAGTCGGGGCCTAAAACACTGGCAATGTCATAATATCGTTCGATGCTCTCACGAATTCCACCAGTTCCACTCGCCTCGCTGATAGACAGCAGCGGCTGAAGTTTCCGACGCTTCACAGGGCCTTCGAGCAATGGCAAATCGATATCCACAGAAGCAGGAGAATTCAGTAGCTGCCTGATCAACTCGAAACCTTCACCCGGATCCGTAATGTTCACTTTGTTGACGCAAGTGTAGTTGTCTTGCTTCTCGGCGACCCAGAAAAACCTCCAATCTTTGTTGAAGTCAGTAAGCACTGCAAACACCGGCTCGATGGCTATCAGATCGAGAGCAATTAGCTCTGACATCGCCTGGAAGACAGACTTTCTTTCAACCTTTTTCTTCACTTCAATCAGCATTTTTACTCCAGGCAAGTCGTGCGCATAATCTGCGCTCTCCATGACGACATCACTGAGTATGAGAAGATCGGTGCGACCCCGAAGCTCAATGTTGGAGCCCTCGACAACAACTCGGAGAACATCTGTCCCATTTTCCACACCAAACACGCAAAGCCTTTTCTCCTGGAGAACCTCGCGAAGGTTGCTGTCAACATACTTGCGATATTCATCTTTCTGCTGGTCCTCGTTAGGTTTATCTTCCCATCTGAACCCCTCGACTGAACTCCACGCTGCAGTGCGTGTATTTTGTCGCAAAGGCATCACCCTAATGCCGAAGATGCCCACAAGCTCGTCGTACTCCGTTGTGCTCACCCTCGAGTGAACGTATACCTTACGTTTGGTCAGCACAGTTGACTCGTGTATCTCTTGGATCATCTTCGTCTCGCTCACTGAACCACCAGCCCCCTCTGGAACCACCACCAGCACGTGAACCACATCCTCTCCAAGACACACGTTTGGCCCAAACAACGGCGGGTCTTTTTCTCTTTTCAACTTCCATGACGAGCGCAGCTCCTGCAGTTTTGAAGTGTCACATGGGTTATACAGCATCTTGAATGAAGCTATCCGGTAAGCCACACGTAATAACTAAATGTCTTCCGACAAGATGGAGTAAATCATTCCCGCACTGGTTGGATGCTGTCGGGATGTTTACGCTTACGACCCTGTGTTTCACTCCGACGAGAGTTTTCGTCCTGCTGCAACTCGCGGTCAGCTTCCTGCTCGCTCTTTGCTGCTTCTTCAAGCGTCACCAGATCGGCTAAAACTTCCTCTGCATTGGGCCGTGCTACTGGGTCTTCCGCAATCAGCCGCCTATAAAGTGACGTTCTTCCGGCAAAGTCCATCCATTTCACCCCGCTAGTCTCAATCAAGAAGCCTACAGCCCAAATGTCAACAGCAGTAGTGTGAACGCCATTCTCCACAAAAATCTCGGGGCATGTTCTTCGACGCTCAAATGTTTGCCACTTGGATATTGCTGCGGATTGGTAGCTGCATCAACGAAATCGATCAAAAACCATGAATTGCCTTGTCGTTGTCTGATCACGTTAGACCAGCGGATATCACGATGGATCCACCCCAAACGATGAAGAGCCACCAGAGCCTGAAGAACGTCTCGCAGAGCGCCAAACAAATCGAGCAGGTTAGACGGTCTCACCGTCGTTCCGCGAGGCTCAAACACTGCTAACCTCTTTTGAACATGCAGAGCTGTGAGACGATCAACATTGGGAACACCAGCTCGCCCCATAGCACCATATACCAGTCTCAGACGGTCAAAACAGCTAGTATCCGGGAAAACTTTCTCGACGAACGTTGGGGACAGGCGCACAACAACACCACTCGAACGCTTAATGTCCCTGAATTCGTCTTTTCCGGACGCTGGGCACTCTTCTACAATGGCTGGGAAAAGCAACGACAAGTTCAACATCGCGAGTACAATTTCAAACAAGTGCTCCTTAACTTCCAAGTTGAAAGTTCCAATAGGGGTCTTCGTCACGACTCCATCCTTAGGATCCAGAGGATGCAGAGCAAGTAAATCAATATTGTAGCCCGACGCAGCGTAGCCAAACACATACGGCACACTTCCATATGCCCACACAAGTTTCGAACAAAGCTCATCGGTCGGCACACGGATGCTGATATCAGGTGATTTCTCCTCGCCACGAAAAACGCAAACCTCATCCAAAATAAATAAGAAATCAGGACGCTTCGTTCCAGTTGACGAGCCGTTGCATGAGTCGCGGTCGATGCGTGCCCGAGTAAAGATCAGATCGAGCACATTGCGAAAGATCGAATCCCATAACGAAATGTAGGAGTTCTCAGTCTGTCCCCTGCGAAATGGTCTCAACACGCGGCTGTGGAAGATCAGCCTTTTGAACTCAATGCAAGGAGCGGCATCATCTAACACGAACATCTTCTCTTGTAGATCAGATCTGAGATTCCATTGCTCCAGCCATTTATGCTTAGCTCGAATCTTCACAGGTAGAGGTTGTTCGACGAAGCTCCTCAGACTTCCAACAAACGGCAACGAGTAAAACGCAACTTTGTTGGTGAAAAACGCTGCCAACCATTCGTTCGAGCTGTCACGTGGTTCCGGTTGATTGTGTGTAATTTCCCTCGGAACCACCACCAGCACGTGAACCACGTCCTCTCCAAGACACACGTTTGGCCCAAACAACGGCGGGTCTTTTTCTCTTTTCAACTTCCATGACGAGCGCAGCTCCTGCAGTTTTGAAGTGTCACATGGGTTATACAGCATCTTGTCCAGGTCATCGTCATCTGGCAACCACGCGCCGCCCTCCGTCTGCGCCAGGAAGAGCTGCAGCTTGTCAGCCTCGCCCTTTATCGTGTCTGGCTTCTCCACCTTAATCGCCTTCTTCAAGTCTCCCACCGTTTCACCCGCATCGATGACGACAGGGAAGGCGCTTCCCGCCCCGCCAACGATCGCACAGAATAGCTTAACCATCTTTCGTCGTAAGAGAGGATTCTGGAATGACAAAGAAGGGAGGAAGAGAATTTCTCTTCGTATTTAAGCGGCCAATGATGAAACGCCACTCTGACTACATTAATGCAGAGAAAATTGGCAAATGTTTCGAAGTACACAGAGAAATGTATTATAAAATTTGAAGTACAGGTAGTGCCGACGACTCGTGTGAATCAAAATGAAGCTATCCGGTAAGCCACACGTAATAACTAAATGTCTTCCGACAAGATGGAGTAAATCATTCCCGCACTGGTTGGATGCTGTCGGGATGTTTACGCTTACGACCCTGTGTTTCACTCCGACGAGAGTTTTCGTCCTGCTGCAACTCGCGGTCAGCTTCCTGCTCGCTCTTTGCTGCTTCTTCAAGCGTCACCAGATCGGCTAAAACTTCCTCTGCATTGGGCCGTGCTACTGGGTCTTCCGCAATCAGCCGCCTATAAAGTGACGTTCTTCCGGCAAAGTCCATCCATTTCACCCCGCTAGTCTCAATCAAGAAGCCTACAGCCCAAATGTCAACAGCAGTAGTGTGAACGCCATTCTCCACAAAAATCTCGGGGGCATGTTCTTCGACGCTCAAATGTTTGCCACTTGGATATTGCTGCGGATTGGTAGCTGCATCAACGAAATCGATCAAAAACCATGAATTGCCTTGTCGTTGTCTGATCACGTTAGACCAGCGGATATCACGATGGATCCACCCCAAACGATGAAGAGCCACCAGAGCCTGAAGAACGTCTCGCAGAGCGCCAAACAAATCGAGCAGGTTAGACGGTCTCACCGTCGTTCCGCGAGGCTCAAACACTGCTAACCTCTTTTGAACATGCAGAGCTGTGAGACGATCGACATTGGGAACACCAGCTCGCCCCATAGCACCATATACCAGTCTCAGACGGTCAAAACAGCTAGTATCCGGGAAAACTTTCTCGACGAACGTTGGGGACAGGCGCACAACAACACCACTCGAACGCTTAATGTCCCTGAATTCGTCTTTTCCGGACGCTGGGCACTCTTCTACAATGGCTGGGAAAAGCAACGACAAGTTCAACATCGCGAGTACAATTTCAAACAAGTGCTCCTTAACTTCCAAGTTGAAAGTTCCAATAGGGGTCTTCGTCACGACTCCATCCTTAGGATCCAGAGGATGCAGAGCAAGTAAATCAATATTGTAGCCCGACGCAGCGTAGCCAAACACATACGGCACACTTCCATATGCCCACACAAGTTTCGAACAAAGCTCATCGCTCAGCTGGAACGAAGTTAAAGAGAACCTAGGTTCCCTTATTTTCGGGCGAAGTGATAAAACCCCAGGGGCAGTTGTCATGAGGTTTTATAGTTTGTTTGAGAAGATGCAATTAGTCGCGAAGATAATGAAACGGAAAGAACCAGTTCGTATTCCCGTACTGCTACTGGTCTAAAACACAATCGGCTTCGCTCAGACCACTGCGGCTTTTACAGAAGAAGTGTTCTCCAGATTGTTGTTCGTGTCCGTAGCTTGTTCGCTATGCAAGGCACAAGTGATCAACTGGTTCGGCATCAAGACCAGTCGGATGAACAAGATAGAAGCTTGCACCTGGCAATACCACATCCTAGTTGGCAACCGGAAGACCAGCAGCTTGTACAACGACGACGACTCATGATGCAAGATGATATCATGGTTACAGGCGGTGCTAGCTTGCAAATTGTTCAAGATGCATTCCATCAAGTTGATGCACGGGCTCAACAGCATGCCGCTGAGTTGGAGCATCGAATGGAGATGTTTATGCATTCCACGCACGGCTCGCTTTCTAATGTCGAAGCACGACTGCAGGAACACTTTGAACTCGCACTACAAGGAGCCCATACCGATATTCTGTCAGCTACTACTAGTACAACTCGTGATGTCCGCGATCACATTGCCTTCACTGACGAAAAAGTAGGGCAGGCTCACCTCCATATTGAGGCTGCGCTAGAGAAATACCAGATTCAAGCTCGTGCTACCCAAGAATTTACGGATGCAGCCCATGTACAGGCTTGTCATTCCTATCTCAGTGAATCGATCGATAGCTCCCGGCAGTGGCTTGAAACCACTCTGTCAAGCCAAGTTAATGCTAAAATGTCGGAAGTGCAGAATACCATTGAGCAGCAGATTCAAGAGACACAAAATGACACATCCAATAGTGTTTGCAGTTTGGAGGCTCGGATGCAGGCAAAACTAAACGAGGCGATAGCAAATTCATCTGGAATTCGCAACGAATTAACAACACAGCTTGACGGCGCAACACGAGAACTTGTGCAACTTGTAGGCGATAAAATTCACGCAACTGAAACGCGTTTTCTGGATTTCGTAAATGTTCAAGTGGCCCAACTGGAAGAACGACTGCAGATCAAGCTTGCTGCTGCAAACACAGCTGCAGAATCCCAAGCAACCCACCGCCTGGAGCAAATTGAGGCCAAGATCTGCGGAAATATTCGATCAACGGAACATCGTGTGCAAACCAACGTACAAGCAGGACTCGACGCAAAGCTTTCGACGATGGAGAAGCGGCTGAACCATCTGTTGCAATCCTCAAATGCTCAGCGACCTGCAGACGCATCAAAAAAGATAGAGATGACAGTTCAAGAAGCGGAAACGCGCATCTTCCAGCCCCAAGAGAAGGTTCATCAAAAAGCTCAAGTCGCTCATTCAGCAGCTATTACAGATCTCGAGACTCGACTGAAGCAGACCCTGCAGGTTTCGCGGGAAGTCGACAGTGAGAAAGTAAAAACTATCTTAAAAACGTTCGAGCAAAACATTCAGAGTCGACTTGCAGCCAACCCAGCGGGAAGTGCAGTTCAAGACCGCCAGACGATGGACAAATCTGTACAAGACTTCAAGCATCATGTCTCGCAAGAACAGCTCCGCATGAACAAGATGGTACAAGAATTGAAGCAGCACGTCGAAGAGAAAATACAGATTGCGCTGGAGCAAGCTGCCCAAGCTTCAGATAGGGTTGAAAAAACTGCAGCAAGCCCAACGTTGACAAAATCAGCCGAAGGTTACAGCATTGGCCGAGTAACACCTCCCGTTAAAGCATCTAAATTGCCAGGCCGACTCAAAGCGGTCCAAACTTCCGGTGCTGTAAAGCGACACCCGTGTTTGCCTCTGAAACAACAGCGTGAGTGAGCCCAAATCAGACACCGACCTCGAGCAGAGGTGGCAAAGCGTGTGGAAACTGTACACAGGCGAGCGTCTCCAACACCGTTGGAAACCGCACGAGCAGATGCAATTCGAGCAGTTGCTAAGCGTGTCGAAGCGCGAATTCGTGGCTCTGTATGAACCGAATGGGCTGTGTTCGTGGCTTGGCTACACATTTCCATGACTGCAAGACCCATCCAAGCACCCCCACCTAGGTTTGTGATGACTACATTCATGTTGAGATGCAAACGCAGAAATTAACAATGCATATATTCAATGTAGCTTTTGCCGATCAAAACTCTGTTGATACATTTGCAGAAAATGAGTTTAACAGAGCTTGCTCCCAGTCACTCTCAAACATTTCCATCGCTATTTGAGGATCCAGGTTCACCTTCACGTTCGACGGAACGGCCTCTCGTGCTTTAGCAGCTGATAGCTTTGAACACTGGGTCACATCGATAAAAGCCCTGTTGCGGTTCAGGAAAGCACACATGTCGATGTTTTCCGGAGATAAAGAGGTCCGCTGCACAGTAACCATTTGACCACTCATGCCAAAGTCGCGCTCTATTTGGGCGGAAGAAGCGGGAACAGCGAAAACAATCCGAGCGACACTAGGAAGGAAGCGATACGCTCCCGATTTATGTTGACGTTTCCAAAACTGAAGCACCGACTCAAGGCCCTCGGAAGTCGGTTATAAAAGTGATGGATCCCGAAACCATCGCTCAAGTTCTTCGTCAATAACCTCTTCATGTATTAGGCGGGGTATCGCCGGTTCTGGTGCCATCGACGGGATATCAAAAAGCTCGGACAATTCTTCGGAGAATGCTCCTGCAGTTAGCACATCGGTAGACGGAGGAGGCGGAAGTGGATGCTGGATCTGTGGTGCTAAGCCACGCAGAATGGACCGAAGCTTCTGCTTGACTGTTGCTTTCACAACTGATTGATTCCGTTCAATAACACTGTCCTCCATGCCTCTTAGCTTGCCACACGTTTTACCATCTCCATGAGTGGCCCGTCCGGATTCTTTGTATGAGGGTGCAGCAACATTTGCATCTCCCACACATAAGAACAAGTGCGCATCACATCTCGATCGGTGTAGCGTGAAAAAAAACCGAGAGTGAAATGCATCACACAGCAATGATCGGGTTTTGGTAACAAGATGCAGGAGCGTGCTGTGGTGGTACGAGGTTGGGTTTTCACGAGTGGCATAGTATTTGCGCAGCGGTCCTTCGGGCTTATGTAGTCACCATCACCTTGTATGCGGAAAGAAGCACATCGATTTGGTTTGCTTTTTCTGTTTGACGTTTCACGTTCAGTGCTGTAATCGGGAGCATTAAGGAGAGCAACTGCTCCATCAAAAGCTTGCTATCCACTAACGGAAACGGAGAAGGAGGTTGGGATCTGTCGCGCTCAGCCTTCTTGGTCCGCTCTTCGTACCACAGTCACAGTACGCCCCAATGTTTCACTATGCGCTGAAACACACGCGTGAGACTCATGAATCGGTGGGGCTTGTAATCAATCAGCTTTTTCTCCTTTCCGACACCTAGAAGACGAATCAGTTGCTCGTATAAGTCACCCATTACCTCGACACTGCGCACTTGATAGACAGTCATCGTAACTTTCTTCAAAAGCTGCAGCATTTCAGGATTTTTAGACCGAGCTGCGTTGCTTGTCATACCAAATGCAACCTTCGTAGCAGCGTTGGTCAAGTGGGGCATGCACCACTCCCACAACAGCATCAAATTGGACTTCATCATGTGCTGAACATCAGGACCCCCATCAGTAGTTGAGCCAAAGAAGTCTGTGATCCTTAATCCAAAGTCACCGAGGATTCGCAAGATCCACCGTTTGAAAGGACCTCGAATTCCCTCATCGCGCTCGCCGTACAACGGCTGAAAATGTCTAGTTCCCAGTAGAACTGACACCAGCTCCCAGTCATCAGAGACGAAGTAGAGCCGCAGGCCAAGAAACTTCGTGCCTTGCGTTTTAGCCGTCCAAAAGTCAGCAACTATGACCAGACTTTTAACACCGGGGAGCCTATTATCTTCGATATAGAGAGTCAACTCTCGTTTAGCGGACGCATACAGCTCGATGACAGAATACGTCACGGTTCTTCGATTGACGACAGCCTGGAAATCGTCTTTGGTGACAACAGCTCGCAAAATCTGCGATTCCTCCCACTCGCCCATTATAAATGGAAGGTTGTTGTGTACAACAAGCAGCGTCTGTAGCAGCAAGCCGATACGCTGACAACTTTCTTGTGTTTGGGCAGCAGCTCGGATCCGATTAACAATGTCACCTTGTGTACGCTTGCGAGTATCTTCGACTGTTGTTTTCGCTGAAGTCACTTGATGGACTTCTTTCAAATGCTTTGTCGCTCTTGAAGTCCCCCCATACAAAACTTGAACGGCCTCGTTGGAGCGGCAATGTT
The DNA here is from genome assembly GCA_030027945.1 of Phytophthora plurivora. Taxonomy (NCBI): domain Eukaryota; phylum Oomycota; class Peronosporomycetes; order Peronosporales; family Peronosporaceae; genus Phytophthora; species Phytophthora plurivora. The sequence goes on from CP125273.1 coordinate 532,205, forward strand.
CACTCGCAAGACAAATCCAACCGCACACAGTCAAGTCACTAACGTGGCGAACACGAACTCCCCACTTGTAGATAAATGACCGTTCTGTTGGACCAGAACATACCAATTCAAAGCCATCCTTGGGTTGATAGTTGCTCACTGCAAAACTTACTTCAGCTGGAATACCGGATGGAGCGGGAAACGAGGGTTGGTAAGTAGTTCGATTTGGATTCGCTGAATCCTGTGAACCTACTCCTCTTTGACCAACCACAGGTCCATCCAATTGTTCTGGTTGTGAACTGATATGATGGCTGGAATGTTCGGCTAGCACCGGATTACTCGTGTTGATAGGCACCCGTATCAATGCAAAACCGCCTCTAGTCGAGTGTACATCTGACATTGATACAGGCACCACCGGTGGCACCTCTAGCGTTCTCAACGGCATCGGCGATTGTGTTGGAGCGTTCAAGTGGCCCTGGATTCCGTGCGTGGGGATACTAGTCACACTGGGTGGCCCGGTCACTTCTCCAGTAGCTACTCGAGGTATGTGGTGTGGTGGGGAGGGACCAATCCGGCGTCGTTGCGTTGGTGGTCCGGAGTCTGGAGGCGAGAACCCGTGTCCATTTCCCGCGTTGGGCCTAGTCGGTGAACCAGGTGCGGTTGACTGATTGAAGACGTCGTCGTCGTTGGCGCAGTGCTCGCTGTCTTGAAACCAGCGACGCATTGAAGACGTAGTGGATGGGTGTAAGAGCTCAATTCGCAAAGTGAGGAGAAAATCCAAGTGCTGCTTGCCTCTGTTCTGGTGCAACCATTCGCTCGTGAAAGGCGCATGGGGCGCTTTGGTTGGAAAGGCAAAGATTGAGGCTCTACGCGAAAGAAAGCCGCAAAAGCCGTTCCTATTATTCTCCAATCGATTGTCGTCATTGCGACCTTTGAGCGGAACCACAGCAGCCCTTGCTGGCAAGCAGCACCACAAAACGAAGCAGAAAAAACTAAACCATTTAAACTACTTCACGGGTTCCCAAGGTTTTTCAAGCGAAGATAGAAAACTGTCATTCAAGCGTCAAAATATAACGTTTTCGTAACCGTGATCCCAAATTTTGTAGTTTCAAGCTTCGGGTTTCAAAAGTTCGTTCCAGCTGAGGCTCATCGGTCGGCACACGGATGCTGATATCAGGTGATTTCTCCTCGCCACGAAAAACGCAAACCTCATCCAAAATAAATAAGAAATCAGGACGCTTCGTTCCAGTTGACGAGCCGTTGCATGAGTCGCGGTCGATGCGTGCCCGAGTAAAGATCAGATCGAGCACATTGCGAAAGATCGAATCCCATAACGAAATGTAGGAGTTCTCAGTCTGTCCCCTGCGAAATGGTCTCAACACGCGGCTGTGGAAGATCAGCCTTTTGAACTCAATGCAAGGAGCGGCATCATCTAACACGAACATCTTCTCTTGTAGATCAGATCTGAGATTCCATTGCTCCAGCCATTTATGCTTAGCTCGAATCTTCACAGGTAGAGGTTGTTCGACGAAGCTCCTCAGACTTCCAACAAACGGCAACGAGTAAAACGCAACTTTGTTGGTGAAAAACGCTGCCAACCATTCGTTCGAGCTGTCACGTGGTTCCGGTTGATTGTGTGTAATTTCCCTCGGAACCACCACCAGCACGTGTATTTGCTTCGTTTTCGGGTCTGGCAACTTATATTCCGTCAGCACCTCCCGAATCGACCAAGTTACATCCGTTAATGGTAGTCTCTCGAAGTCCTCGGGATAGTTCACCTCTTCTCCTTGTATCACAGAAAGGTCCCTACTTGGCAGCCACCCGCTGCCTTTCTTCGCCAGGAAGAGCTGCAGCTCGTCAGCAGGAAACTGGTACATCTTCTTCGTCTTGATCGCGTCCTTCAAGTCTCCCACCGTTTCACCCGCATCGATGACGACAGGGAAGGCGCTTCCCGCCCCGCCAACGATCGCACAGAATAGCTTGACCATCTTTCGTCGTACGGGAGGATTCTGGAATGACAAAGAAGGGAGGAAGAGAATTTCTCTTCGTATTTTAGCGGAAAAGAAGGCCAGCACATGAGAAATTATCTCAAAAATAGGGGGTGTTAGAATTGAAAAAGTTGGCCCTGAAATCGCATGTCATTTGGCAGCCAAATCACATGGTGGATGTTTCCGTTAAATGGGATACTCCTATTTCCAGCAGCAAGAAAAAGGTTCGGATCCTGATCGCAGGCTGCGACCGTACAACCCTGGAACGATGCGTCGGTGTACAGATAGATAGTTGCCTCATTTTCGATTTAGTTTTCTCATTACGAAGTCGTTATCTAATCTGGCCAAGCTACCCGTTCTCGACTCCAACTATGTCTGTTACTCGAGGTACACTTGCCTTCCTGGGTACTACTCACGTTAAGAAGTTCACTGAGTTCCGCTACGTTGAAGTGGTGTCCGTCTCGGACGATACCACTACCGTCAAGACGGTTGGACCAGACGACGATCTCCCAGTAGAGACACTAGACGTTCCTTCCAATGTGATCGGGTTTCGTGCTGTCTCTGATTTCGAGCGCCACTTATGGCCAGGTTCCTACGTCTCACACCCGGTTGCCTTTGTTCGCACTTCGGCGGAAGGGGTCGACCTGTGGTCCTATGGCGTTGTATCAGGGTACACCTCGTCCGACAATACTAGTACTCTTCACGTGGTCAGCGCAGAAGGCCCTGTTCGACTTCCACTGACTGATCCCTACTCCGCAATCAAGATGGACCCGCTCAACTACGCGCTTCAGACAGGAGGAGAAGTTAACGCAACCTCATGCACTCCACTTGAATTGCTGCATCAGCAGAATGAAACGGTAGCAGCCTGCAACAAGAAGAAATCGGGGATTCCCGCGGCAGTCATCTCTTCATTGGCCATTGCATTCGACGGGGATGCTGTTGTTCCATTGGTGAAACCAACATCGTTGCAGTTGGTGCACGTTCGACGCCAACACATCGTTGACTTTGTAACTACTGCCCGTACTAAACGACCTCGCGATCTTTATAACGATCCATCCGCCACAGTTACCAGTCGGCCTACTGTATCTCCTCAAGGTCGTGGCATCGCACACCTTGGTTCACCGGGAAGAAGAGATACAATGGGGAACAAGGACACTAGATCAGTGCAAGTGCGTTTGACTGAAGCTGAAGGAACCGAGAGTGACGAGCTTGATTACGATGGTCTTGACGATATCGAGGAGGACGACGTGCATGACGCAGCCGCAGACGGAAACTCGGATTCTGAAGCCAACGAGGTCGAGGATATTAACGCTGTTCGCCAAATGAATAGGTCTCTGTCCAAGCGGCACCGCACTCAGTCACCTTTTGACTCGGATAACGAGCTCGATTTACCAGAATCTATCTCGGCGCGGCAGAACGGCATCGCGTTTCGGCCACCACCAACCGACAGAAAAATTCATGCTGCAATCGTGAACAAGCGCCACACAGGCAAGGTTTCTCAAACTTTACTGCAATCGATTCAACAGGCTCCATACGTTGAGTTTCTTCCCGCTCCTGCTGTTCTTCAAGGGCTCTATTCGTTTGGATTCGGACTGGGACTCTCTATCATGCACTGTAAACGAGTCCTCCTAAACGATGAAGTCGCAGCCGAAGAGAGAGGTGTCAACTTGTGGGACTTTTCTGCCAAGAACAGCATTCAACCACCAGCTAAAGCCAATAGTTTCGCCGATATCATTTGTGCTCTTGCTACGCTGCACAAATTCGCGCAGGAATTCTATAATCCCGTGACAGCAGACTTCATTGCAACGGCCCGCGACTTCATGATCAATTATAACGACCGCCAAGTCAGACCCGTCAATGGCACGCCTGCTAACGTTTTGGGTCAATGGCAAGTTTAGTTTATTCCGAAGTCGACTCGCCTCGCTATGCTTGGACGCCGCGGCCGAAGTTGCAGCCCAGTTCACTCGCAGTGACGACAAATTAGCAGCTCTCAGAGATTCCCAGCACCTGCTCGCCTCATCAGTTCCCTCAGGGAAGCATCGTCAGCACGGACAAGATCGTTCACAGCGCGGTACAAAACAAGGTGCAGGGTTTATCCCGTCCACCGTGTTCAATACTCTCCCAAAAGCCGAGGACGGACGACGCTTATGCTTGAATTTTTTGTCTAACGACGGGTGTTAAGTGGCAAAATGTTCCCGAGCTCATTTCCGACCTGACGCATTATCCGATGAAACCAAAGCACACGTCGCTGAGAGGTGGAATGGTCTGGCTGCGCAGTACCAGAGTTTATGATGTGGGGTTCGACACGGTGGAAACAGTAGATTGGACTATGAGATGAAAGAAGCGGCGTCATACGACCGTTTCTTAAGTACCCTAAATCGTGTACGTGATCAATCTCAACGCAGCTCTCGGGAGCACTGCCGCCGTTATGCCAGTCACGTTAATCTCACTTTTCCAATGTCTGACAAGACGAATACGGATCACGTTGACTTCACCCAGGTTCAGTTTTGGACTACCTTGTGTGATTAACAAGGACTACCGCTTCCTGACACCGTCCGTCTGTTACGAGGCCAAACTTCGGACGATCCGCGTCCAAATAAGGACCTTTTTCCCGTGTCTCCACCTGCTGACCCAGTATTTACTCATACAGTCGCTCAATGGAATGACATCGTGATGCACGGAGTTATGCCATGGTGGACGACGTCAGATCCACCTTCTCAACGTGATCGACCCAAAACTCATCGCAGTACGTGGGTAAAGAAGCTCAAATTCGCCGTCATCTTCGGGCAGGCCAACTCGAAGGCCGCTATCTTATCGTTGACGCTCGTCTTCTTGCCAAGTGGCCCGAAGTCTTTATCAGTCCAATTGGAACGGTAGACAAGGCTGGTGGTGCGCAAGAAGACATTCGTTTGATCAACGATTATTCGTTTCCGGAAGGGAAATCGGTGAACGATTACACGGACAGAGGAAATTTCCCTCTTGTCTCGTACAATCCACCTCGGGATATCGCTAAGCGTATCCATGATTTAAAGCAATCGCACCCTCGACTGTACGTGTTGATCATGGTTGGCGATGTTTCAGGTGCGTTTCGACACGTACCAGTTCACGCTAACGCGGTTCACATGTTCGCGTTTCTATTTGATCAGCTGCTAGTTATCGATTTGTCGTGCGGTTTTGGGTGGTGGGGGTCTCCCACGTTTTATTCGTACGCGGCTACTATCATCAATCATCTCTACTAGCACGGAAATGGACTGAACCGGCAGTATATCGGCAATGTGTGGTGTGATGACCACACCTGTGTGGAAGTCGACTCATGTTTTCGCTGCCAAGATGCCAATATTTCGCTCCGTCGCGCCATGGCTACGGTCTTAGGCCCTACTGCTATCAACAACAAGAAATTCACGGGTTGGTCAACGAAGTGCAAGGCACTTGGACTCCTATGGGACACTGACGCAGGATCCGTGTCGATTCCGGTCAATAAGCTGGAAAAGGCTCTTGGTCGCGTTAACAACCTGATCAACTCCGTCTCGACCTCTAAGACAAGGATCCTAGAGACCATCGGAAGTCTTCGTCACGTAGCCAGTTGTTGCCCACCTGCTCCTGGATTTCTATAGGCTCTCCAAAGTACAGCATCCATGCTCCCCCGTTTCCAGTCTCGGCGTCTCTCGACGCAAGCTTTAGAAGACCTCCGCTGGTTCCGTGCAGTAGTACTTCATCCAGAATATTTCAACAAGATTCCTGTTGCAGATCTTGCTTCTGTTACTACATCATCGTTCGACGTCTTTATGGATGCAAGTGGTGAAGGTCTGTGTGTCTTGGAACCTACACGGAAAGAATATATCCGGCAAAAGTTTGCGGCTTCGGAGTCAGCGGAATTATCGATCAACATCAGAGAACTGAGGAGTGCAGTCCTTGCGGCTTTACACTGGGGGCCCCATTGGGCGGCCTCCTCGACTTCCAGGAACCGTACTCATGTCAAGTTCTACATTGACAATACGAGTGCAGTCAGCTGGACGAACCGCCGTACAAGTCGGCACCCAACTGTGCAAATGTACAACAGACTCCTGTCACTGGCGGAGTTCCAGTACAAGATCTCGTTCTCAGCAACTCATATCCCCGGGAAACTCAACGTTATGGCCGACGCTGGATCTCGTGCATGGGAACCTTCGCATTCACTGTATTCATTATGGTCTAATCTCTCGTCTTGCTGGACCCAGGTTCACCCCGAATCTCCATTCACCGATCTCTCAAGTGTTTGGGGGCAATGTTGCGCAGAAACGCCGTGGCAAGCTCTACCAGTACCAAGTATCGTCAATATTGGCGACAATGGTGTGCATTCGCAAAGCAAATGAAATGGTCTCGGTGGCTGACCCCCGCGAACGCTTCCCGCCGTCTCGAGTATTTCGCCACTCAACTGTGGGCTCAAGGATGGAATTCAGAAAATCGCGGCAACCAACACAGTACAATTCTGCTGAAATTGTCGGGTATTCGCTGGTTCCACCGACAGCACAAGAGCGTTGTCCTGCCAAACAGGCCACGTCTGGAAATGCTACTTGCCGGGATCACGCGACTTTCGGCACCACGACGGAAGAAACAGCCACTCACACCGTCATTTCTACGGTTGCTTCACCGTTCTCTTGACCTCAGTCGGCCACGACAACGTTTATTGTGGGGTAGTCTACTCATCGGCTATTTCTTCCTGCTACGAAGGTCCGAGTTTCTGAAGATTGGAAAGTTTTACCATTTTTACTGCCTCAAGACAAGAAATGCTTTCTTCTCGGATGAAAATGGCAGACGTACGAGTTACAAGCACGCTACTTCGGTCACCATTGGCCTAGAAGGAGCCAAAAACGACCAATTTGGTCGTGGGTCGTGGCGAACAATGAGTGTGTCTGGAAACAAGCTGTTGTGTCCCGTTCAAGGTCTTCGACACGTTCTACTTGGAAGGAAACAACTGCATCAAGAGGCGAATCCTCATCTTTGCGCTGGTCTCTCATCGCAGTCGGTTGTCCATGCTATCAAGGTGACGGCTAAGAAGATTGGTGTACCCGCTGCGAAGTACTCCTAGCACTCCATTCGGATCGGGGGTGCAACAGCCTTGGCAGCCGCTGGGGCAAGTAAGATTGCCATCAAGTTCACCGGACGATGGCTGTCAGATTGCTTCGAAGAATATCCGAGGCACGCGGCCTCGTCATCAAAGGGATTATCCAAGTTGATGATTCGTTGATCCGATCCGGAGAGCACGAACAACAATTTGCTGTGTCTTGGGGCCGTTCGCCGCGCCCTCCGATTCGGAGCAACTCAATGAAGAAATCCCCTGTTTGCCCCTAGCTTTGATTGCGATGGAGACTATTTGAGCGGCAAATGACACAGAATTTTGAGTTTTTCGCGGGCGTATCAGAACTCCTTCACAAAATCGCGAATTGGTATTGTCGACAGTCTCTCCATCCTGCACCTCATCACTGCGGTGATGGATTTGCTCTTCCTCTGCATTCTAGAAGACAAGCTTGGCAAAAGAGTTGGATCTTCAACATCAATCTCTATCTGTTTACAACGGACACGTTCTACATGTAGAGGGAAAACAAAGGCATATACAGCAAAGGTTTCCTGCATTTAAAGAGCTACAGAAGCTTGCGGTGTGCTGCGCTGCCAACTAATCTGCCGTGGCGCTGAATACTGCGTTATAGGTCCGCTTCGGCGCCTCTCTGGCCTCCCCCAGAACTCTACACGGCCTCAACAACAAGGTAGAGGAGACATCACCTGAACACCCCACCAGATCCTCGTTCTTGACCTTGGATTCGAGCACTCCATCTCAATCATCACCCGCAAGTTGCTGCAGCCACCCATGTCTTCCAGACTGCACAAACGGCTTGATGGAGAATCGAACCGACAAGATAACAGCAGCTCTCTACTCATGGCTGAACTATGTTTCTCAGACAGTACACAAAAGCAAAGAAATCTGCCGTTAGCATATGCATGAAGTAAACAGGCAACTTACCACGAGAGCGGCAAAGCGCTACCCTGATCTTGAGGTTCAGAGGAAGTTGCGTTGAATGTATGGGTTGATGCGTGCCGTCAGCAGCCAGTCTCGCCGGACGTATCGCCGCAAGCAGCGCGGTCACGGGCTCGTCTTGAAGTTGCATGAAATCTTGAAAGAAAGAGCCCAAATCACATCCCCTAAATCACACGTGTTATTTCCTAATCGCCCATGGGTGATTTGGAAATGCCATGGGATTTGGCGGGCGACACAATATCCATACAATTTGAAGATCTCCTACACTTGCAGGTTTTGGAATGGCTGCGCACGAATTTGTTCAACTCCAGTTCGTCTGCGATCTCTATGGATGACACAGCAGCAGGAGACGTTGTGCGTTGGTTGCAGAGCCATTCAGGGTTCGCTACGCCCGGTGCGATGAACAAAGCAGCAGCAAGTGGACATCTTGAGGTTGTCAAGTGACTGCATAAGAATCGACGGGGAGGTTGTACTAATGACGCGATGAACCTTGCGGCAACAGTTGCCAGCTGTTACTGCTGGACACTTGGAAATTGTGCAGTCGCTTCATGAAAATAGGGAAGAAGGATGCACTACAGACGCTATGGATGGAGCAGCGAAGCACGTCTCTTTCGGAACGGCATGCTCTCTTTCTTTTGAGTGAGGTACATTGTTGTCACTTAGCGGATCCTAACGACTACCCATGACCTTGGCGACGCGTGTCTCTAACCACCCGTCCTATGCTAGCTCGGAAGCGCTAGCGGTACTCCTACCACTACAGTGTAAAGGGCCGCGACCTCCGAAGGGGCCTCATAGTGGTTGATATTCACCCAGTGACCACCATCACCGGGAGCGTATGTGTAGATTTCCCCACCTCGAACTGGAGTGCGAGTCCATGGACAAGTTGGCCAGGAAGTCGGCCATTCGGTTGAACTGCCGGCGGTGGTGATACCATCCGGCTACTCCCACGTGGTCCGCGTGCCGTCGCGTTTGCCAATAGAGAGGCTACAAATGTATGGTCGTGCGGGTGCTCTGTTGGCGAATTATGAGTTGGCTGTCGCCGACAACTTGTACCGGGGTCCAGTTGTGATTGCGGCAGGCCTTAAGCCCGAGGAGGAGTCCCATGTACTCCGCTACATTGTTTTTGGTGGCCTTAGCCGCCAATGACAAACTGCTGACCCAGCAAAGGTCGAATCCCAGGGTACCCGAAGCCAGCCGCGCTACCACGGCTCCGCAACCACCGGGGCCAGGATTGCCGCGAGAGCCTCCATTAAAAAGAGAAGGAAAACTGGTCGTCCAAGCGCTCCGGTGTTGCTCCGTCGCTGTCGAGTCAGCACATGCTCAACCACCACCAAGACACGAGCAGTCACCCCTTTGACGATCGCAGTGGATAAGCGGTAAGGAATGGTCTGATAGCCTTGGCGGAGACGTGAACGGAGCCGCTTCGTGAAAGGCCTTGAGCGACACGCCACCTCCAGACACAGTGAAGGTAAATCGCCACCCCAATCCTCCAGCAACCTGCCACAGCACCATCCAGCGCCTCTGTGAGCCGATCGAGGTTAGGCCCTCGCTCGAGTGGGAAAAGATCCTCGATCGCCGTAGCAAAGCCTTGGGGGATAGTTGAAAGCTCGAAACTAAAGATAGCTAGCTCAACCTGAGACTCCGAGAGGCCAGCACAGAGCCAAGCAGAGGCAAAATGCAGCCGCAAGCTGCGCGCAGCAGGACATCCCCAAAAAACATGAGCCAAGTTGGCAGCAGTGGCCCGTACACAGGCTGGGTGGGGACAGCCGTGATGCCCCTCGTTGGGGATGTAGAGGTAGAATGCCTGATGCTTGAGACGTAGCAGAAGCTGCTCTCCCCAGGGTGAGAGCCCCACTATTCGCCGGATGCGGCTCCATTCCAAGCGCGTAAGCCCAGCCGCGATATCCCTGTGTTGGAGCTACCACCGGCGCTCCCTTCGCTCGATGCTGCGGTGCCCTCGGCGAGCGGGTGTGCGCATGAGAACCCTCTTGAAGTGTTTTTGTGGTGGAACACGGGTTCCCACCCGGCGTTGGAGACACTCTAGCCGACTGACACCGGGACGTGGGTGAACGGCTACAAGGTGGACGTCTGGCTGGAGCTGATCCCGTAGTACCACCGACAAGTGCGCGTGCGAGGTTATCGAGGTTAGCCTCGGTAGGTCCGAGCTGGAAGCAGTAACTGACACCAGAGGGGAAAATCTTGGCAACTACAGGGTGATCGGGCGGCAAGACGGAGTTCTGCTGCCACCGGCTTCCGCCCTAACAGGACTGGGAAGTTAGTGATAAGCACTTCAATGAGCCGGTGGGCCTGGCGCTTCACGACCGGCGTACATTGGCTCTGTCGACACAGTAGGGTGAAAGTGAGACTTCCAGCACCGGGTGCCACTTACGTTTAAGTAAACTTTACTAACTTCTGAGTAAGGGGATCCAAAATCCAACTTCTGAGTAAAAGACTGACTTCTGAGTAATTCCTAAGCGTAGTTTCAACCTGTGCTAACTCTGAGTAAGATACACTACCGTACAATATTTTTATAGAATACAATATTTTAAGAGCGATAATATTATCAGCTCTTGCGTCCTCGTTCAGCACCTTGGCGTCCTCCGTCAGGTGCTCCAGCGTCTTCTCAAGGCCGTGAGTCAGCGCCCGCGTCTTGGTCCAGCGAAGCAGGTAAGAAAGAGTGAAGTGCGCGTTGTTAGGTAAAACCCAAAGTGATATTGATTCTTACTTGCTGCTATGACTACAGCAAGAGGGGAAAGCCACAGGCAACAAAAACCCCTTTAGAGCAGAGAACACATCCACCAAGATGGTCTCCACCCATCTCGTCTCTCCTTGACCAGAGTGACGAGCCTTGACACAGGCGAAAGTTCTCGTACGGGTTGTACCCGAGTCCAGACCCGTGGTCCAGAAACACATACTCCCGGAACTAAGCATCCGTGTCATCACCATGATCAGCACTAAGCCGACCCGTAACATCAGCTCGAAGCCGAACTCTACCAGGTGATTTCCTTCCGTCAACTTCGGTGATAACCCGATCTTCTGGCGACGTTTTGCACCACATCACAGCGGCTTTCTTCTTCTGGCACTTATCCAGTTTCACGCTTGGACGCTCCTCTGGGCCTTTAACATCGTGTAGGCGATCTTTCACGTCCTCATTATCCCGGCGTTCATCCACGCCCTTTACGTCCTTTACTCCGAGTTTCTCCCTCAACTTCTCGAATCGCTGGGGTCCCAGGGCCTTGGTGAAAATATCAGCGACGTTTTCTTCCGTCGAGAAATACTCCACTACCACCTTCTCCTTAGCCACCAGCTCTGCGATCTTCCTGCTCTTCTTTGCAAAGCGCCTCACTCCGTCGAAGTTTCCAGCGTCTGAGGACACTTTGATGGCGCTCTGGTTGTCCATCAGCAATACTCCAATCTGTTGCTCCAGCTTTAGCTCCTTCAGCAACTTGCGCGCCCAAAGCAAGTCCTCCACGCACATGCTGGCCGCCACCAGCTCCGACTTGCAGGTTTCGTCTGTGACTGAGCCCTGCATCTTGCTCTTCAAGCCGAAGCTATGGCCATTTAGCTTCAACACGTATCCTGTCACTGATCGTGACGTATCCGTGCAGTTGGCGTGATCTGCGTGATCTGTGTCGCTGTACGCACTCACCTGCATGCCATTGCTCGGTTCAGTGTCGCCGTGCAAGTTGGTCAGTTCGTGTGTCCTTGTTCCTCGCAGGTATCACAGGACTCTCTTTGCTGCGGCGTAATTCTCCTTTGTGTAACTCTCAGTATGTCTGCTCAGGTTCCTCACAGCGTTCGCGATGTCTGGTCGGGTGCAGGTCACGAGATATTGTAATGCACCAATCAGCTCCTGATACCTTACTTCTTTGTCGTTGATCTTCGTTTCATCCCGCTCAATGGCCATGACCTTCTCGTTGTGCTGCTGTGGCGATCTCACTGTCTTCGCGTCTGTCATCCGGAATCTCCTCAGCACCTTGTCGATATATGCGGTCTGGGAGAGACACAGCAGCTTTCCGGTTTTAAAGCGCACCTCCATCCCTAGTAGATAATGCACCTTCCCCAAGTCCCTCAGCGCAAATTTCTTCTTCAGCTCCATCTTCAGCTGGTCAATGTCCTCCCGAGCTCCGATAATCATCACGTCGTCAACGTATACCGTCACCATCAATAGCCTTCCATCGATCCATTTGTAGTACAGACCGACGTCGAAAGTGCTCCTCTTCAGTTCCAGCTCCTCTAAGTGCGCGTGCAAGGTCAAGTACCACAGCCGCGACGCTTGTTTCAATCCGTAGATGCCCTTTAGTAACAGGCATACTTGATCCGTCCCGTCGTCGAATTCTCTCGGTTGCTCCACGTAGATCTTCGCTCCGTCAATCTCGCTGTTCAGGAAAGCCGTCTCAAAGTCCACTTGGTCTACATCAAGCCCTAAAATAATAGCCAACAGCAAGATAAGTAGCATCGTCATCCATCACACAACAGGTGAGTAGGTCCTCCAGTACTCGTATCCGAATCGTTGCTCATATCCGTGTACAACCAGTCTCGCCTTGTAGCGTTGCACCTCTTCATGCTCGTCTCTCTTGGCCTTTAGGAACCACCTAGTAGTCATAATCTTGACAAACACTCCGTCCGAGCCTCTGGGCCTGTCCACAATGACCCAGGTGCCGTTCTTGACGAGCGACTTGTAGGGCCTCCTCCCATTGCTTCCACTGCGGCGAGTTCATCTCCTCTTCTACGCTGGTGGGGTCTTCCACTTCTCCATCAGTAAGTAACTGGTAACCGGTAAATCTCACATTCTGCCTTCGCACTCTTGTAGATCTTCGCAAGGGTTGCTGTGGATTCTGCTGTTGTCATCGTCCTTGTCTTCCTGGTGCCCGTGCAGCTCCTGCTTGTTGTCCTAGCAACTCTTCCTCGTCAGATTCGTCACTGGACGAAGACTCTGCATCGCCATCTCGAGCCTCAGGATTGCCACGTCCAGCAGTCATCTCCTCCGGCAAACTGTTCTTAACCGTACGTGCTGCACTTTCGTGCACGTCTCCATCAGCCACGAATTCCACGGGCAGGGGCACGAATGGTATGTAGTCGTAGTTCCTGTGCTGCCCGACCAATAGCGCGTCCAAATACTTCCTGCTTACCGTCACATCTTCACGAAATTTCACATCCCTTGACTCGACAATCCTGCCAGTACGAAGGTGTAGCAGTCTGTATCCAGGTGCAGTGTGCACGAATCCCAGCAACAACGCCGGTTCCGCCTTCGGGCTTAGCTTGCCCTTTCGCTTCGGCACATACACAAACCCGACAGCACCACACACACGAACCTTGGCCAGGTCTGGCTTCTTGCCATGCAGTTTCTCCGACGGGGTTTGCCCGCCCAGTGCATTGGTTGCACTCATGTTGTCGATGTCCACAATATATTGCAGCACCTCCGGCCACAACTTCGTCGGCATGCCTGCCGCCTGCATTGCCGTCCTAGTCTTGTTAGCCAGAACTCCGTTCAGCTTTTCCACGAGTGCGTTCTCCGTGGGCGTGTACGCGTGAGGCGGCACGAAATCAATCCCATGCTGCCTTAGAAAGGCCTCCAACTCCGCATTCACGAATTCACCACCGCCGTCACTCGAGAAAGGCTTAATCTTGTGTCCTTGAGCGGTCGGCTTCTTCATCAGCGTCATCGTGTTGAGATTCGCGTCGCTCTTCTTCTTGATGGGGTAGCACCACTTGTACCTGGAGCCCTCATCCTGTATAATCTGAAAGTATCGAATTCCGCTAGACCCAGGTATGTACTTCCCCATATCGCAGGTGTCAGACATCAAGCGCTCGTAATTCACCTTAGTTTTTTTGTCTTTTGCGCTCTTTTTGTATGACATCCGCCGTCGTTTTGCCGACATGCAGGTCAAACACTGGAAGGTCTTCTTGAACAGCTCCTTAGGAATGTCCATGCCGTCCATCATGTTGTTGCCCACCATGCACTTGATGGCAGCCACGTTCAGGTGTCCCAACCGCTCGTGCCACCTTATCAAAGGGCTGGCATCGGCGTTGAGCGTGGCCATCACCATGTCCACCGGCAATTCAGTCTCCAACCAGTAATGGGATCCACTTTTCACAAATTCCAGTCGTCCAACCGCCGAGTCTAACCAGCATTTCCGAGGCGTCTCACCGGCTAGGCTAAACGACGGAGTCCATCCATCGCTCTCCAATTTGCCCAGGCTAATCAAGTTCACAGTTCCCGCAGGCGAAACCTCCACATCCTTGAGCTCCATTTCACTCGCGTTGCCGTTCTTGTCCGGCACGTTGAGCTTCACGGTCCCGCACATCACTCCCTTCGTGACTTCACCGGTCCACACCTTGAACATCGCCTTAGACTTCTTCACACTCGAGTACAGGTTCTTGTCCACGCACACGTGCGTCGAGCTCCCGCAGTCCAGCATCCACGAGCTTCTCTTGCCCGCCTGGTCAGACTTCATGATCATTCCAACCATGGGAAGGTAACCGTCGTCTTCGTCATCACTGCTGCTGCTGCTTGCGTACTTGCGCACGACCTCGGGTGCGTTCTCATTCATGACCAGCATGTTGTTCCGCACTCCCGGCTTGTCCTCAGCGTTGTCCCTCTTCTTCTTCTTCCTGTCCCTATCCTTACCCGCCAACTTGTCAGTGTTCTTCGTCTTGTCGTCGCTCTCCACCTTCTTCGTCTTATTGAGGTAGTGCCAGCACTGACTCCGAATATGCCCAGGCTTGCCACAGTGATAGCATTTGCGTTTCTCTCTCCCCCATCCGCTTTCCTTGGACTTTTTGCCTTGCCCTTGGGTCGTCGAGGTCGCACTCATCACCACTTGCAGCGTCCCGGCACTTCCATTCACCCTACCACCTCCGTTCATCATTTCAACCATTCGAAGTCGCTCATCCTTCGGCCTCAGAGCATTACTGAACTGCTGAAACGTCAGGGGCGTTCCTCGTCCAGCAGGTAGGTCGAATTGCTCAACGAGCTCAGGGTAAGCCACCGAGACTCCCATAGTCAGGACTCTCAGCATCTCTGCGTCGTCCACAGCGTGAGCAGTTCCCATGCTGTCCAACTGCTGTCGAATCCGGTGCATCATCGTCAGGTACTCTGACATCGGCTGCGCCCGCAACAGCGCCACGTACGAGTAGTCTCTCTGCGTCTAGTCCGCCACGACGGTGTCCCACATCTCTTTTGCAGTAGCCATCGTGCAGATCTTATTCACCTCGTCGTCTTGACACCCGCGTAGCCCGCGCGGGATCGTTGCCTTAGCCAGTCGATTCCTCTTGTCGAAGATGGCTTATTAGTCTGCATCGTTGGCGTGGCGCACTTCGTCTCCAGTCACCACCGCCCATGCTTCACGCTTGTCCAGGTAAAGCTCCAGCTCAACTTGGTACAGCTCAAACGTTCCCTTAAACCTCATAGGCTTCGAGCTCCCTCGGTGCACTTGTGGTACAGCCGCCATGTAGTCTAAGTAGCAGAAATTGTTGTAGTAGTCGTTCACAGCCTTGTAGAGATTGGGCTCATAACCTAGCAGCTCTTGCGTCCTCGTTCAGCACCTTGGCGTCCTCCGTCAGGTGCTCCAGCGTCTTCTCAAGGCCGTGAGTCAGCGCCCGCGTCTTGGTCCAGCGAAGCAGGTAAGAAAGAGTGAAGTGCGCGTTGTTAGGTAAAACCCAAAGTGATATTGATTCTTACTTGCTGCTATGACTACAGCAAGAGGGGGAAAGCCACAGGCAACAAAAACCCCTTTAGAGCAGAGAACACATCCACCAAGATGGTCTCCACCCATCTCGTCTCTCCTTGACCAGAGTGACGAGCCTTGACACAGGCGAAAGTTCTCGTACGGGTTGTACCCGAGTCCAGACCCGTGGTCCAGAAACTCATAAATATTACATTATACAAATTATTGAATAACTGTGAATATATTGTGCGTTCTAGTGAAAACCGCCCAGGGCCAAATGGGCCTTCAAACCGGCATGGGCTTCAATTCACTTGAATTCACTATCTGGCCCGATAAAGTGCGGAGGCGTACTTAACTAAAATTTTATTTTGGGGATTGGCCGATTCCCAAATATCTTGAGAATTGGATTGAGGGTCTCGAGCGAATTTGGAAAATTTGGGCAGAATTGACAATACTTAATACTTCAAGTACTAAGCACCAGAAGTTTCAACGGCGGGTCAGGATGGAGCGAAGCAAAGACCGTACAGCTGTGCCGTTTGTGGCTTCAGACCTTTGAGGATCCTGTTTTAGGCGCTGTACAGAAGGTTCGTGGCTTGAGACCTTGGAGGATCCTGTTGTAGGCGCTGGGCGGAAGAAGAAGTCGTTTGTCAATCTTATGTCAATTCCGGCACAGCGACTCACTCGACTGTGAGCAGTGTGTGCTGCACGGCAGATCCAAAACTGGGGGTT
This sequence comes from Phytophthora plurivora, assembly GCA_030027945.1. Classification (NCBI taxonomy): domain Eukaryota; phylum Oomycota; class Peronosporomycetes; order Peronosporales; family Peronosporaceae; genus Phytophthora; species Phytophthora plurivora. Next base: position 548,584 of record CP125273.1, read on the forward strand.
TCCGAGGAGCCGAACGCGACGTGGAAAAGAGGTTTCCTGAGGCGAAAGTCATCAAGCTCCCGGACTTATCCACGCTGCACATATGGTTTCCTACCCAACACACGGGGCGGTAGCATGCAGTCTCCGGGCGGGTAAGTTTTCCTATCGCTAGATGTAGAGTAGTGATGACCAGTCCATTCAGAGGTCATTTGCTCTTTGGCGGCGGCGACCATACAAGCCGACGGCCAAAACACCACCGCCTCGGTCCAGCTCGTTTGCAATACGTCAGTACCGGGAGTCTACGTCACATCCTGATAGCTCACCTTCATCAAGGTCCTACACAGTAGGCCGGACTCGAACAACGCTGCTCTCACGAAAAGCAGCTCGTTCTTCCACGGACGCCTCATCGGATGTCAAGCTGACACGAACGCCCGAGCTAGCTGACAGCGACTCACGCGGCCCAGCAGTAGCCAACAGCCGTATGTTGCGATGTTACTCGTTCTGCTTGACCTGTGCTATGTGTTTATTCTGTAGGCTTCACTCTGGGTACATTCCCATACAGCCTCAATGGGGGGGGGGCTGGCCTCTCAGACCCAAATCCGACTCGTCATCCGTAGCTGCTGTCTGCTGTCGCCGTTTCATATCGTCGCTAGCTGCCTTCCTCTTTCGTCATCCTGCGTCGCCCTCCTGCTGTTTACTGTCCGCCGTCCGTTGTCACTGCTGCCGTCCACGCTGCTCACTGTGCTCTTGTCTGTTTTGCCGTGGCTGTACGTGTCCGCCTGCTGTAACTCGTGGGTGTCATCGCTATAGAGAACTTGTTCTCTTAGTGGGTGCTGGAAAAAATTGCAGTCAGAAGTGACAAATTTCTGCGGGGTGGAGTGGACCTGGTCAACCAGGAATTCTCTTTCGTCACCAATGTAATAGTCATATATCTAGGAGAGGTTAAATTCCCGCGTCAGCGGTGCTAAAGTAAGAAGATAATGTGCCCTGTGGTGCACACTTAATGCTAGCAATAATGTACTTATATTACCCTCTGCTTATATCTTGTATCATTACCTCTGTTATGCGACGAGATCATTTCTAATGCTAACGTACAGAACAGTTTTGCGGTTTACCAGCATTGCCATATGTAACTTAAAACTATCAATTCGCATAATAGTGTCTTATCCTCATTTGAAACCAAATGTCTCTTTTCAAAATTTTAGGTAACATGCTTCTGGAATTTCCTCTACCGTGGGAGAGGAGCTTATTATTTTAGAGTTGAAAACGATAGCGTGTAGGCGAATCTCCCTCAAACTAGATTGTCATTTTTCAATTTCCAGTGTCCAATAGAAGATGGCTACGGAGGCGGACGGTGGGATCCCCACAGAGGATAATCATGGACAACAACAAAGTCGACGGTCACGCCGGGTTTACTCGGTCGTAGGTATTTTTCTACTCTCGCTGAGGCGTTTATTGGCATGGTGGGGACGCCTGGCTACGACTACAAAGTCTTGTACAACTACGGCAGAAAAGGGCGTGGCAAGCGAGTGTACCGATGTATCACTCATCGCGAGTGCGGCAGGCTTTGTCGGGTTGGTTTCGACGAAGACGAGGATGGAGAAGTGGTTACCTTGGAAGAAACAGGAGACCACGCGAAAGACCTATCGGGAGAAACCAAAATAGGAATTCCTCTGCGCCTAAAGCGGCAGTCGGATGATCTACTGACTGGAGGAGGTGCTGGTGGCCAAAAGTGTCAAAAGATTTTGTCAAGCACACAGAGCAAGGTTTCTATTCCTACCGACAAGCAACTCAACAACCGGAAGGCTTACTTAAAGAAGAAGAGCGCAGGTACTGTTTCACGTTTTTGTATTTTGACCAACACTCTGTATGAGTATTAACTGGTTTTGTTTCTTTGGAATGTGGGAAATCAAAGACAACTGCACGTTACTGCAATGGGCTGCAGGGAAATTATGTGCCTCGAGAGACGTTTGTTTTGGAGCCGGCCTAACTTTTGACCCTGTCAACGACGCTAGCATCTTCCAAGCACTTTCCAGCATGACCTCATCGTTTCGAGAACGGTGGAGCTTGAGGTTGTGGAGAAGAACGGGAAGAAAGTACCCTCTTATGGTGTCATTATTTCTTCACGTATCTGTATGCGTAACATCGTTTACGCAGGGCGAGGGCAGGGCGATGATGGAGTCCTCGGCGTCACGGATGGGACGTTCAAGCTCCACTTTGGTAAGTTGTATGTATGCTTTGGTCTTTGGAAATTCTGAATGTTTACGATCATGTCGATTCTTAGGTGGCTGGACACTGATTGATTTCGGAACAAACACGACCCATTTTAAGCGGAACAATTACTCGAACATTCGTTCCGTGGTCTGCAACTCAAATTTGGAAGTCTTGACCACACTTCGTACTTTCGAATGCCTACCAGACCGTTTAGCCGGGCGTCCTCCTGTTCAACTGCTACCCCCATTTCGCGAGAAAATCTCGACCGAAATATAAGCTGCTTCAGGTAAGTGAACGCTTTTCAATTCTTCAACATGTATACATACTCACAAACGGGTTGGGTCAGAACAACAAGTTCTACGACACAAGTGTTTGGCCAAACATCAAGTACCTGTACGAAGCGCGGCCCGAGTTGCAGTTCAAAGCTTTGACGGAGCTATTCCTTCAATATTGGCGATCAAAGCACGAAGGAATCTATGCAGATTGGATCGAAGAGTAATACCTGACAGGTTTCTGGGCAAATTGGTACGGCACATGCGCAGTTCCCGGTATAACACCCTCTCAAAACGCGCTTGAATCACACCACAGAGTGATTAAGAAATCGTGTGTCGGTAACCTCCGTGAGAGCACGGCGACAGTGCTCAATGACTCGTTGCCGAAAGTCTTATATCATCAGTCGATTGTGCCCACTCGACTGATCCAAGCTCACTTTTGTGAAGGTAAGAATTTGAGATCTTATTTTTGCTCCGATTTGCGACGTACATTTTATTGTAGGTCCTTGGCTAGCTGAGGTCATCAGAAAAGCTAGAAGACTCCTGAATTCCCTCGAAAATCACTACAATCTGCGCGTGACTCGCCAAAAGGTACTGAAAGCAATCTTCTTCAACGCCGTGGTGGACGGAAGAAATGTACACGGAAACAGAGTTACTCGAGAACGTGTGCACAGGTAATATTTACTGCAGAGGAGGGTGTCCAAGCGGTGTTTTAACTTATGGATACGGCTTACAGATTTATGGAGTCGCTACGAGGAGATCTGGGGCCCATCCCTACCATTAACGAGGTCGAGTTACTGTTCTTGTCACTCCACAAGGTGGAACTTCTACATCTACGACCGCTACGTCTGTCTGGTAACTCACCAATTCCAGCGAATGAGGTATGTAAATTTTATCTGTTCTTTGATACACTGCTCGCTAATGATCAAATTCTATTTTTTTATTGTAGCCATTCGACAGAAGTTCAAGTGTGACTGCCTTGGAATCGGGATGGCAATATTCTCATGTTGTTGCCGCAATGGTTCTCCAGAAAGATATGGAGATGGATGGACTCGTGGCTCGACTTCCTGTGCGGAAAATATCCGGAGGTCAAAAAAAAAAAAACCGAGGGGCTCTGTGTGAAGACAAAAGCAGCCAGCATTTTTTTTGCAGTGGACAACTTGATTGAGCTATTCCTACAATTTCCAGCTCGCTCATTGCATTGGAATGTCCTCCAAGATGTTTGGGGGGCGGATAATCGCAAAGAAACGAGAGCAGGTGTCGTGATGACGTGGGCTGAACGCGATGGCGCTTTTGTGTGGCCTGTTAAGCTATCCGACGGACAAGTATTAATAACTGTGCTCAAATGCCAAGAGCTGGCCGAAGCTGTGAATCGGGCTTACGTCCTTGGTATGGACATAACGACTCCGATTAAGCTGTGAAACTAAGCGGCGGGGACAGGTAGGAACAAAGTAAGAACTGCATAGGAGGTCTGCGTGTTGAAAAAATAATATAAAAATGCCTCCACAACTCGCTGCTTGTAGATAGATGTGCTTACTCAGAAGTCAGCATTTGCCACGAATGACAAATTCATATGAAACAGGATCACGTTACTCATTTTTCCTCCCAGAATTGCTCGTACTCAGAAGTACGCCTCGTTTACTCAATAGTAAGGCCGTTCCTCCAGCGCCATGCCAGGCCCAGTGAATGATATCTCGGAGCCGCGGTCCAAAGTGAAGGAGAGCCGCAAAGTCTGAACTCCGGATGAGGCGACCAGTGCCGCCATCGTAGAGTTGTAGATCAGGTACCGTAGAATAAGGGAGCCATTCGGGACAAAAGTCCCCGAGATGAGTGCGCATACGGTGTAGGAACAACCGCGTCACTGAACCCTGCACCATCGACATCGAAGCGATTCCCCACGGACAAGATTCGGAGGCCTCTGAAACTAGAGGCAAGAGCGTAAACCGCTGTGACCATGGAGATAAGATCGGGGACCTCGAGTTGAACGCCCGTGGCCGCCACCACAGCACGTCCCATGCTCCATGTGTTGGTCGGCCATCCGGGTGTTACCAGGCGATGATTCGCAGAGTTGGCGGTGATGTACACCTCACGATATGGACCCTGAGCCTGGGCGCCCATAAGAATGTCCCCAATGATATGCTCTAGGTAAGTGCCATGTAGCGCCCTGGAGTGAACCATTGTCGCCACCAGAGCACAGAGCTCAACACGCAGATCCGGAACTGCGAGCCCGCCCGCAATGCGGGAAGCGCTGCCAGATCGCTGTCGAGCCACGCCCTAGTTCCCGCTAGTTCCGCCGAGAATATACCGAACCAGACGAAATTACGGATCTTCTTGTCAAACACCCGGACCGTGACTGTGGAAGGCCACGCGTGTTGCCCAATAAAGAGAAGTTTCGGGAGGATAATCGCTGAGGCGATAGAACTGCGCTGGTCGACAGTCAGAGTCTTCTGACAAGCGAGGACAAGGCGTTTTCGTAATTGCTGGTCCGCAAGCCGCCAGGATTCTTCGGGATCCGTCTCACTATTAACGTGGATGCCTAAGTACCTATCGTGCCTACCCGGCACTTGGTACTCTAGCGGCGACGGAAGTACCGGGAGTTCTGCGGGGACCACCTTCCGGAGCGGCATTACAACCGTCTTGGCATGATTCAGACGGAGACCCGACGCAGCTCCAAATTGGTCTGCCACTTGTAAGAGGATGTAAATGTAAGTCGGCGAGCGTAGGTAGACCGCAGTATCGTCAGCATAGCCGGAGACTCTGCGTTCAGCAGCTCCCGCTGAGGCCTGAAAAGTAATTCCAGAGTCCTGGGTGACCGTCAATAGCCCGGTAGAGCGCATCGATGACCAGGATAAAAGCAGCGGTGCGAGAGGACAACCTTGGCGAATCCCGCTGGAGATCCCAATTTGACGCGACTTGAACCCGTTCGCGATGAATCTGGCGGACGTATCCTGGTGGAGCAGCCGAACCGCCGTGAGAAACCGAGCCGGGTAACCGTGGCGTTCTAAGGCATGAAGAAGAAAGTCTCGTACCAGCCAAGCATAGGCTGTGCTGAAGTCCAGCATGACCACAACTCCATCCCGTTCCTTTTGGACCGAGACCGCGACTTGTTGCGCAGCTTCCAGCGTATGAATAGCACCATGAATGGTCCGTCCAGGGACGAAGCCGTATTGGTTCGGGTGAATCCGATCCTGGAGCGTGTCCCGAACCCGTGACGCCAGTAACCTGGTGAAGAGTTTGTAGTCCGTGTTGAGCAACGCGATGGGGCGATAGTTTAAGGGGTTCTTGAGGTCACCTTTTTGCTTCAGACAGAAGATGTCTGCTTCTAGGAACGATGGAGGGAAACCTCCCGCAGAATACCTCTGGTTAAAAAGGAGAAGCAACACTGGAAGCAGTAGGTAGGCGTATTCACGATACTAGTCATTGCCAAGGGCACCAGGTCCCACCGCTTTTCCCGCCTTACAGGCACTCACAGCAGCCTCGAGTTCAGCGGTCACGAAGTCTCACGCCACAGGGGAGGACCACGCAGGCGGAAGAAGGTTTGGCGGCAGCCACTGGGCGACTTCCGAGGTCGTGTGGGGCTCGGACACCTGTTGCTGTAGGACAGGGCTCCACGCGTCAGCTAGTACATCAGCTTTGTCCTGCTCGAAGCGGGCTCCCTGGCATGGGGTCCAGGGGACCGATCGTGTTATTCGCATATTTGCAGGACACTCGGGCGAAAAAGGACTTAGTGGTTTTGCCCTCCCAATGGGTCGCGTCCTTGAATCGGCGCTGTTGCGTAACCAATGACCGTTCTCTCTTGCAATCCTCAAGGGTCCGACGGATCCGCTCCAAAGGTGACGACCCGGCTCCAGCTTCAAGTGATAATGTGTCCATAGCCACTGTGATGGAGGTCACTGTAGGAGGGTGGCCCTGATCTGCAGCTTGTAGGCTACGGTATTTGCGGCCGAGCCGACGTAGTTTCCATTTGAAGGTGTTTCGACAGCGAAGTCGACACCCACGAACTTCTTGCTTGGTAGCCCGTAAAATGGCCAACTTGAAGTCGTCCCACATGCGAGCGGTGTCCCCAGGAGACGCATCAGCTTGCTTCACACGTTCATCTAGAGAAGAAAGAAGTTCCTGAGTGCGGGTGCGGACCCGATCCGCCGCATACGAGGGAGGAGGAAAACCTTCGGCACTTTCTTGACCCGAATGGTGTGCCCAGGGCGCCGTTGGCGGATGTGGACCCCCTGTGATCCGCATGCGTCCCGGGGTTGACCACCGTGACACTGTCGGTCCAGAAGTGAAGCTCTGAATTGACATACCATCTGTCTGGACGTGAGGACGCGGCCCCAAGCCCTGCAACAGTGTAGTGATAGGTATGAGTATCTTGGAAGTGCCATCGAAGTTCATCCGGTCGCCAACTGCCCGGGCGGGTGAGTTCGATTGGATCAAGAAGTCTCCAGGTTGCCAGTAGGCCTCGCAACGCCGCCGAATCATGAGCCCGACCCCGGAGCTGATAACAGCGGTCAACATCGTCGTCTAGGGTGAAATTAAAGTCACCAGCAAGGAGTAAGATCACATCTCCCGGAAGGTCCAGCTCTGCTAGGCCCCGGAAAAAGACCTCCCGTGCAGGAGCCTTATGGGGAGCGTACACATTGATGACGACCAAAGTTTTCCCGTGAATCATACCAGTCACCTCCATGAAGTGGGGGGACCAATGCGCTTCAAGGTAAGGGTGCACATCGGTGATCGCCCCATACGGGTTGACTAAGATCGCGACACCAGCTTTAGAAGTAGACGCAGGGGACCAGAAGGATCTGGTAGGGCAACCCGGGCCCGTGCGAAATCCCCACCCAGCTGCGTGGAGTGACGTCTAAAGTCGATATCAGCCGCGTTTACGTGAGTTTCCTGGAGGAGGACTAGGCTCGCTTGACCGTGTTCGTCTTGGGTTCGTAGACTCCGGAACCACGCGCCTCTGTCCGATAGCGATGCTCCAAACCCGTTCACATTGTGCGTTAAGCACCCGACCGACTTTGTAACAACTCCATCGGCGCGGCCCCGTCGCTGCCGCTGAAAAGCATTGGTAGTTTCTTGCCGGCATCTAATTCGTTGCTGGGAAGTACTTTCTGCTCTGAAAAGCGCCTTCAGTTGTGCCTTGTGCCCGTGGTGAGTGAGGCCTGGGAAGAAATCCCCAAGAGTCCGTTAGCGTCGTTTCGCCGAGCGAGTAGGCTTAGTGCCACCTGGCCTGGGGACTGGGTGTTTGACCTGTGTACAGGCCACGTCCATGCTCTGTCTCCGAGGAGACAGACCTCTTCGTCGACGCACGGAATCTGACGTGGAGAGGAGATGGCACTGAGTGCCTTTATTTGCGGGCTGGGAGGCCCTGGAGAAACTTAACAGTTTCAGTCCGTTCTTTTCAAGTAAGCCCTGTTTCCAGCGTGGTGACGCTGCCCCAGTTGCCATCCAGGATACCCTGGCAAATCTGCCAAAGGACAGCTTAAGTGTCATACCAGACAGCCAGCGAGCCCAGTTGAACTCGGCCCATCGTGGAGGATCTTCATTGGCGGAGGTTGTACGGAAGGACATGGAGGATGGCCCATTCCCGATCCGGTATGTGACCCGGTTGCCCATGGAGGAATGATGGCTCCAGCCATTGGCTCAGAATGTCCCACTTAGACGGTGTAGCTGCCGGCTGTAATGCACTCGGGTCCGTCCCTGCCGGGCTGCCTTGTAGCCACTCTTGACAAAACTCTTGAGCTGCCGATGGCATGAGGGGTCGTGGGCGATACGTTTAACGTTGGCGAACTGCATGCGGGACGCTTCAGAAAAGCCCCACCGGACTAACAGCTCCGCCGATATACCTTTGGCACTTCCGGATAGGGGAGGAATGCGAATAAGTGGCGGACCACCTCCACGGTCGTAGGCACTTGAGCGAAGGTAAGCTCCACCGACACCTCCGAGCTAGGAAGCTTTGGAAGTTTGAAAGCTGTACGTTTCGCGCGGTGCCAGGTATCGAGAGCTTTGCGGTTGAGATCCGCAGTCATGCCCAGTTTGATCGAGAACGCTGGTGGAAGCTCAGCAGGGTTAGTAGCGGAGAGAATAGCTTGATTCGTGGCAGCCGGCATCCTGCTACGTGGGGAGAGAGTGTGGCGCAAAGGAGGAGAAGGGGGGGTTGCGTCTGAGACCCGAAAACCAGTGGCGTAACCATCCACTCCGACGGCGGCGTAATTCTCGCATTCCGCTATGGCCATGAGCGATCCCATAATGTCCGTCTGATATTCGACAGCATCCAAAATTGACCAACCAAGCCTTAAATGAACTACGTCGAGGCGTTGGCGCATCGTCAAGGCCCGATGTAGCAATCCGTTGACAAGATCCGTGTCTTCCCTTAGCTCCACGTGAACCCCGTGGTGCTTGACAAGGAACCCAACTTCCACGCTTCTAGCCACGTCGATGGTGGACACTTCCACGTCCACAGCTGGGTGTAGCAACTCAGTCACCCAGTCATATTGCCCTGCAATATCCGCAGCGTATCCCGGGTCACCTTCGGCATGCCAACGGAGGAAGAGTTCCCCGTGATGGACACTGTAGAAATGGCTTTCGTCATGTTTCAGCACCATGAAGATGGGTAAGACATGGAGACGTCCGCAGGCTTTCAGGTATTCGGAGGCCGCGACATCAGTCAGCGCCGTGTAGGCCCCGCTCTCATGGGTGTCAGGCAGTCCGCCGCCGGAGCTGGGGAGATCGAAGTCGTTGTACGTATACAGCTGCAGGTGCGCATCTCCATGGGCATCCATATCCAGAACGACAAGAGGATACCGTAGATATTGAGCATACGCTCGCAGCACTTGTGGACCGACCCAGTGTGAGACTGGGACTCGGGCGTCACGTTCCAGTAGATAATGGGTACAAAGGAGGGCCAGTGCCGCCTGCTGGGGCTCCGGCGGCGTAGCTCCAGGCTGGAAGGAGGCCACCTCGGCGGTCAGGTTGAGCAGGCCCAGCGCACAGTCTGCTTGCAGATTTTCAATAATTAAGGCATAAATGCCTCTCTTGTGATAGTTCGCGTCTGCTAACTCGTCAGCCGATAAAGAAAGACTGACATTGCAGTCGTTGGAGACCGATGCGTACCAGGCAAGGATGCCACATTGGCCAGACCCAGGAACACGGACTAGATGTCCTTGGAACCAGGATAGCCAAAATAGGGCCTGAACTGGGTTGTCCACAGGCCCTTTCCGCCCTTGGAAAATGGGGCTGCAGGAGGAGGACGCAGAGCTGGGCATCGCAGGTGACTGATAACGTTGGGCCAGTTCATCCGATCTGATGTCTGTTGGATCCGCCGGCGTTGAAGCAAGCGAGTAGGGGCCTCGGAGCCAGGGGTCGGAGCCGGGACTGGAGAGTGCGTAGGGGCCGAGGAGTCAACATAGCTCGATAGCGACGATGGTACTGTCTGGCTGGGGAGGCAGCGCTGCGTCGTCCTTGATGTTGAATTCTCGTTCTTCGTCTTCATCTACTTGCCATCGGTGGCGGCGTAGCGCTTGGCGTTGTTGTTCCGCCAAGGCGGAGTCAGGAACCGCTTGACGAACGTCTACTGCCACCCTCTCTGGGGCGCGTCCGGGGACACTCCCTCCCATCGAGGAACGGCATGCTCTCGAAGCCACTCGACTACTTCCGTATGACCATGAGTCAAAGCTCCACCCAGTAGCCTCAATCGTGATGGTGCTCAAACAACGTAAAGTTGTCCGGCGACTTCCTTTCTACCATCGAAGTGTGTATCGTGTACTCTGCCAGTCTCATGGCTATGCAGAATTTGGAGCATTTGCGTACGATCCTGCGTGCTACCGTTGGTAGCCTACCAATTTGCAGCCGAAAGAAACTCCAAACGCCGACTTTTCTCGAGTTCGTGAATGGAATTTGGCCTTCCTGGCTTCGTACTTAAGACCGACGATCGTCTAGTGGAGCTTGCACTCAACGCATTGATGAACAAAACGTGCCGGAACGTCTCTGGAGTCGTGAAGTACGTTCGGAAGTACGATGCAGCAGATAGTTCGGCCTTTATCTCTCGTGTGATGCCTAAAGTGAAGCAGATCTTCCAGCGTGTGGACTTGGAGCACAGTGGGCGATTAACTGCTGCGGATGAGGTGGAACTCCGCTTCGTGTACTTTAAGAAGCACGTGTTTGAGCCGCTGCTGGATCATCCGAGGAAGCATGTGCTGATCTTTATCCCGTCCTACTTCGACTATGTACGAGTACGGAACCTGTTCAACGACAATATGAACAAGAAGCTCATCCGCAGTGTCCAGTGCTGCGAATACACGACCAGTAAACAGGTTTCCCGTGCTAGAACGTCGTTCTTCCATGGTCATTGCCACGTTATGCTGTACACGGAACGTTTCCACTTCTACCACCAGTACCAGATCCGCGGCGTGCAACAGCTCATCTGGTACGGACTTCCGGTTATGGGCGACTTTTACACCGAGATGATGAATATGTTACCGAGTAACGGCGCGCCAACACACAACGGCGACGGCTTTGACGACAATACGGATGGTAAGTCTTCCATTGCGTTATTCACGCGTCTGGATCTCTTGAGGATGCAGCGAATCGTGGGCAACAAGCGAGCAGAGCGGATGTGCCAGGCGAAGGCTGCTAAACCTACGTTCTTGTTCTGCTAATCGTGCATCTGTTTAATCTGAATGGAAGTTCGCTCCAAAATTACTACCATCGGTATCGTAAGTTTTAGACACACATGAACAAGCACCTGGTGGTAGTAGCAGTACGAAAAATACAAGTTGCTCGCTGGAATACATGTATGTACATGTACTGTACTTTACTTGAGTCCTGTGCAACAAGATTTACTTCAAGGAGACTGTCTGAGTACTCAAGGTTTGACGAACTCATTTCATCGTCATAGTCAATACATCTACTTAACTTCTTCTTCTTCTACAGTATGTTAGTGCTTGTGCAGAGAGCCACTGAAATCAGCGACCCAGACCGATCTACCAACTGCTCACGTAGTATTAATACATGTACATGTAGGAGATGTTCAATTTGTATAGATATTGGTGACTTAAGACGTCCAAATGAAAAGTGAGTGAATTGAGAGTGATAAAAATGCAAGCTGCCAGTAGTACTCTGCTCCCCAGAGCCTCCCTAGCACCAGCGCCTACGCAATCCTGGAAGCATCATGCGCAATCCTTCAGCCTTGTCAGCACCCGCAGCGCCCATTCATCTGTCATTGGTAGTAAGTAGCCTCGTCACGCTGTCCACTAGATCAACGTCGACAGTACAGTGTAGCTCCAGCCGCCACGTAGTCGTTCTCCGAGATGGTTCCCCACTGAAGCATCACACTCTCAGCGGTTACCAGTATGGCAGTGTTGTGCGTGCACACTACTGTCTTCAATTGAATAATGCCACATGCGCTGCGTGCCGAACCGAGAATCAGCTGAAATAACTCAACGTCGGGATAGATCGAGTGACCTGCCTAGCCACAGAACGCGCCATGTCCAAGTCGGGGCCTAAAACACTGGCAATGTCATAATATCGTTCGATGCTCTCACGAATTCCACCAGTTCCACTCGCCTCGCTGATAGACAGCAGCGGCTGAAGTTTCCGACGCTTCACAGGGCCTTCGAGCAATGGCAAATCGATATCCACAGAAGCAGGAGAATTCAGTAGCTGCCTGATCAACTCGAAACCTTCACCCGGATCCGTAATGTTCACTTTGTTGACGCAAGTGTAGTTGTCTTGCTTCTCGGCGACCCAGAAAAACCTCCAATCTTTGTTGAAGTCAGTAAGCACTGCAAACACCGGCTCGATGGCTATCAGATCGAGAGCAATTAGCTCTGACATCGCCTGGAAGACAGACTTTCTTTCAACCTTTTTCTTCACTTCAATCAGCATTTTTACTCCAGGCAAGTCGTGCGCATAATCTGCGCTCTCCATGACGACATCACTGAGTATGAGAAGATCGGTGCGACCCCGAAGCTCAATGTTGGAGCCCTCGACAACAACTCGGAGAACATCTGTCCCATTTTCCACACCAAACACGCAAAGCCTTTTCTCCTGGAGAACCTCGCGAAGGTTGCTGTCAACATACTTGCGATATTCATCTTTCTGCTGGTCCTCGTTAGGTTTATTTTCCCATCTGAACCCCTCGACTGAACTCCGCGCTGCAGTGCGTGTATTTTGTCGCAAAGGCATCACCCTAATGCCGAAGATGCCCACAAGCTCGTCGTACTCCGTTGTGCTCACCCTCGAGTGAACGTATACCTTACGTTTGGTCAGCACAGTTGACTCGTGTATCTCTTGGATCATCTTCGTCTCGCTCACTGAACCACCAGCCCCCTCTGGAACCACCACCAGCACGTGAACCACATCCTCTCCAAGACACACGTTTGGCCCAAACAACGGCGGTCTTTTTCTCTTTTCAACTTCCATGACGAGCGCAGCTCCTGCAGTTTTGAAGTGTCACATGGGTTATACAGCATCTTGAATGAAGCTATCCGGTAAGCCACACGTAATAACTAAATGTCTTCCGACAAGATGGAGTAAATCATTCCCGCACTGGTTGGATGCTGTCGGGATGTTT
>CP125273.1:561715-682955 GCA_030027945.1 Phytophthora plurivora
TCGTAACTTTCTTCAAAGCTGCAGCATTTCCAGGATTTCAGACCGAGCTGCGTTGCTTGTCATACCAAATGCAACCTTCGTAGCAGCGTTGGTCAAGTGGGGCATGCACCACTCCCACAACAACATCAAATTGGACTTCATCATGTGCTGAACATCAGGACCCCCATCAGTAGTTGAGCCAAAGAAGTCTGTGATCCTTAATCCAAAGTCACCGAGGATTCGCAAGATCCACCGTTTGAAAGGACCTCGAATTCCCTCATCGCGCTCGCCGTACAACGGCTGAAAATGTCTAGTTCCCAGTAGAACTGACACCAGCTCCCAGTCATCAGAGACGAAGTAGAGCCGCAGGCCAACTTCGTGCCTTGCGTTTTAGCCGTCCAAAAGTCAGCAACTATGACCAGACTTTTAACACCGGGGAGCCTATTATCTTATGAGAGTCAACTCTCGTTTAGCGGACGCATACAGCTCGATGACAGAATACGTCACGGTTCTTCGATTGACGACAGCCTGGAAATCGTCTTTGGTGACAACAGCTCGCAAAATCTGCGATTCCTCCCACTCGCCCATTATAAATGGAAGGTTGTTGTGTACAACAAGCAGCGTCTGTAGCAGCAAGCCGATACGCTGACAACTTTCTTGTGTTTGGGCAGCAGCTCGGATCCGATTAACAATGTCACCTTGTGTACGCTTGCGAGTATCTTCGACTGTTGTTTTCGCTGAAGTCACTTGATGGACTTCTTTCAAATGCTTTGTCGCTCTTGAAGTCCCCCCCATACAAAACTTGAACGGCCTCGTTGGAGCGGCAATGTTCACTCGCAAGACAAATCCAACCGCACACAGTCAAGTCACTAACGTGGCGAACACGAACTCCCCACTTGTAGATAAATGACCGTTCTGTTGGACCAGAACATACCAATTCAAAGCCATCCTTGGGTTGATAGTTGCTCACTGCAAAACTTACTTCAGCTGGAATACCGGATGGAGCGGGAAACGAGGGTTGGTAAGTAGTTCGATTTGGATTCGCTGAATCCTGTGAACCTACTCCTCTTTGACCAACCACAGGTCCATCCAATTGTTCTGGTTGTGAACTGATATGATGGCTGGAATGTTCGGCTAGCACCGGATTACTCGTGTTGATAGGCACCCGTATCAATGCAAAACCGCCTCTAGTCGAGTGTACATCTGACATTGATACAGGCACCACCGGTGGCACCTCTAGCGTTCTCAACGGCATCGGCGATTGTGTTGGAGCGTTCAAGTGGCCCTGGATTCCGTGCGTGGGGATACTAGTCACACTGGGTGGCCCGGTCACTTCTCCAGTAGCTACTCGAGGTATGTGGTGTGGTGGGGACCAATCCGGCGTCGTTGCGTTGGTGGTCCGGAGTCTGGAGGCGAGAACCCGTGTCCATTTCCCGCGTTGGGCCTAGTCGGTGAACCAGGTGCGGTTGACTGATTGAAGACGTCGTCGTCGTTGGCGCAGTGCTCGCTGTCTTGAAACCAGCGACGCATTGAAGACGTAGTGGATGGGTGTAAGAGCTCAATTCGCAAAGTGAGGAGAAAATCCAAGTGCTGCTTGCCTCTGTTCTGGTGCAACCATTCGCTCGTGAAAGGCGCATGGGGCGCTTTGGTTGGAAAGGCAAAGATTGAGGCTCTACGCGAAAGAAAGCCGCAAAAGCCGTTCCTATTATTCTCCAATCGATTGTCGTCATTGCGACCTTTGAGCGGAACCACAGCAGCCCTTGCTGGCAAGCAGCACCACAAAACGAAGCAGAAAAAACTAAACCATTTAAACTACTTCACGGGTTCCCAAGGTTTTTCAAGCGAAGATAGAAAACTGTCATTCAAGCGTCAAAATATAACGTTTTCGTAACCGTGATCCCAAATTTTGTAGTTTCAAGCTTCGGGTTTCAAAAGTTCGTTCCAGCTGAGGCTCATCGGTCGGCACACGGATGCTGATATCAGGTGATTTCTCCTCGCCACGAAAAACGCAAACCTCATCCAAAATAAATAAGAAATCAGGACGCTTCGTTCCAGTTGACGAGCCGTTGCATGAGTCGCGGTCGATGCGTGCCCGAGTAAAGATCAGATCGAGCACATTGCGAAAGATCGAATCCCATAACGAAATGTAGGAGTTCTCAGTCTGTCCCCTGCGAAATGGTCTCAACACGCGGCTGTGGAAGATCAGCCTTTTGAACTCAATGCAAGGAGCGGCATCATCTAACACGAACATCTTCTCTTGTAGATCAGATCTGAGATTCCATTGCTCCAGCCATTTATGCTTAGCTCGAATCTTCACAGGTAGAGGTTGTTCGACGAAGCTCCTCAGACTTCCAACAAACGGCAACGAGTAAAACGCAACTTTGTTGGTGAAAAAAACGCTGCCAACCATTCGTTCGAGCTGTCACGTGGTTCCGGTTGATTGTGTGTAATTTCCCTCGGAACCACCACCAGCACGTGTATTTGCTTCGTTTTCGGGTCTGGCAACTTATATTCCGTCAGCACCTCCCGAATCGACCAAGTTACATCCGTTAATGGTAGTCTCTCGAAGTCCTCGGGATAGTTCACCTCTTCTCCTTGTATCACAGAAAGGTCCCTACTTGGCAGCCACCCGCTGCCTTTCTTCGCCAGGAAGAGCTGCAGCTCGTCAGCAGGAAACTGGTACATCTTCTTCGTCTTGATCGCGTCCTTCAAGTCTCCCACCGTTTCACCCGCATCGATGACGACAGGAAGGCGCTTCCCGCCCCGCCAACGATCGCACAGAATAGCTTGACCATCTTTCGTCGTACGGGAGGATTCTGGAATGACAAAGAAGGGAGGAAGAGAATTTCTCTTCGTATTTTAGCGGAAAAGAAGGCCAGCACATGAGAAATTATCTCAAAAATAGGGGTGTTAGAATTGAAAAGTTGGCCCTGAAATCGCATGTCATTTGGCAGCCAAATCACATGGTGGATGTTTCCGTTAAATGGGATACTCCTATTTCCAGCAGCAAGAAAAAGGTTCGGATCCTGATCGCAGGCTGCGACCGTACAACCCTGGAACGATGCGTCGGTGTACAGATAGATAGTTGCCTCATTTTCGATTTAGTTTTCTCATTACGAAGTCGTTATCTAATCTGGCCAAGCTACCCGTTCTCGACTCCAACTATGTCTGTTACTCGAGGTACACTTGCCTTCCTGGGTACTACTCACGTTAAGAAGTTCACTGAGTTCCGCTACGTTGAAGTGGTGTCCGTCTCGGACGATACCACTACCGTCAAGACGGTTGGACCAGACGACGATCTCCCAGTAGAGACACTAGACGTTCCTTCCAATGTGATCGGGTTTCGTGCTGTCTCTGATTTCGAGCGCCACTTATGGCCAGGTTCCTACGTCTCACACCCGGTTGCCTTTGTTCGCACTTCGGCGGAAGGGGTCGACCTGTGGTCCTATGGCGTTGTATCAGGGTACACCTCGTCCGACAATACTAGTACTCTTCACGTGGTCAGCGCAGAAGGCCCTGTTCGACTTCCACTGACTGATCCCTACTCCGCAATCAAGATGGACCCGCTCAACTACGCGCTTCAGACAGGAGGAGAAGTTAACGCAACCTCATGCACTCCACTTGAATTGCTGCATCAGCAGAATGAAACGGTAGCAGCCTGCAACAAGAAGAAATCGGGGATTCCCGCGGCAGTCATCTCTTCATTGGCCATTGCATTCGACGGGGATGCTGTTGTTCCATTAGTGAAACCAACATCGTTGCAGTTGGTGCACGTTCGACGCCAACACATCGTTGACTTTGTAACTACTGCCCGTACTAAACGACCTCGCGATCTTTATAACGATCCATCCGCCACAGTTACCAGTCGGCCTACTGTATCTCCTCAAGGTCGTGGCATCGCACACCTTGGTTCACCGGGAAGAAGAGATACAATGGGGAACAAGGACACTAGATCAGTGCAAGTGCGTTTGACTGAAGCTGAAGGAACCGAGAGTGACGAGCTTGATTACGATGGTCTTGACGATATCGAGGAGGACGACGTGCATGACGCAGCCGCAGACGGAAACTCGGATTCTGAAGCCAACGAGGTCGAGGATATTAACGCTGTTCGCCAAATGAATAGGTCTCTGTCCAAGCGGCACCGCACTCAGTCACCTTTTGACTCGGATAACGAGCTCGATTTACCAGAATCTATCTCGGCGCGGCAGAACGGCATCGCGTTTCGGCCACCACCAACCGACAGAAAAATTCATGCTGCAATCGTGAACAAGCGCCACACAGGCAAGGTTTCTCAAACTTTACTGCAATCGATTCAACAGGCTCCATACGTTGAGTTTCTTCCCGCTCCTGCTGTTCTTCAAGGGCTCTATTCGTTTGGATTCGGACTGGGACTCTCTATCATGCACTGTAAACGAGTCCTCCTAAACGATGAAGTCGCAGCCGAAGAGAGAGGTGTCAACTTGTGGGACTTTTCTGCCAAGAACAGCATTCAACCACCAGCTAAAGCCAATAGTTTCGCCGATATCATTTGTGCTCTTGCTACGCTGCACAAATTCGCGCAGGAATTCTATAATCCCGTGACAGCAGACTTCATTGCAACGGCCCGCGACTTCATGATCAATTATAACGACCGCCAAGTCAGACCCGTCAATGGCACGCCTGCTAACGTTTTGGGTCAATGGCAAGTTTAGTTTATTCCGAAGTCGACTCGCCTCGCTATGCTTGGACGCCGCGGCCGAAGTTGCAGCCCAGTTCACTCGCAGTGACGACAAATTAGCAGCTCTCAGAGATTCCCAGCACCTGCTCGCCTCATCAGTTCCCTCAGGGAAGCATCGTCAGCACGGACAAGATCGTTCACAGCGCGGTACAAAACAAGGTGCAGGGTTTATCCCGTCCACCGTGTTCAATACTCTCCCAAAGCCGAGGACGGACGACGCTTATGCTTGAATTTTTGTCTAACGACGGGTGTTAAGTGGCAAAATGTTCCCGAGCTCATTTCCGACCTGACGCATTATCCGATGAAACCAAAGCACACGTCGCTGAGAGGTGGAATGGTCTGGCTGCGCAGTACCAGAGTTTATGATGTGGGGTTCGACACGGTGGAAACAGTAGATTGGACTATGAGATGAAAGAAGCGGCGTCATACGACCGTTTCTTAAGTACCCTAAATCGTGTACGTGATCAATCTCAACGCAGCTCTCGGGAGCACTGCCGCCGTTATGCCAGTCACGTTAATCTCACTTTTCCAATGTCTGACAAGACGAATACGGATCACGTTGACTTCACCCAGGTTCAGTTTTGGACTACCTTGTGTGATTAACAAGGACTACCGCTTCCTGACACCGTCCGTCTGTTACGAGGCCAAACTTCGGACGATCCGCGTCCAAATAAGGACCTTTTTCCCGTGTCTCCACCTGCTGACCCAGTATTTACTCATACAGTCGCTCAATGGAATGACATCGTGATGCACGGAGTTATGCCATGGTGGACGACGTCAGATCCACCTTCTCAACGTGATCGACCCAAAACTCATCGCAGTACGTGGGTAAAGAAGCTCAAATTCGCCGTCATCTTCGGGCAGGCCAACTCGAAGGCCGCTATCTTATCGTTGACGCTCGTCTTCTTGCCAAGTGGCCCGAAGTCTTTATCAGTCCAATTGGAACGGTAGACAAGGCTGGTGGTGCGCAAGAAGACATTCGTTTGATCAACGATTATTCGTTTCCGGAAGGGAAATCGGTGAACGATTACACGGACAGAGGAAATTTCCCTCTTGTCTCGTACAATCCACCTCGGGATATCGCTAAGCGTATCCATGATTTAAAGCAATCGCACCCTCGACTGTACGTGTTGATCATGGTTGGCGATGTTTCAGGTGCGTTTCGACACGTACCAGTTCACGCTAACGCGGTTCACATGTTCGCGTTTCTATTTGATCAGCTGCTAGTTATCGATTTGTCGTGCGGTTTTGGGTGGTGGGGGTCTCCCACGTTTTATTCGTACGCGGCTACTATCATCAATCATCTCTACTAGCACGGAAATGGACTGAACCGGCAGTATATCGGCAATGTGTGGTGTGATGACCACACCTGTGTGGAAGTCGACTCATGTTTTCGCTGCCAAGATGCCAATATTTCGCTCCGTCGCGCCATGGCTACGGTCTTAGGCCCTACTGCTATCAACAACAAGAAATTCACGGGTTGGTCAACGAAGTGCAAGGCACTTGGACTCCTATGGGACACTGACGCAGGATCCGTGTCGATTCCGGTCAATAAGCTGGAAAAGGCTCTTGGTCGCGTTAACAACCTGATCAACTCCGTCTCGACCTCTAAGACAAGGATCCTAGAGACCATCGGAAGTCTTCGTCACGTAGCCAGTTGTTGCCCACCTGCTCCTGGATTTCTATAGGCTCTCCAAAGTACAGCATCCATGCTCCCCCGTTTCCAGTCTCGGCGTCTCTCGACGCAAGCTTTAGAAGACCTCCGCTGGTTCCGTGCAGTAGTACTTCATCCAGAATATTTCAACAAGATTCCTGTTGCAGATCTTGCTTCTGTTACTACATCATCGTTCGACGTCTTTATGGATGCAAGTGGTGAAGGTCTGTGTGTCTTGGAACCTACACGGAAAGAATATATCCGGCAAAAGTTTGCGGCTTCGGAGTCAGCGGAATTATCGATCAACATCAGAGAACTGAGGAGTGCAGTCCTTGCGGCTTTACACTGGGGGCCCCATTGGGCGGCCTCCTCGACTTCCAGGAACCGTACTCATGTCAAGTTCTACATTGACAATACGAGTGCAGTCAGCTGGACGAACCGCCGTACAAGTCGGCACCCAACTGTGCAAATGTACAACAGACTCCTGTCACTGGCGGAGTTCCAGTACAAGATCTCGTTCTCAGCAACTCATATCCCCGGGAAACTCAACGTTATGGCCGACGCTGGATCTCGTGCATGGGAACCTTCGCATTCACTGTATTCATTATGGTCTAATCTCTCGTCTTGCTGGACCCAGGTTCACCCCGAATCTCCATTCACCGATCTCTCAAGTGTTTGGGGGCAATGTTGCGCAGAAACGCCGTGGCAAGCTCTACCAGTACCAAGTATCGTCAATATTGGCGACAATGGTGTGCATTCGCAAAGCAAATGAAATGGTCTCGGTGGCTGACCCCCGCGAACGCTTCCCGCCGTCTCGAGTATTTCGCCACTCAACTGTGGGCTCAAGGATGGAATTCAGAAAATCGCGGCAACCAACACAGTACAATTCTGCTGAAATTGTCGGGTATTCGCTGGTTCCACCGACAGCACAAGAGCGTTGTCCTGCCAAACAGGCCACGTCTGGAAATGCTACTTGCCGGGATCACGCGACTTTCGGCACCACGACGGAAGAAACAGCCACTCACACCGTCATTTCTACGGTTGCTTCACCGTTCTCTTGACCTCAGTCGGCCACGACAACGTTTATTGTGGGGTAGTCTACTCATCGGCTATTTCTTCCTGCTACGAAGGTCCGAGTTTCTGAAGATTGGAAAGTTTTACCATTTTTACTGCCTCAAGACAAGAAATGCTTTCTTCTCGGATGAAAATGGCAGACGTACGAGTTACAAGCACGCTACTTCGGTCACCATTGGCCTAGAAGGAGCCAAAAACGACCAATTTGGTCGTGGGTCGTGGCGAACAATGAGTGTGTCTGGAAACAAGCTGTTGTGTCCCGTTCAAGGTCTTCGACACGTTCTACTTGGAAGGAAACAACTGCATCAAGAGGCGAATCCTCATCTTTGCGCTGGTCTCTCATCGCAGTCGGTTGTCCATGCTATCAAGGTGACGGCTAAGAAGATTGGTGTACCCGCTGCGAAGTACTCCTAGCACTCCATTCGGATCGGGGGTGCAACAGCCTTGGCAGCCGCTGGGGCAAGTAAGATTGCCATCAAGTTCACCGGACGATGGCTGTCAGATTGCTTCGAAGAATATCCGAGGCACGCGGCCTCGTCATCAAAGGGATTATCCAAGTTGATGATTCGTTGATCCGATCCGGAGAGCACGAACAACAATTTGCTGTGTCTTGGGGCCGTTCGCCGCGCCCTCCGATTCGGAGCAACTCAATGAAGAAATCCCCTGTTTGCCCCTAGCTTTGATTGCGATGGAGACTATTTGAGCGGCAAATGACACAGAATTTTGAGTTTTTCGCGGGCGTATCAGAACTCCTTCACAAAATCGCGAATTGGTATTGTCGACAGTCTCTCCATCCTGCACCTCATCACTGCGGTGATGGATTTGCTCTTCCTCTGCATTCTAGAAGACAAGCTTGGCAAAAGAGTTGGATCTTCAACATCAATCTCTATCTGTTTACAACGGACACGTTCTACATGTAGAGGGAAAACAAAGGCATATACAGCAAAGGTTTCCTGCATTTAAAGAGCTACAGAAGCTTGCGGTGTGCTGCGCTGCCAACTAATCTGCCGTGGCGCTGAATACTGCGTTATAGGTCCGCTTCGGCGCCTCTCTGGCCTCCCCCAGAACTCTACACGGCCTCAACAACAAGGTAGAGGAGACATCACCTGAACACCCCACCAGATCCTCGTTCTTGACCTTGGATTCGAGCACTCCATCTCAATCATCACCCGCAAGTTGCTGCAGCCACCCATGTCTTCCAGACTGCACAAACGGCTTGATGGAGAATCGAACCGACAAGATAACAGCAGCTCTCTACTCATGGCTGAACTATGTTTCTCAGACAGTACACAAAAGCAAAGAAATCTGCCGTTAGCATATGCATGAAGTAAACAGGCAACTTACCACGAGAGCGGCAAAGCGCTACCCTGATCTTGAGGTTCAGAGGAAGTTGCGTTGAATGTATGGGTTGATGCGTGCCGTCAGCAGCCAGTCTCGCCGGACGTATCGCCGCAAGCAGCGCGGTCACGGGCTCGTCTTGAAGTTGCATGAAATCTTGAAAGAAAGAGCCCAAATCACATCCCCTAAATCACACGTGTTATTTCCTAATCGCCCATGGGTGATTTGGAAATGCCATGGGATTTGGCGGGCGACACAATATCCATACAATTTGAAGATCTCCTACACTTGCAGGTTTTGGAATGGCTGCGCACGAATTTGTTCAACTCCAGTTCGTCTGCGATCTCTATGGATGACACAGCAGCAGGAGACGTTGTGCGTTGGTTGCAGAGCCATTCAGGGTTCGCTACGCCCGGTGCGATGAACAAAGCAGCAGCAAGTGGACATCTTGAGGTTGTCAAGTGACTGCATAAGAATCGACGGGGAGGTTGTACTAATGACGCGATGAACCTTGCGGCAACAGTTGCCAGCTGTTACTGCTGGACACTTGGAAATTGTGCAGTCGCTTCATGAAAATAGGGAAGAAGGATGCACTACAGACGCTATGGATGGAGCAGCGAAGCACGTCTCTTTCGGAACGGCATGCTCTCTTTCTTTTGAGTGAGGTACATTGTTGTCACTTAGCGGATCCTAACGACTACCCATGACCTTGGCGACGCGTGTCTCTAACCACCCGTCCTATGCTAGCTCGGAAGCGCTAGCGGTACTCCTACCACTACAGTGTAAGGGCCGCGACCTCCGAAGGGGCCTCATAGTGGTTGATATTCACCCAGTGACCACCATCACCGGGAGCGTATGTGTAGATTTCCCCACCTCGAACTGGAGTGCGAGTCCATGGACAAGTTGGCCAGGAAGTCGGCCATTCGGTTGAACTGCCGGCGGTGGTGATACCATCCGGCTACTCCCACGTGGTCCGCGTGCCGTCGCGTTTGCCAATAGAGAGGCTACAAATGTATGGTCGTGCGGGTGCTCTGTTGGCGAATTATGAGTTGGCTGTCGCCGACAACTTGTACCGGGGTCCAGTTGTGATTGCGGCAGGCCTTAAGCCCGAGGAGGAGTCCCATGTACTCCGCTACATTGTTTTGGTGGCCTTAGCCGCCAATGACAAACTGCTGACCCAGCAAAGGTCGAATCCCAGGGTACCCGAAGCCAGCCGCGCTACCACGGCTCCGCAACCACCGGGGCCAGGATTGCCGCGAGAGCCTCCATTAAAAAGAGAAGGAAAACTGGTCGTCCAAGCGCTCCGGTGTTGCTCCGTCGCTGTCGAGTCAGCACATGCTCAACCACCACCAAGACACGAGCAGTCACCCCTTTGACGATCGCAGTGGATAAGCGGTAAGGAATGGTCTGATAGCCTTGGCGGAGACGTGAACGGAGCCGCTTCGTGAAAGGCCTTGAGCGACACGCCACCTCCAGACACAGTGAAGGTAAATCGCCACCCCAATCCTCCAGCAACCTGCCACAGCACCATCCAGCGCCTCTGTGAGCCGATCGAGGTTAGGCCCTCGCTCGAGTGGGAAAAGATCCTCGATCGCCGTAGCAAAGCCTTGGGGGATAGTTGAAAGCTCGAAACTAAAGATAGCTAGCTCAACCTGAGACTCCGAGAGGCCAGCACAGAGCCAAGCAGAGGCAAAATGCAGCCGCAAGCTGCGCGCAGCAGGACATCCCCAAAAAACATGAGCCAAGTTGGCAGCAGTGGCCCGTACACAGGCTGGGTGGGGACAGCCGTGATGCCCCTCGTTGGGGATGTAGAGGTAGAATGCCTGATGCTTGAGACGTAGCAGAAGCTGCTCTCCCCAGGGTGAGAGCCCCACTATTCGCCGGATGCGGCTCCATTCCAAGCGCGTAAGCCCAGCCGCGATATCCCTGTGTTGGAGCTACCACCGGCGCTCCCTTCGCTCGATGCTGCGGTGCCCTCGGCGAGCGGGTGTGCGCATGAGAACCCTCTTGAAGTGTTTTTGTGGTGGAACACGGGTTCCCACCCGGCGTTGGAGACACTCTAGCCGACTGACACCGGGACGTGGGTGAACGGCTACAAGGTGGACGTCTGGCTGGAGCTGATCCCGTAGTACCACCGACAAGTGCGCGTGCGAGGTTATCGAGGTTAGCCTCGGTAGGTCCGAGCTGGAAGCAGTAACTGACACCAGAGGGGAAAATCTTGGCAACTACAGGGTGATCGGGCGGCAAGACGGAGTTCTGCTGCCACCGGCTTCCGCCCTAACAGGACTGGGAAGTTAGTGATAAGCACTTCAATGAGCCGGTGGGCCTGGCGCTTCACGACCGGCGTACATTGGCTCTGTCGACACAGTAGGGTGAAAGTGAGACTTCCAGCACCGGGTGCCACTTACGTTTAAGTAAACTTTACTAACTTCTGAGTAAGGGGATCCAAAATCCAACTTCTGAGTAAAAGACTGACTTCTGAGTAATTCCTAAGCGTAGTTTCAACCTGTGCTAACTCTGAGTAAGATACACTACCGTACAATATTTTTATAGAATACAATATTTTAAGAGCGATAATATTATCAGCTCTTGCGTCCTCGTTCAGCACCTTGGCGTCCTCCGTCAGGTGCTCCAGCGTCTTCTCAAGGCCGTGAGTCAGCGCCCGCGTCTTGGTCCAGCGAAGCAGGTAAGAAAGAGTGAAGTGCGCGTTGTTAGGTAAAACCCAAAGTGATATTGATTCTTACTTGCTGCTATGACTACAGCAAGAGGGGAAAGCCACAGGCAACAAAAACCCCTTTAGAGCAGAGAACACATCCACCAAGATGGTCTCCACCCATCTCGTCTCTCCTTGACCAGAGTGACGAGCCTTGACACAGGCGAAAGTTCTCGTACGGGTTGTACCCGAGTCCAGACCCGTGGTCCAGAAACACATACTCCCGGAACTAAGCATCCGTGTCATCACCATGATCAGCACTAAGCCGACCCGTAACATCAGCTCGAAGCCGAACTCTACCAGGTGATTTCCTTCCGTCAACTTCGGTGATAACCCGATCTTCTGGCGACGTTTTGCACCACATCACAGCGGCTTTCTTCTTCTGGCACTTATCCAGTTTCACGCTTGGACGCTCCTCTGGGCCTTTAACATCGTGTAGGCGATCTTTCACGTCCTCATTATCCCGGCGTTCATCCACGCCCTTTACGTCCTTTACTCCGAGTTTCTCCCTCAACTTCTCGAATCGCTGGGGTCCCAGGGCCTTGGTGAAAATATCAGCGACGTTTTCTTCCGTCGAGAAATACTCCACTACCACCTTCTCCTTAGCCACCAGCTCTGCGATCTTCCTGCTCTTCTTTGCAAAGCGCCTCACTCCGTCGAAGTTTCCAGCGTCTGAGGACACTTTGATGGCGCTCTGGTTGTCCATCAGCAATACTCCAATCTGTTGCTCCAGCTTTAGCTCCTTCAGCAACTTGCGCGCCCAAAGCAAGTCCTCCACGCACATGCTGGCCGCCACCAGCTCCGACTTGCAGGTTTCGTCTGTGACTGAGCCCTGCATCTTGCTCTTCAAGCCGAAGCTATGGCCATTTAGCTTCAACACGTATCCTGTCACTGATCGTGACGTATCCGTGCAGTTGGCGTGATCTGCGTGATCTGTGTCGCTGTACGCACTCACCTGCATGCCATTGCTCGGTTCAGTGTCGCCGTGCAAGTTGGTCAGTTCGTGTGTCCTTGTTCCTCGCAGGTATCACAGGACTCTCTTTGCTGCGGCGTAATTCTCCTTTGTGTAACTCTCAGTATGTCTGCTCAGGTTCCTCACAGCGTTCGCGATGTCTGGTCGGGTGCAGGTCACGAGATATTGTAATGCACCAATCAGCTCCTGATACCTTACTTCTTTGTCGTTGATCTTCGTTTCATCCCGCTCAATGGCCATGACCTTCTCGTTGTGCTGCTGTGGCGATCTCACTGTCTTCGCGTCTGTCATCCGGAATCTCCTCAGCACCTTGTCGATATATGCGGTCTGGGAGAGACACAGCAGCTTTCCGGTTTTAAAGCGCACCTCCATCCCTAGTAGATAATGCACCTTCCCCAAGTCCCTCAGCGCAAATTTCTTCTTCAGCTCCATCTTCAGCTGGTCAATGTCCTCCCGAGCTCCGATAATCATCACGTCGTCAACGTATACCGTCACCATCAATAGCCTTCCATCGATCCATTTGTAGTACAGACCGACGTCGAAAGTGCTCCTCTTCAGTTCCAGCTCCTCTAAGTGCGCGTGCAAGGTCAAGTACCACAGCCGCGACGCTTGTTTCAATCCGTAGATGCCCTTTAGTAACAGGCATACTTGATCCGTCCCGTCGTCGAATTCTCTCGGTTGCTCCACGTAGATCTTCGCTCCGTCAATCTCGCTGTTCAGGAAAGCCGTCTCAAAGTCCACTTGGTCTACATCAAGCCCTAAAATAATAGCCAACAGCAAGATAAGTAGCATCGTCATCCATCACACAACAGGTGAGTAGGTCCTCCAGTACTCGTATCCGAATCGTTGCTCATATCCGTGTACAACCAGTCTCGCCTTGTAGCGTTGCACCTCTTCATGCTCGTCTCTCTTGGCCTTTAGGAACCACCTAGTAGTCATAATCTTGACAAACACTCCGTCCGAGCCTCTGGGCCTGTCCACAATGACCCAGGTGCCGTTCTTGACGAGCGACTTGTAGGGCCTCCTCCCATTGCTTCCACTGCGGCGAGTTCATCTCCTCTTCTACGCTGGTGGGGTCTTCCACTTCTCCATCAGTAAGTAACTGGTAACCGGTAAATCTCACATTCTGCCTTCGCACTCTTGTAGATCTTCGCAAGGGTTGCTGTGGATTCTGCTGTTGTCATCGTCCTTGTCTTCCTGGTGCCCGTGCAGCTCCTGCTTGTTGTCCTAGCAACTCTTCCTCGTCAGATTCGTCACTGGACGAAGACTCTGCATCGCCATCTCGAGCCTCAGGATTGCCACGTCCAGCAGTCATCTCCTCCGGCAAACTGTTCTTAACCGTACGTGCTGCACTTTCGTGCACGTCTCCATCAGCCACGAATTCCACGGGCAGGGGCACGAATGGTATGTAGTCGTAGTTCCTGTGCTGCCCGACCAATAGCGCGTCCAAATACTTCCTGCTTACCGTCACATCTTCACGAAATTTCACATCCCTTGACTCGACAATCCTGCCAGTACGAAGGTGTAGCAGTCTGTATCCAGGTGCAGTGTGCACGAATCCCAGCAACAACGCCGGTTCCGCCTTCGGGCTTAGCTTGCCCTTTCGCTTCGGCACATACACAAACCCGACAGCACCACACACACGAACCTTGGCCAGGTCTGGCTTCTTGCCATGCAGTTTCTCCGACGGGGTTTGCCCGCCCAGTGCATTGGTTGCACTCATGTTGTCGATGTCCACAATATATTGCAGCACCTCCGGCCACAACTTCGTCGGCATGCCTGCCGCCTGCATTGCCGTCCTAGTCTTGTTAGCCAGAACTCCGTTCAGCTTTTCCACGAGTGCGTTCTCCGTGGGCGTGTACGCGTGAGGCGGCACGAAATCAATCCCATGCTGCCTTAGAAAGGCCTCCAACTCCGCATTCACGAATTCACCACCGCCGTCACTCGAGAAAGGCTTAATCTTGTGTCCTTGAGCGGTCGGCTTCTTCATCAGCGTCATCGTGTTGAGATTCGCGTCGCTCTTCTTCTTGATGGGGTAGCACCACTTGTACCTGGAGCCCTCATCCTGTATAATCTGAAAGTATCGAATTCCGCTAGACCCAGGTATGTACTTCCCCATATCGCAGGTGTCAGACATCAAGCGCTCGTAATTCACCTTAGTTTTTGTCTTTTGCGCTCTTTTTGTATGACATCCGCCGTCGTTTTGCCGACATGCAGGTCAAACACTGGAAGGTCTTCTTGAACAGCTCCTTAGGAATGTCCATGCCGTCCATCATGTTGTTGCCCACCATGCACTTGATGGCAGCCACGTTCAGGTGTCCCAACCGCTCGTGCCACCTTATCAAAGGGCTGGCATCGGCGTTGAGCGTGGCCATCACCATGTCCACCGGCAATTCAGTCTCCAACCAGTAATGGGATCCACTTTTCACAAATTCCAGTCGTCCAACCGCCGAGTCTAACCAGCATTTCCGAGGCGTCTCACCGGCTAGGCTAAACGACGGAGTCCATCCATCGCTCTCCAATTTGCCCAGGCTAATCAAGTTCACAGTTCCCGCAGGCGAAACCTCCACATCCTTGAGCTCCATTTCACTCGCGTTGCCGTTCTTGTCCGGCACGTTGAGCTTCACGGTCCCGCACATCACTCCCTTCGTGACTTCACCGGTCCACACCTTGAACATCGCCTTAGACTTCTTCACACTCGAGTACAGGTTCTTGTCCACGCACACGTGCGTCGAGCTCCCGCAGTCCAGCATCCACGAGCTTCTCTTGCCCGCCTGGTCAGACTTCATGATCATTCCAACCATGGGAAGGTAACCGTCGTCTTCGTCATCACTGCTGCTGCTGCTTGCGTACTTGCGCACGACCTCGGGTGCGTTCTCATTCATGACCAGCATGTTGTTCCGCACTCCCGGCTTGTCCTCAGCGTTGTCCCTCTTCTTCTTCTTCCTGTCCCTATCCTTACCCGCCAACTTGTCAGTGTTCTTCGTCTTGTCGTCGCTCTCCACCTTCTTCGTCTTATTGAGGTAGTGCCAGCACTGACTCCGAATATGCCCAGGCTTGCCACAGTGATAGCATTTGCGTTTCTCTCTCCCCCATCCGCTTTCCTTGGACTTTTTGCCTTGCCCTTGGGTCGTCGAGGTCGCACTCATCACCACTTGCAGCGTCCCGGCACTTCCATTCACCCTACCACCTCCGTTCATCATTTCAACCATTCGAAGTCGCTCATCCTTCGGCCTCAGAGCATTACTGAACTGCTGAAACGTCAGGGGCGTTCCTCGTCCAGCAGGTAGGTCGAATTGCTCAACGAGCTCAGGGTAAGCCACCGAGACTCCCATAGTCAGGACTCTCAGCATCTCTGCGTCGTCCACAGCGTGAGCAGTTCCCATGCTGTCCAACTGCTGTCGAATCCGGTGCATCATCGTCAGGTACTCTGACATCGGCTGCGCCCGCAACAGCGCCACGTACGAGTAGTCTCTCTGCGTCTAGTCCGCCACGACGGTGTCCCACATCTCTTTTGCAGTAGCCATCGTGCAGATCTTATTCACCTCGTCGTCTTGACACCCGCGTAGCCCGCGCGGGATCGTTGCCTTAGCCAGTCGATTCCTCTTGTCGAAGATGGCTTATTAGTCTGCATCGTTGGCGTGGCGCACTTCGTCTCCAGTCACCACCGCCCATGCTTCACGCTTGTCCAGGTAAAGCTCCAGCTCAACTTGGTACAGCTCAAACGTTCCCTTAAACCTCATAGGCTTCGAGCTCCCTCGGTGCACTTGTGGTACAGCCGCCATGTAGTCTAAGTAGCAGAAATTGTTGTAGTAGTCGTTCACAGCCTTGTAGAGATTGGGCTCATAACCTAGCAGCTCTTGCGTCCTCGTTCAGCACCTTGGCGTCCTCCGTCAGGTGCTCCAGCGTCTTCTCAAGGCCGTGAGTCAGCGCCCGCGTCTTGGTCCAGCGAAGCAGGTAAGAAAGAGTGAAGTGCGCGTTGTTAGGTAAAACCCAAAGTGATATTGATTCTTACTTGTTGCTATGACTACAGCAAGAGGGGGAAAGCCACAGGCAACAAAAACCCCTTTAGAGCAGAGAACACATCCACCCATCTCGTCTCTCCTTGACCAGAGTGACGAGCCTTGACACAGGCGAAAGTTCTCGTACGGGTTGTACCCGAGTCCAGACCCGTGGTCCAGAAACTCATAAATATTACATTATACAAATTATTGAATAACTGTGAATATATTGTGCGTTCTAGTGAAAACCGCCCAGGGCCAAATGGGCCTTCAAACCGGCATGGGCTTCAATTCACTTGAATTCACTATCTGGCCCGATAAAGTGCGGAGGCGTACTTAACTAAAATTTTATTTTGGGGATTGGCCGATTCCCAAATATCTTGAGAATTGGATTGAGGGTCTCGAGCGAATTTGGAAAATTTGGGCAGAATTGACAATACTTAATACTTCAAGTACTAAGCACCAGAAGTTTCAACGGCGGGTCAGGATGGAGCGAAGCAAAGACCGTACAGCTGTGCCGTTTGTGGCTTCAGACCTTTGAGGATCCTGTTTTAGGCGCTGTACAGAAGGTTCGTGGCTTGAGACCTTGGAGGATCCTGTTGTAGGCGCTGGGCGGAAGAAGAAGTCGTTTGTCAATCTTATGTCAATTCCGGCACAGCGACTCACTCGACTGTGAGCAGTGTGTGCTGCACGGCAGATCCAAAACTGGGGGTTTCCGAGGAGCCGAACGCGACGTGGAAAAGAGGTTTCCTGAGGCGAAAGTCATCAAGCTCCCGGACTTATCCACGCTGCACATATGGTTTCCTACCCAACACACGGGGCGGTAGCATGCAGTCTCCGGGCGGGTAAGTTTTCCTATCGCTAGATGTAGAGTAGTGATGACCAGTCCATTCAGAGGTCATTTGCTCTTTGGCGGCGGCGACCATACAAGCCGACGGCCAAAACACCACCGCCTCGGTCCAGCTCGTTTGCAATACGTCAGTACCGGGAGTCTACGTCACATCCTGATAGCTCACCTTCATCAAGGTCCTACACAGTAGGCCGGACTCGAACAACGCTGCTCTCACGAAAAGCAGCTCGTTCTTCCACGGACGCCTCATCGGATGTCAAGCTGACACGAACGCCCGAGCTAGCTGACAGCGACTCACGCGGCCCAGCAGTAGCCAACAGCCGTATGTTGCGATGTTACTCGTTCTGCTTGACCTGTGCTATGTGTTTATTCTGTAGGCTTCACTCTGGGTACATTCCCATACAGCCTCAATGGGGGGGGGGCTGGCCTCTCAGACCCAAATCCGACTCGTCATCCGTAGCTGCTGTCTGCTGTCGCCGTTTCATATCGTCGCTAGCTGCCTTCCTCTTTCGTCATCCTGCGTCGCCCTCCTGCTGTTTACTGTCCGCCGTCCGTTGTCACTGCTGCCGTCCACGCTGCTCACTGTGCTCTTGTCTGTTTTGCCGTGGCTGTACGTGTCCGCCTGCTGTAACTCGTGGGTGTCATCGCTATAGAGAACTTGTTCTCTTAGTGGGTGCTGGAAAAAATTGCAGTCAGAAGTGACAAATTTCTGCGGGGTGGAGTGGACCTGGTCAACCAGGAATTCTCTTTCGTCACCAATGTAATAGTCATATATCTAGGAGAGGTTAAATTCCCGCGTCAGCGGTGCTAAAGTAAGAAGATAATGTGCCCTGTGGTGCACACTTAATGCTAGCAATAATGTACTTATATTACCCTCTGCTTATATCTTGTATCATTACCTCTGTTATGCGACGAGATCATTTCTAATGCTAACGTACAGAACAGTTTTGCGGTTTACCAGCATTGCCATATGTAACTTAAAACTATCAATTCGCATAATAGTGTCTTATCCTCATTTGAAACCAAATGTCTCTTTTCAAAATTTTAGGTAACATGCTTCTGGAATTTCCTCTACCGTGGGAGAGGAGCTTATTATTTTTAGAGTTGAAAACGATAGCGTGTAGGCGAATCTCCCTCAAACTAGATTGTCATTTTTCAATTTCCAGTGTCCAATAGAAGATGGCTACGGAGGCGGACGGTGGGATCCCCACAGAGGATAATCATGGACAACAACAAAGTCGACGGTCACGCCGGGTTTACTCGGTCGTAGGTATTTTTCTACTCTCGCTGAGGCGTTTATTGGCATGGTGGGGACGCCTGGCTACGACTACAAAGTCTTGTACAACTACGGCAGAAAAGGGCGTGGCAAGCGAGTGTACCGATGTATCACTCATCGCGAGTGCGGCAGGCTTTGTCGGGTTGGTTTCGACGAAGACGAGGATGGAGAAGTGGTTACCTTGGAAGAAACAGGAGACCACGCGAAAGACCTATCGGGAGAAACCAAAATAGGAATTCCTCTGCGCCTAAAGCGGCAGTCGGATGATCTACTGACTGGAGGAGGTGCTGGTGGCCAAAAGTGTCAAAAGATTTTGTCAAGCACACAGAGCAAGGTTTCTATTCCTACCGACAAGCAACTCAACAACCGGAAGGCTTACTTAAAGAAGAAGAGCGCAGGTACTGTTTCACGTTTTTGTATTTTGACCAACACTCTGTATGAGTATTAACTGGTTTTGTTTCTTTGGAATGTGGGAAATCAAAGACAACTGCACGTTACTGCAATGGGCTGCAGGGAAATTATGTGCCTCGAGAGACGTTTGTTTTGGAGCCGGCCTAACTTTTGACCCTGTCAACGACGCTAGCATCTTCCAAGCACTTTCCAGCATGACCTCATCGTTTCGAGAACGGTGGAGCTTGAGGTTGTGGAGAAGAACGGGAAGAAAGTACCCTCTTATGGTGTCATTATTTCTTCACGTATCTGTATGCGTAACATCGTTTACGCAGGGCGAGGGCAGGGCGATGATGGAGTCCTCGGCGTCACGGATGGGACGTTCAAGCTCCACTTTGGTAAGTTGTATGTATGCTTTGGTCTTTGGAAATTCTGAATGTTTACGATCATGTCGATTCTTAGGTGGCTGGACACTGATTGATTTCGGAACAAACACGACCCATTTTAAGCGGAACAATTACTCGAACATTCGTTCCGTGGTCTGCAACTCAAATTTGGAAGTCTTGACCACACTTCGTACTTTCGAATGCCTACCAGACCGTTTAGCCGGGCGTCCTCCTGTTCAACTGCTACCCCCATTTCGCGAGAAAATCTCGACCGAAATATAAGCTGCTTCAGGTAAGTGAACGCTTTTCAATTCTTCAACATGTATACATACTCACAAACGGGTTGGGTCAGAACAACAAGTTCTACGACACAAGTGTTTGGCCAAACATCAAGTACCTGTACGAAGCGCGGCCCGAGTTGCAGTTCAAAGCTTTGACGGAGCTATTCCTTCAATATTGGCGATCAAAGCACGAAGGAATCTATGCAGATTGGATCGAAGAGTAATACCTGACAGGTTTCTGGGCAAATTGGTACGGCACATGCGCAGTTCCCGGTATAACACCCTCTCAAAACGCGCTTGAATCACACCACAGAGTGATTAAGAAATCGTGTGTCGGTAACCTCCGTGAGAGCACGGCGACAGTGCTCAATGACTCGTTGCCGAAAGTCTTATATCATCAGTCGATTGTGCCCACTCGACTGATCCAAGCTCACTTTTGTGAAGGTAAGAATTTGAGATCTTATTTTTGCTCCGATTTGCGACGTACATTTTATTGTAGGTCCTTGGCTAGCTGAGGTCATCAGAAAAGCTAGAAGACTCCTGAATTCCCTCGAAAATCACTACAATCTGCGCGTGACTCGCCAAAAGGTACTGAAAGCAATCTTCTTCAACGCCGTGGTGGACGGAAGAAATGTACACGGAAACAGAGTTACTCGAGAACGTGTGCACAGGTAATATTTACTGCAGAGGAGGGTGTCCAAGCGGTGTTTTAACTTATGGATACGGCTTACAGATTTATGGAGTCGCTACGAGGAGATCTGGGGCCCATCCCTACCATTAACGAGGTCGAGTTACTGTTCTTGTCACTCCACAAGGTGGAACTTCTACATCTACGACCGCTACGTCTGTCTGGTAACTCACC
Source organism: Phytophthora plurivora (assembly GCA_030027945.1). Taxonomy (NCBI): domain Eukaryota; phylum Oomycota; class Peronosporomycetes; order Peronosporales; family Peronosporaceae; genus Phytophthora; species Phytophthora plurivora. Next base: position 582,210 of record CP125273.1, read on the forward strand.
AATTCCAGCGAATGAGGTATGTAAATTTTATCTGTTCTTTGATACACTGCTCGCTAATGATCAAATTCTATTTTTTTATTGTAGCCATTCGACAGAAGTTCAAGTGTGACTGCCTTGGAATCGGGATGGCAATATTCTCATGTTGTTGCCGCAATGGTTCTCCAGAAAGATATGGAGATGGATGGACTCGTGGCTCGACTTCCTGTGCGGAAAATATCCGGAGGTCAAAAAAAAACCGAGGGGCTCTGTGTGAAGACAAAAGCAGCCAGCATTTTTTTGCAGTGGACAACTTGATTGAGCTATTCCTACAATTTCCAGCTCGCTCATTGCATTGGAATGTCCTCCAAGATGTTTGGGGGCGGATAATCGCAAAGAAACGAGAGCAGGTGTCGTGATGACGTGGGCTGAACGCGATGGCGCTTTTGTGTGGCCTGTTAAGCTATCCGACGGACAAGTATTAATAACTGTGCTCAAATGCCAAGAGCTGGCCGAAGCTGTGAATCGGGCTTACGTCCTTGGTATGGACATAACGACTCCGATTAAGCTGTGAAACTAAGCGGCGGGGACAGGTAGGAACAAAGTAAGAACTGCATAGGAGGTCTGCGTGTTGAAAAAATAATATAAAAATGCCTCCACAACTCGCTGCTTGTAGATAGATGTGCTTACTCAGAAGTCAGCATTTGCCACGAATGACAAATTCATATGAAACAGGATCACGTTACTCATTTTTCCTCCCAGAATTGCTCGTACTCAGAAGTACGCCTCGTTTACTCAATAGTAAGGCCGTTCCTCCAGCGCCATGCCAGGCCCAGTGAATGATATCTCGGAGCCGCGGTCCAAAGTGAAGGAGAGCCGCAAAGTCTGAACTCCGGATGAGGCGACCAGTGCCGCCATCGTAGAGTTGTAGATCAGGTACCGTAGAATAAGGGAGCCATTCGGGACAAAAGTCCCCGAGATGAGTGCGCATACGGTGTAGGAACAACCGCGTCACTGAACCCTGCACCATCGACATCGAAGCGATTCCCCACGGACAAGATTCGGAGGCCTCTGAAACTAGAGGCAAGAGCGTAAACCGCTGTGACCATGGAGATAAGATCGGGGACCTCGAGTTGAACGCCCGTGGCCGCCACCACAGCACGTCCCATGCTCCATGTGTTGGTCGGCCATCCGGGTGTTACCAGGCGATGATTCGCAGAGTTGGCGGTGATGTACACCTCACGATATGGACCCTGAGCCTGGGCGCCCATAAGAATGTCCCCAATGATATGCTCTAGGTAAGTGCCATGTAGCGCCCTGGAGTGAACCATTGTCGCCACCAGAGCACAGAGCTCAACACGCAGATCCGGAACTGCGAGCCCGCCCGCAATGCGGGGAAGCGCTGCCAGATCGCTGTCGAGCCACGCCCTAGTTCCCGCTAGTTCCGCCGAGAATATACCGAACCAGACGAAATTACGGATCTTCTTGTCAAACACCCGGACCGTGACTGTGGAAGGCCACGCGTGTTGCCCAATAAAGAGAAGTTTCGGGAGGATAATCGCTGAGGCGATAGAACTGCGCTGGTCGACAGTCAGAGTCTTCTGACAAGCGAGGACAAGGCGTTTTCGTAATTGCTGGTCCGCAAGCCGCCAGGATTCTTCGGGATCCGTCTCACTATTAACGTGGATGCCTAAGTACCTATCGTGCCTACCCGGCACTTGGTACTCTAGCGGCGACGGAAGTACCGGGAGTTCTGCGGGGACCACCTTCCGGAGCGGCATTACAACCGTCTTGGCATGATTCAGACGGAGACCCGACGCAGCTCCAAATTGGTCTGCCACTTGTAAGAGGATGTAAATGTAAGTCGGCGAGCGTAGGTAGACCGCAGTATCGTCAGCATAGCCGGAGACTCTGCGTTCAGCAGCTCCCGCTGAGGCCTGAAAAGTAATTCCAGAGTCCTGGGTGACCGTCAATAGCCCGGTAGAGCGCATCGATGACCAGGATAAAAGCAGCGGTGCGAGAGGACAACCTTGGCGAATCCCGCTGGAGATCCCAATTTGACGCGACTTGAACCCGTTCGCGATGAATCTGGCGGACGTATCCTGGTGGAGCAGCCGAACCGCCGTGAGAAACCGAGCCGGGTAACCGTGGCGTTCTAAGGCATGAAGAAGAAAGTCTCGTACCAGCCAAGCATAGGCTGTGCTGAAGTCCAGCATGACCACAACTCCATCCCGTTCCTTTTGGACCGAGACCGCGACTTGTTGCGCAGCTTCCAGCGTATGAATAGCACCATGAATGGTCCGTCCAGGGACGAAGCCGTATTGGTTCGGGTGAATCCGATCCTGGAGCGTGTCCCGAACCCGTGACGCCAGTAACCTGGTGAAGAGTTTGTAGTCCGTGTTGAGCAACGCGATGGGGCGATAGTTTAAGGGGTTCTTGAGGTCACCTTTTTGCTTCAGACAGAAGATGTCTGCTTCTAGGAACGATGGAGGGAAACCTCCCGCAGAATACCTCTGGTTAAAAAGGAGAAGCAACACTGGAAGCAGTAGGTAGGCGTATTCACGATACTAGTCATTGCCAAGGGCACCAGGTCCCACCGCTTTTCCCGCCTTACAGGCACTCACAGCAGCCTCGAGTTCAGCGGTCACGAAGTCTCACGCCACAGGGGAGGACCACGCAGGCGGAAGAAGGTTTGGCGGCAGCCACTGGGCGACTTCCGAGGTCGTGTGGGGCTCGGACACCTGTTGCTGTAGGACAGGGCTCCACGCGTCAGCTAGTACATCAGCTTTGTCCTGCTCGAAGCGGGCTCCCTGGCATGGGGTCCAGGGGACCGATCGTGTTATTCGCATATTTGCAGGACACTCGGGCGAAAAAGGACTTAGTGGTTTTGCCCTCCCAATGGGTCGCGTCCTTGAATCGGCGCTGTTGCGTAACCAATGACCGTTCTCTCTTGCAATCCTCAAGGGTCCGACGGATCCGCTCCAAAGGTGACGACCCGGCTCCAGCTTCAAGTGATAATGTGTCCATAGCCACTGTGATGGAGGTCACTGTAGGAGGGTGGCCCTGATCTGCAGCTTGTAGGCTACGGTATTTGCGGCCGAGCCGACGTAGTTTCCATTTGAAGGTGTTTCGACAGCGAAGTCGACACCCACGAACTTCTTGCTTGGTAGCCCGTAAAATGGCCAACTTGAAGTCGTCCCACATGCGAGCGGTGTCCCCAGGAGACGCATCAGCTTGCTTCACACGTTCATCTAGAGAAGAAAGAAGTTCCTGAGTGCGGGTGCGGACCCGATCCGCCGCATACGAGGGAGGAGGAAAACCTTCGGCACTTTCTTGACCCGAATGGTGTGCCCAGGGCGCCGTTGGCGGATGTGGACCCCCTGTGATCCGCATGCGTCCCGGGGTTGACCACCGTGACACTGTCGGTCCAGAAGTGAAGCTCTGAATTGACATACCATCTGTCTGGACGTGAGGACGCGGCCCCAAGCCCTGCAACAGTGTAGTGATAGGTATGAGTATCTTGGAAGTGCCATCGAAGTTCATCCGGTCGCCAACTGCCCGGGCGGGTGAGTTCGATTGGATCAAGAAGTCTCCAGGTTGCCAGTAGGCCTCGCAACGCCGCCGAATCATGAGCCCGACCCCGGAGCTGATAACAGCGGTCAACATCGTCGTCTAGGGTGAAATTAAAGTCACCAGCAAGGAGTAAGATCACATCTCCCGGAAGGTCCAGCTCTGCTAGGCCCCGGAAAAAGACCTCCCGTGCAGGAGCCTTATGGGGAGCGTACACATTGATGACGACCAAAGTTTTCCCGTGAATCATACCAGTCACCTCCATGAAGTGGGGGGACCAATGCGCTTCAAGGTAAGGGTGCACATCGGTGATCGCCCCATACGGGTTGACTAAGATCGCGACACCAGCTTTAGAAGTAGACGCAGGGGACCAGAAGGATCTGGTAGGGCAACCCGGGCCCGTGCGAAATCCCCACCCAGCTGCGTGGAGTGACGTCTAAAGTCGATATCAGCCGCGTTTACGTGAGTTTCCTGGAGGAGGACTAGGCTCGCTTGACCGTGTTCGTCTTGGGTTCGTAGACTCCGGAACCACGCGCCTCTGTCCGATAGCGATGCTCCAAACCCGTTCACATTGTGCGTTAAGCACCCGACCGACTTTGTAACAACTCCATCGGCGCGGCCCCGTCGCTGCCGCTGAAAAGCATTGGTAGTTTCTTGCCGGCATCTAATTCGTTGCTGGGAAGTACTTTCTGCTCTGAAAAGCGCCTTCAGTTGTGCCTTGTGCCCGTGGTGAGTGAGGCCTGGGAAGAAATCCCCAAGAGTCCGTTAGCGTCGTTTCGCCGAGCGAGTAGGCTTAGTGCCACCTGGCCTGGGGACTGGGTGTTTGACCTGTGTACAGGCCACGTCCATGCTCTGTCTCCGAGGAGACAGACCTCTTCGTCGACGCACGGAATCTGACGTGGAGAGGAGATGGCACTGAGTGCCTTTATTTGCGGGCTGGGAGGCCCTGGAGAAACTTAACAGTTTCAGTCCATTCTTTTCAAGTAAGCCCTGTTTCCAGCGTGGTGACGCTGCCCCAGTTGCCATCCAGGATACCCTGGCAAATCTGCCAAAGGACAGCTTAAGTGTCATACCAGACAGCCAGCGAGCCCAGTTGAACTCGGCCCATCGTGGAGGATCTTCATTGGCGGAGGTTGTACGGAAGGACATGGAGGATGGCCCATTCCCGATCCGGTATGTGACCCGGTTGCCCATGGAGGAATGATGGCTCCAGCCATTGGCTCAGAATGTCCCACTTAGACGGTGTAGCTGCCGGCTGTAATGCACTCGGGTCCGTCCCTGCCGGGCTGCCTTGTAGCCACTCTTGACAAAACTCTTGAGCTGCCGATGGCATGAGGGGGTCGTGGGCGATACGTTTAACGTTGGCGAACTGCATGCGGGACGCTTCAGAAAAGCCCCACCGGACTAACAGCTCCGCCGATATACCTTTGGCACTTCCGGATAGGGAGGAATGCGAATAAGTGGCGGACCACCTCCACGGTCGTAGGCACTTGAGCGAAGGTAAGCTCCACCGACACCTCCGAGCTAGGAAGCTTTGGAAGTTTGAAAGCTGTACGTTTCGCGCGGTGCCAGGTATCGAGAGCTTTGCGGTTGAGATCCGCAGTCATGCCCAGTTTGATCGAGAACGCTGGTGGAAGCTCAGCAGGGTTAGTAGCGGAGAGAATAGCTTGATTCGTGGCAGCCGGCATCCTGCTACGTGGGGAGAGAGTGTGGCGCAAAGGAGGAGAAGGGGGTTGCGTCTGAGACCCGAAAACCAGTGGCGTAACCATCCACTCCGGCGGCGGCGTAATTCTCGCATTCCGCTATGGCCATGAGCGATCCCATAATGTCCGTCTGATATTCGACAGCATCCAAAATTGACCAACCAAGCCTTAAATGAACTACGTCGAGGCGTTGGCGCATCGTCAAGGCCCGATGTAGCAATCCGTTGACAAGATCCGTGTCTTCCCTTAGCTCCACGTGAACCCCGTGGTGCTTGACAAGGAACCCAACTTCCACGCTTCTAGCCACGTCGATGGTGGACACTTCCACGTCCACAGCTGGGTGTAGCAACTCAGTCACCCAGTCATATTGCCCTGCAATATCCGCAGCGTATCCCGGGTCACCTTCGGCATGCCAACGGAGGAAGAGTTCCCCGTGATGGACACTGTAGAAATGGCTTTCGTCATGTTTCAGCACCATGAAGATGGGTAAGACATGGAGACGTCCGCAGGCTTTCAGGTATTCGGAGGCCGCGACATCAGTCAGCGCCGTGTAGGCCCCGCTCTCATGGGTGTCAGGCAGTCCGCCGCCGGAGCTGGGGAGATCGAAGTCGTTGTACGTATACAGCTGCAGGTGCGCATCTCCATGGGCATCCATATCCAGAACGACAAGAGGATACCGTAGATATTGAGCATACGCTCGCAGCACTTGTGGACCGACCCAGTGTGAGACTGGGACTCGGGCGTCACGTTCCAGTAGATAATGGGTACAAAGGAGGGCCAGTGCCGCCTGCTGGGGCTCCGGCGGCGTAGCTCCAGGCTGGAAGGAGGCCACCTCGGCGGTCAGGTTGAGCAGGCCCAGCGCACAGTCTGCTTGCAGATTTTCAATAATTAAGGCATAAATGCCTCTCTTGTGATAGTTCGCGTCTGCTAACTCGTCAGCCGATAAAGAAAGACTGACATTGCAGTCGTTGGAGACCGATGCGTACCAGGCAAGGATGCCACATTGGCCAGACCCAGGAACACGGACTAGATGTCCTTGGAACCAGGATAGCCAAAATAGGGCCTGAACTGGGTTGTCCACAGGCCCTTTCCGCCCTTGGAAAATGGGGCTGCAGGAGGAGGACGCAGAGCTGGGCATCGCAGGTGACTGATAACGTTGGGCCAGTTCATCCGATCTGATGTCTGTTGGATCCGCCGGCGTTGAAGCAAGCGAGTAGGGGGCCTCGGAGCCAGGGGTCGGAGCCGGGACTGGAGAGTGCGTAGGGGCCGAGGAGTCAACATAGCTCGATAGCGACGATGGTACTGTCTGGCTGGGGAGGCAGCGCTGCGTCGTCCTTGATGTTGAATTCTCGTTCTTCGTCTTCATCTACTTGCCATCGGTGGCGGCGTAGCGCTTGGCGTTGTTGTTCCGCCAAGGCGGAGTCAGGAACCGCTTGACGAACGTCTACTGCCACCCTCTCTGGGGCGCGTCCGGGGACACTCCCTCCCATCGAGGAACGGCATGCTCTCGAAGCCACTCGACTACTTCCGTATGACCATGAGTCAAAGCTCCACCCAGTAGCCTCAATCGTGATGGTGCTCAAACAACGTAAAGTTGTCCGGCGACTTCCTTTCTACCATCGAAGTGTGTATCGTGTACTCTGCCAGTCTCATGGCTATGCAGAATTTGGAGCATTTGCGTACGATCCTGCGTGCTACCGTTGGTAGCCTACCAATTTGCAGCCGAAAGAAACTCCAAACGCCGACTTTTCTCGAGTTCGTGAATGGAATTTGGCCTTCCTGGCTTCGTACTTAAGACCGACGATCGTCTAGTGGAGCTTGCACTCAACGCATTGATGAACAAAACGTGCCGGAACGTCTCTGGAGTCGTGAAGTACGTTCGGAAGTACGATGCAGCAGATAGTTCGGCCTTTATCTCTCGTGTGATGCCTAAAGTGAAGCAGATCTTCCAGCGTGTGGACTTGGAGCACAGTGGGCGATTAACTGCTGCGGATGAGGTGGAACTCCGCTTCGTGTACTTTAAGAAGCACGTGTTTGAGCCGCTGCTGGATCATCCGAGGAAGCATGTGCTGATCTTTATCCCGTCCTACTTCGACTATGTACGAGTACGGAACCTGTTCAACGACAATATGAACAAGAAGCTCATCCGCAGTGTCCAGTGCTGCGAATACACGACCAGTAAACAGGTTTCCCGTGCTAGAACGTCGTTCTTCCATGGTCATTGCCACGTTATGCTGTACACGGAACGTTTCCACTTCTACCACCAGTACCAGATCCGCGGCGTGCAACAGCTCATCTGGTACGGACTTCCGGTTATGGGCGACTTTTACACCGAGATGATGAATATGTTACCGAGTAACGGCGCGCCAACACACAACGGCGACGGCTTTGACGACAATACGGATGGTAAGTCTTCCATTGCGTTATTCACGCGTCTGGATCTCTTGAGGATGCAGCGAATCGTGGGCAACAAGCGAGCAGAGCGGATGTGCCAGGCGAAGGCTGCTAAACCTACGTTCTTGTTCTGCTAATCGTGCATCTGTTTAATCTGAATGGAAGTTCGCTCCAAAAATTACTACCATCGGTATCGTAAGTTTTAGACACACATGAACAAGCACCTGGTGGTAGTAGCAGTACGAAAAATACAAGTTGCTCGCTGGAATACATGTATGTACATGTACTGTACTTTACTTGAGTCCTGTGCAACAAGATTTACTTCAAGGAGACTGTCTGAGTACTCAAGGTTTGACGAACTCATTTCATCGTCATAGTCAATACATCTACTTAACTTCTTCTTCTTCTACAGTATGTTAGTGCTTGTGCAGAGAGCCACTGAAATCAGCGACCCAGACCGATCTACCAACTGCTCACGTAGTATTAATACATGTACATGTAGGAGATGTTCAATTTGTATAGATATTGGTGACTTAAGACGTCCAAATGAAAAGTGAGTGAATTGAGAGTGATAAAAATGCAAGCTGCCAGTAGTACTCTGCTCCCCAGAGCCTCCCTAGCACCAGCGCCTACGCAATCCTGGAAGCATCATGCGCAATCCTTCAGCCTTGTCAGCACCCGCAGCGCCCATTCATCTGTCATTGGTAGTAAGTAGCCTCGTCACGCTGTCCACTAGATCAACGTCGACAGTACAGTGTAGCTCCAGCCGCCACGTAGTCGTTCTCCGAGATGGTTCCCCACTGAAGCATCACACTCTCAGCGGTTACCAGTATGGCAGTGTTGTGCGTGCACACTACTGTCTTCAATTGAATAATGCCACATGCGCTGCGTGCCGAACCGAGAATCAGCTGAAATAACTCAACGTCGGGATAGATCGAGTGACCTGCCTAGCCACAGAACGCGCCATGTCCAAGTCGGGGCCTAAAACACTGGCAATGTCATAATATCGTTCGATGCTCTCACGAATTCCACCAGTTCCACTCGCCTCGCTGATAGACAGCAGCGGCTGAAGTTTCCGACGCTTCACAGGGCCTTCGAGCAATGGCAAATCGATATCCACAGAAGCAGGAGAATTCAGTAGCTGCCTGATCAACTCGAAACCTTCACCCGGATCCGTAATGTTCACTTTGTTGACGCAAGTGTAGTTGTCTTGCTTCTCGGCGACCCAGAAAACCTCCAATCTTTGTTGAAGTCAGTAAGCACTGCAAACACCGGCTCGATGGCTATCAGATCGAGAGCAATTAGCTCTGACATCGCCTGGAAGACAGACTTTCTTTCAACCTTTTTCTTCACTTCAATCAGCATTTTTACTCCAGGCAAGTCGTGCGCATAATCTGCGCTCTCCATGACGACATCACTGAGTATGAGAAGATCGGTGCGACCCCGAAGCTCAATGTTGGAGCCCTCGACAACAACTCGGAGAACATCTGTCCCATTTTCCACACCAAACACGCAAAGCCTTTTCTCCTGGAGAACCTCGCGAAGGTTGCTGTCAACATACTTGCGATATTCATCTTTCTGCTGGTCCTCGTTAGGTTTATTTTCCCATCTGAACCCCTCGACTGAACTCCGCGCTGCAGTGCGTGTATTTTGTCGCAAAGGCATCACCCTAATGCCGAAGATGCCCACAAGCTCGTCGTACTCCGTTGTGCTCACCCTCGAGTGAACGTATACCTTACGTTTGGTCAGCACAGTTGACTCGTGTATCTCTTGGATCATCTTACTCGTCGCAGAAGTCTCGCTCACTGAACCACCAGCCCCCTCTGGAACCACCACCAGCACGTGTATTTGCTTCGTTTTCGGGTCTGGCAACTTATATTCCGTCAGCACCTCCCGAATCGACCAAGTTACATCCGTTAATGGTAGTCTCTCGAAGTCCTCGGGATAGTTCACCTCTTCTCCTTGTATCACAGAAAGGTCCCTACTTGGCAGCCACCCGCTGCCTTTCTTCGCCAGGAAGAGCTGCAGCTTGCTTGCTGCGAAGTCGTACTTCTGGTTATCTGCGATCGCCACTTTCAACGCGGAAACTGCCGATGTTTATCTCGAAAGCGCTGTCCGCCGCGCCAACAATCGCACAAAACAATTTCACCATCTTTCTTTCAGTTGGCGGATTCTGTTTCAGAATGCGTTTACGATAGCGCTTCCTCTTCTTTCCCATGTCAGAAAAGAATGGGGAAGAAGAGAAGGCAGTTAGTGAATTAAATGTAAAAAAAAAAAGTTTTTGTCAAGCTGAGAGTGAGGAGCTTTCTCGTCATTCCCGTGTAAATTTCCTACCAGCCTGGAATTCGTTGCCCTATTAGGTACGATTGTTTTCCACGTTTTTTTCTTCTTCTTTCAGTCGGCAATTTGCCACCAAGGACAACAATGTCGAAGCTTAGGCTAATTATTTACTTCGTCGACCATGGTTGCATCTACAGCGTGAGCATCGAGGCTAGCAAATCGGTGGAAGACCTGAAGGCAGCGATCCTAGAGGAATCCCCATCGACAGTCATCTGCAACGTCGGCGACCTCCAGATTTTCCTAGCTAAGACAACCAACGGCAAGTGGCTAAGCAAGGACGAAGCAATCGCTCTTGATGAACACGGAAACCCTACGAACTACCAGCAAATGGACCCTTCGTCACCACTTACCGAGTACTTCAGTGACAGTTTTCACCCGGATGAGAACCAAATTCAAGTGCTCGTGAAGGCTCCAGAATGTACTGCTAAAGCTTCCACGGCATCCGAATTATCCCGAAAAGTTGAACTGGAGCGAAAAGAAGAGGGGATCGTTCGGCCCAAACGCAAACGGTATGTCCACTCAGAAATGAATTTGGCCCAGGGCAGACAGTTGTTGAGTATCTTCGACGTCAAGGTGGAAGTTCTACGTGCTGTTCCGCTCTCTGCTGAGGATGCGACTCCTGTTGAACAGTTCAAGTGGGAGAAAACCATTGTGAAAGATGACCAAGAGATCGTGCTGACGGAAGACCAACAACAACAAGAATATCGCACTTACCTGGAAACGAACATTGGCGCAGTGCTGAAGGAAAAACGACTTTGCGTGCTTGGCGTGGAAAAAGACAACGACGTTTTGACTGTGAAACCTAGGGATCCTTACATTGAGCTCTCTGGACGCGCTGATCTTCTCATTTTGAGCGATATCGTCAAAGAATTTTTTGATTACATTGACCATTTGCCAGAAGTGCGGATGCTGATTGAAGTGGAAAAGGACATTGCTGAAGATTCACTCTGGAAGACATTGTCCAAGTTAATTGCTCTTGACCTGTTGGCTGAATATTCCGTGATGGCACTGCTTACCGATTTAAAGGGAATTTGGCGCTTCTTCTGGGTCTCTGAAAAGGGAAACAAGTCTGCCTGCATCTACACAACCACTTTGGACAAACCTGGTGATTCTTTCCAGGTGATCCGGGCGCTGTTGGAGCAGTCTCCGACTACTGATGGTGTCTTCAGCTTTCCATGCTTGCAAACGTCTGTGAAGTGCCGGAAACTGACACGTGGGGGTGGAGATATTCGCCAGTACATCGAACAGTATAACGATGTTGCAAGTACGCTGGGTCCGGACATTGAGATGGGGCGTCATGTGGCTAGGCAGATCGTTTTGTCGATTCCAGCTTTCAGTAAGTACGCACAGGACTGAAAGTCGTCTTGCATTGAGGTATATCACCAATACATGTATGCACCTTCAGTCTATCGATTAACAACCATTTCGGCTCCATTTCTATTCCTCATTCAACGCTACATACTTCGAAGTATCGACGGTGGCAATTCCATTCCCATGCGAAGCGATAGGATTGAAGCTAGAAAGGGAAGGATAAAAGTTAAATTCTTGTTTTATCCGTCGCTAAAGACATACATCCTCACTGCCAGCGTTTCCATGCGGAAATAGCCAAACGTAGTTGTTCAAGCGACTTGGAAGTTTCAAAAGGCAACTCTCCATCAGTGTTGCCCACTTTGCAATAGTAGAGACCCTGCCAGGACCATAGTTACCATCGTACAGATCAGCACCATAGCGATTTCAGTAGCCCAGCATGAATCCGAATTGGTCTGCAGCGTAGACGACACCGAGGATTGTCATCATGGCGACGAGAAAGACGCTGAACATCATGGCTCGTAGCTGACAGCCTTCGTTGGTTCTTGTACTTGAGTTGTGTTGGCAAAGCCAAATCGTGATTAGGCAAGAAGCGAGGCTGGCTCCAATCTCCAAAATTTAGTTCTGATAGTCTTAGTCCAGTACTTTTCTGTGACAATGTTGACACGCTACTCAAACAGTGTTTAAGAGCGAGGAGTTGGCGCGAAGAACCATCAGCTCGACTCGACACAAGTCATTCACAGTAATTTCATGGTCGGGAGTTCCTTGTGTTGTATTTATAGAGAAGATGTCTAGGAAGCCCCAAGATGATGTTGACGACGTTTACTGGCTCGTATCCGCAGCACTGATGCCCGTTCTGAGTCGTTGAGCTACCTTTATTGCCCCTGAGAGTACAAGCGAGAGATGATTTCCGTCTCGAAAATCCCGACTCGGAGCTAATTTCCTCATTCATCTTCATCATCGTCTTCTAAGTGATCCTCTTGCTCACTTTGTGATGACGAGTCGTCCGAGCTCGAAGATACCGACCCTCGACGTCGACGCGACGAAGTCTTGCATTTCCCATTGCTCGTAGTCTCAATACTTTCTGGATACACACGACAGCCTTGGTTCAGACACTCTTTCTGTAAACCTTCAAGAGAATTCATGAACGCTTCAAGGGCGGATACCCGCAGTTCGGCCTTTGCAGAGCCTTCACTCATCAGCAGTAAACTGTTCAGTTGGTCGGCAACTGACTCACGAAAGTCAGGGGTCAGGAACTTCAGTGCACGGCTGAATTCTGGTATGCTCTCACGACGGTCGTACAGAAGCAAGCTCATGGCGAGTGCAACTTCATTGGTGCTTTCGTGTTGCTTCTGTGTACCGTTTCTCGATTTCCTTTTCCGCTTCCCATTTGACGAGGTTTCAGTAGCAGTCCCAAACACTTGCCGTGCAAATTCAATCGCCAACTCCGGGTTCCAGCCATTGCTCTGCACCTCACCGGGGTCCGATGGCTTCGACACACCATTTGTCTCCATTGACGAAGGTTCGGCTACTTTGGTCTCGCTTTCATTAGTCAACACGTCAATGACACAGAGAATCCGGCAATACAGCATTAGTTTTCGAAGACGTCGAGAACGATAACCGGACCAATTCTTCAGCAGTTCGGGCACGTGTTGCTCGAGTACAACCAGCGCTTGCGCTGTTCGGAAATAACGGATGTGATCACGAACTTCACTGCGTAGGCTGAGAGACTCGCGCATCTGTTGCTTCTTCGGTGGATACAAGCTCGGTTCGGCATCTCCATTATTCCCATCTTCGCTCTTGCATTCATCCTCCACGCCGGCAACACTGCTTACATCAACAGCCACATTGCCAGCTTCGGCCTCATCGTCACAGTCCATTTCCGCATCACCTGATGACAGCCGTTGCCGCTTTGATGGAGCAAGCGCTGACTCAAAGGCTTTGTAGGCACTCTCGTATCCATAATGAAGAAAGAAGTCCTGCACCAACTCGTTCATGGCAGCCTCGTCCTTGACGTCCGACTGCTCAACGACACTCGGTGGACCATTTTCACTTCGCTTTTCACGGTCAGCCAGTAACGCACGCTGACGTTCCTTTTGGAGCTGCTTTTCGAACCCTGTTAGGTCGAATTCAAACTCGTCTGCCGCGAACTTTGCCTGTACGCGCTCACCAGCACCATGGAGGCTCACGGAAGGGAACAGAGCCTTCTCCTCTTCGCCACGACCATCGATGTCTTCCATTTCAACGTCCTCGATCCTGTCCATTAGCATTCTCGCTCGCTGGTCTGCTTCGACGCCGTTGCTTTCAGTTTCTTCTTCACTTTCTACCGACTCCTCCTCACTTTGCTCCTCTTCCGAGGCTTCCACATCTCCAAAATCGTCCAGGTCGTACACATCTCTAGCCGCCAACATGCCCATTAACTTCCCATTCAACGTAAAAAAGAACGTGTTGGTGTCCAACAAAACTCCACAACCGACGACATCTCCAGCTCCATACTTTTCACACTGCAAGAAGTCTCGTCCATGGGAGACCACGCGACCTGTTTTGCCCACATAAGCCAGCGAATTGACAGCTTCTCCCAGATCTCGATGCAAAATAGCAGGCCGATTTCTCCTGCTCTTGCTCCCTCCTTCGCCCTCTGAAGATTCCGAGTGCGCATCCTCTAGAACTCTCTGCATCAACTGTTTAACAGTTCGACGGGCCTCCAGAAACCCGCTAGGAGTCGACAAACCTCTGAAACCTTTTACAATGTGCCCTGAACCTGCAATTTCAAAGTCTGGTTCGTCCAGTAAGAACCCCACTGCGATTTTGTGGTTGAACCGTTTCCTCTCTTGGCTGCGTCTCAGTCGGCGACGGTCAAGTCTCGACCGAATCTGCTGCATTGTTCCGGAATTCATTGAAAAATTGAAATTCAAAGGTACACCTCCAGAACTTGATCCTCTGTTAAGTGGAGGGATCTCCATGTCCTCGAGGTCCATGGCATGTTGCTCTGCTCTGCGTCTCCACTCCCGTGCTGTGGTAGCTGCTGCGTCTTGATCTTGCGCTGCGTGACGCCGAACAGTGAGCGAGGAATTAAACATATTAAGTCTGGGAGGTAGCGAATTAGCAGCTAATTCGGGCGTCGGGTCGCTAGCTGTGGCTAAAATCTGAGTCTCGAAGTAAAACACGCGTAGACCCCCAGAACGCGCGCTAGAGCCCACAGCGCGAACGGAGTGGAAGCACGCGGCGTCTGCATCGTTGTTGGCGCGTCCTACGTACTCAGCAGTGCGGCGGTCGGCGTGCAGAAGCCCCTGGAAGGAGACGCAGCGCGGATCGAAGGCCATGGTGGAAGCTTCTCGGAATGAAGGTCGTTTCAGTAGGATTGGCTGAAATGAATACCGGTTCTTTACTGAATACCGGTAAGTTGAAGTTGAAGTCGTTGAGTTGCGCTAATCATTGTGCAACTTAAGTGGCATAAGTCCACGGGGAAAGTCCAGAATCCAAGCACGACAACTACTTCGTTGGTCCTTCTATCTAGCGCTGCATCGACGAACGTCAACTCAGTGATGTGCAACGGCTCAAACACCGCCATGGCTGTCAAAACCTAAAAGTGAAACCAGCTACCGGTTGCACGATCGAGAAATGATTTTGAAATCCTAAATAACTTTTTCCACAGGCCCGACGACCAACTCATTCTTCGACGTTCGTCCGACAGCGCAGAGCTCAAGTCCCCGCTCAATGACAGCTCCAACCTGCGACTTGCGCTCTTACAGCAGGTCGAGGGGCAAGCTAAATCGGCTCAAATTCACGCCTGAGCGCTTCCTTCGGTTGGGAACGACCGTCATTTTCGAGAGCGAAACTCTCCAACGCCAAACGCAGGACAAACGCCATCGGTTGCTCCAAGAGGCGGCAGCAGATCAAACCGCTATCAACGCGTAGATCGCCAAGAAGGTGCTGAAGTACCGTACCTTCTAACTGACCCAAGCTCGGCAAGTGCTTGTTGTTGTAGTACCTTTCAAGACTCGAGATGTGAGTGGAACAGTAGCGTAGCGGGAATACATGGATAGCATTGACGTTCGGAGCATTTCGTGTCGGGTTCAATTTTCCCAATAATTTTATTGTAAAGCCGACCAGTGTGTGCTGAACACAACTCATCGGTGGAGCCTATTTGTTACTGTATTGAACCTGTTTGTCATGAGCGATAGTGGAAACGATACTGGACTTGGCTCAAGGCTTCAAACGGCCACCTTGTTGCAGGTCTGATGTCCGGACTCCACACAGAACCAAATAAATAGACCACCAACCACTAGCCTGAGCTAACCAACGTGAAAGACTGTTCGGAAAGATAAAACTGTAGACCTTGATTTAGGATAAGATCCAACGTACAGCCCGAACAACTTCATCTTTTGAGTACCATTTCATCCTAGTAATTTGCTGTCTGACAAGTCATTGATGTGGTATGGATGACACACTACAATTTGTTCGTTGAGGTGTCTCCGCTGGTGGCCAGAAATCCCCTAAAACGTCACGCATGACCGTTTACTCCCTCGACTCACCCAAAGCTATTTGTTTCCACGAACGGCCCCACACATTCAGATCCTCATCCGGTCGTAGACTCAAGTGATGCCGGAGCTGTTAAAAAGGAGCTCTCTGTAGCATGATCGTGCGAACACGTCTGAGCGTTCGTCCTGTCAATCTGTACTTGCAGCTGTGTAGAAAGTAAAGCGATAGCTGTGGACACTGGACGGAAGTTGCGAGCACACTGAAACGCTTGGGACCAAGCGGCACGTGCTGGTTCCCACTCGACGACTAAAGATTTTCCATAATTGACCTCCATTCCACGCGTCGAGTCATTCTCCAACTAGCCACGAAAGACTCAAATGTCGAGTGAAAGCGCACAATTCGGGGTTTTCCGCGCCCGATCGCTCAGTGAACCTGCTCGTCGAATGCCTAAGGCCGAGCGATTCGTGTGGTCCGGATTCAGCACAACGTTCCAAGACAAAGAGTTCCAGCAACGCACCCGAGAGAAAATCGACCAGTTAATGGGCGAGGTGGCGACAGAATCGAACCAGACCAACGCCCGGATCGCCATGAAGGTGCTCAAGTACCGCAAGCTGTCCGTCCATGCAGCTACTCGCTGTGTGTAAGATGGATCAAAGTCGCGTCTGAAATATCTGTTCTTTTATGTCGGTGGATAAAATAAACCTATTGAGATAGTAACCAGGTATTCTACAATTTGAGATTTCTAGTAGGCATACCTGAATGAGCGAGTTGATACTGAAGTAAGAAAACCATAACAGGGAGCAAATGAGCTTGTACTGCTGAAAACTGCGTCTCCAAAACGAAGGCGAGTTGGTAAAGCGGGGAGAAGCCAAACTTTCGTTGGATAAAAGCGTGCAGTAAAAGGAGCGAACCCACTTCTAACAGGCCAAACACCACAAGATTAATCGCCGCTGAAGTTCCCCAGGTCCACCCGGAAAGTAGATGATATTTGGCAGTTGTTCCAGAATCGACTTGTACGTGACGAATATGAAAGGGACGATACATTCCACGTATTCAACCAGGACGAGGTATTCACAGTGAAACAGCAGTTGTAAACCTCGTACAACAAATTCTGTCGATGGTTCGGTGGATATACCACTATTGGCTTTGGGAAGTGTTGGAATTCTGGTTATTGACGGACACTTTACTTGGGCAGGATGCGGATTTTCAGGATCGGGAACAATTGGTGTGACTTGAGTTTTCCACGTTGTAAATCGGTGTGCAGTCATGCCATCGCTGCTTGAAACGCAGATTAATTTTGCATGATGACCGCCAAATATCCCTGACGCATCTAGCTGGAGCAATTCTTTAAAAACAATTTCAGAAAGAACGTGAGGTGGACTTGTCCACAAGCGTATGCTTTCTAACGAATTCGCACGATAGAAGCTCGGACTGTGAATGACCTCAAGCAGCATCTTTAGCAACCCTGTCGACCCTAATTGATTTAACTTGGACGAAAGCCGCGAGTTTGTGCTACGACGCGCTTGGACCAATTGTCGAATAATTTTTTCACTCTTGTACAATTCTCGAAACTTGCCTAGGGAATAAAATACATCCACTGCAATGAAAAGTGCCGTGAGGTGGAAGGAACCGGACGTCGACATGCAGACAGAGACGAACAACGCACTGAAAAATCGACTGAAAACGCCACAAGCTCCAGAATAAAATCCTCCAATTCGCGTACCATGTGTACGGTAAAGCGCTTAGCTGTAAATTTCCATAATGGGATGACAATGATCACAACTCCTCGATACGAAAGCGGGATAAAATCATACAGAACTCTGCACAGTGGATAAATCGCCATTAGCACCATGTGCACTCCAAAAGTCTTCATAAATCGCGTATTAGCTTCGTATATAGTTGAAGACTTTCTAAATTGTTCTGGACCATGAACGATGCGTGCTACTAGCGGCACATAAATTCCTATCGTAATTGCCCCAAATTGCCACATGAAGGGTACTGGAAAGCCGAAAAATTCAGCTTCGAGAATGAAAGTCCCCATTTGTAAGGTAGCAACCCCCACTACCCCAACAAGAAGTCTCCAAACTGTCATGTTGTACCCCGGTACAAACAAATTAACCTGATAAGTTCCTACCAGGCCAATTAACAGCTGCATTGACAACGCTCGAATCCAGAACATCCAGTTAGCAGCCCAGCCTTCGGACGGAGATCGCAGTGGTAAACATTCAAGCAGTACAGCGACTAGTAGAGAGGGAAAGGGAGTAAATAGACACACCATAGCCGCTTTCATCTGCGACGTCTTGCTGCAGTACTGGTCGAATAGTTTTAACCGCTCAACAGACAGAGATCCTTGATGTCCGATTTGGCTTTGATGCCATTTCTTCTCCAGATGAGATAGTATGTGCGTGGGAATTGGCGTCCTTCTTGGTTGGCAAGAAACCTGCATGGCTCCTTGTAGCTGCTCGGTTACAATTGGCAAGTTACTGCGTAACATTCGACCGACTGGAATAGATAGCCTCGAGAATGTTTTATTTTATGTTACGTTGCTTTTATTACGAAGCCAGTCGAAGTGGAAGGTAAAATCAACCCCTGCTAGTGATATTGGCCAAGTAAGTAGCTTATAAAGCAATATGGTAAAAGACGAAAGCGTACCTAAATGCGCCAGTTGATACTGAAGCAGACAAACCATAACTGGGAACAAATGAGCTTGTACTGCTGAAAACTGCGTCTCCAAAACGAAGGCGAGTTGGTAAAGCGGGGAGAAGCCAAACTTTCGTTGGATAAAAGCGTGAAGTAAAAAGAGCGAACCCACTTCTAATAGCCCATACACCACAAGATTAATCGCCGCTGAAGTTCCCCAGGTCCACCCGGAAAGTAGATGATATTTGGCAGTTGTTCCAGAATCGACTTGTACGTGACGAATACGAAAGGGACGATACATTCCACGTACTCAACCAGGACGAGTGAAACAGCAGTTGTAAACCTCGTACAACAAATTCTGTCGATGGTTCGGCGGATCCACTAAGTGTTGAAGTATCCGGATATTTTTCTTCGAAGGGGGCTGGATATTCAGGAATGGGAACGACTGGTGTTACTTGGGTTTTCCTTGATCTAAACTGATGTGAAATTCGAATTGACTTGGACTGGTGCTTACCAAATAATCCTGAAGCTTCCAGTGCTAACAGTTCTGTGTGAAACTCTTCAGAAACAACGTGAGGTGGGATTGTCCATAAGCGTATGTTTTCTAAAGATGTGATTTGGAATTCCCTCAGATTGTGAACCACATCCAGTAGCATCATGATTATTCCAGTCGGGTGCTTTTGTGAGTTCTTATTCTTACTTTGAGCCACAAGCAGTTGCCGCACAGATTTTTCACTTTTGTGCAATTCACGAAACTTCACTATCGAGTAGAATAAATCTGCCGCAATGAAAAGCGCCGTGAGGTGGAAGGAACCGGACGTCGACATGCAGACAGAGACGAACAACGCACTGAAAAATCGACTGAAAACGCCACAAGCTCCAGAATAAAATCCTCCAATTCGCGTACCATGTGTACGGTAAAGCGCTTAGCTGTAAATTTCCATAATGGGATGACAATGATCACAACTCCTCGATACGATAGCGGGATGAAATCATACAGAACTCTGCACAATGGATAAATTGATATCAGCACCATACGCACGGCAAAAGTCTTCATAAACCGCTTATAATCCTCATATATAGGAGAAGATTTCTGAAATTGTTCTGGCCCATACACAACGCGCTGTATGAATGGCACATAACATCTCGCGATAATTGCCCCAAATTGCCACATGAAGGGTACTGGAAAACCGAAAACTTCAGCGACGACGATAAAAGTCACTATTTGTAAGAGACCAACCACCACCGACACGACCAACAGCTTGGATAATGCTGGATTAAATCCTGGTACAAACAGGTTGCTTTGATACGTCCCTGTAAGACCCATTAGCATCAATGTCAATGCCTCTCGAGTCCAGAACATCCAGTTAGCAGCCCAGCCTTCGGACGGAGATCGCAGTGGTAAACATTCAAGCAGTACAGCGACTAGTAGAGAGGGAAAGGGAGTAAATAGACACACCATAGCCGCTTTCATCTGCGACGTCTTGCTGCAGTACTGGTCGAATAGTTTTAACCGCTCAACAGACAGAGATCCTTGATGTCCGATTTGGCTTTGATGCCATTTCTTCTCCAGATGAGATAGTATGTGCGTGGGAATTGGCGTCCTTCTTGGTTGGCAAGAAACCTGCATGGCTCCTTGTTGCTGCTTTGTTTATTTTACTTCACCCAACAGGAGTAGATTATTTTTGTCCGCGATAGTTGTGCCAAATTCTACTTTTGATTCATCTCTGGGTACATTTATTCGCATTAGTATTGTTTCTACTTACGATGGGAAACGTGAATTTCCTGCGATCATTTCTTCCGAAGCCAGTCAAAGTGGAAGGTAAAATCAGCTCCTGGAGGCACCAACATTGATAATTAGCGCAATTCTCCAAAAACGAAAAATGACAAAAGACGTACCCATATGTGCCAGTTGATATTGGAGCAGGAAAATGGTCACCGGGAACAAATGAGCTTGCACGGCGTAGAATTGCGTCTCGAGAACAAACGCGAGTTGATACAAGGGCAAGAATCCGAATTTCCACCGGAGAAAAACGTGGAGTAGAACGAGCGATCCAATTTCCAGCGCAGCGAACAGCAGTAGATTTATCACGACAACAATTCCCCACTGCCCAGGGCCACCAGGAAAATAAATAACATTTGGAGATTGCTCAAGGATGGATTTATACGCGACAAAGACGAGTGGAACAACGCATTCGATATACTCCACCAAGACAAGATATTCGCAGTGGAAAAGCAGCTGTAGACCGTGAATAACCAGATATTTGGAGGGTTCGTTTGGTCTGGTGCTGCTTCCTTTCCGAAGTTTCGCCGTGATTCTAACGTTTGAGTTAAGTGGCACTGGAACGACCGATATTTGCTGAAATTTCCACGACATGACACGTTTTGCCGGACCGGATGACACACGAATTACGTCAGAAGGGTAACCACCGAATATTCCCGAGGCCGCTAGAGTTTGAAGACGTTTGTACAGTTCTTCGGGGACTAAATGGGGTGGACTGGCCCACAGTCGTACTCGGTCCAAAGACGAAACGTGGTAGGCAAGAGGGGATCGAAGCACCTCGAGAAGCATTAGAATCAGTTCTGAGTTGTTGGATGCCGCCAGTCTTGCTCGTAGTCCTGCGGTTGCATGTCGTCTTCTGGCATTCAGAAGCTGCAGTAGAATTTGCTCGTTCTTGTGCACTTCTCGAAATTTGATAATTGAGAAAAATAAATCTACTGCGATAAATAACGCTGTCAGGGAGAAGGAGCCTGCGGTCGACATGCAGATTGAAACGAAGAGTGCACTGAAGAAATCCACCGAAAAAGCCACCAGTTCCGGGATAAAATCCTCCAATTCACGGGTCATTCGTACTGCAAAACGTTTAGCTGCGAATTTCCATATTGGGATGATCAATACCACCACCCATCGATTATGGGGCGGGATAAAATCGTAAAGCACTCTGCACAAAGGATAAATCCCGATTAAAGTCAATCCAACCAGGAAACTATCCAGGAATCGTTTGTATTGCCGCCCTAGGGCAGAATCCTTGACAAAGACAGCTGGTCCGTACACCAAACGTGTCACTACCGAGACGTAAATACCCATCGAGATAGCGCCAATTTGCCACAAGAAGGGCACAGGAAAACCAAAAATTACGGCCTCGAGAAGAAAAGTTCCGACTTGTAGCACACAAACAATAACGGATTCTGTAAGTATCGTGGCCGCTGTCTTGTTAAACCCTGGGACGAATAAATTGGCTTGACTAGCTCCTGGGATATTCATTGTGAATATCATCAAAGTCAAACGGATCCAGAACATCCAATTACCAGCCCACCCTTCCGAAGGTGATCGTAGAGGTAAACATTCCAGCGCAATAGCTACTGCTAGAGACGGTAAAGGAGTGAGCAGACAAACGAGAAGGACTCGGAGTACGGACGTGTTGTCGCAATAGCGAGCCAGAAGTTCCAGTCTCTCGACGGAATACGAACCCTGGTGACCAACTTGCGCTCGATTCCACTTTCTCTCCGCCCGACTCCAAGACGACGTACGTGAAGCGATGGGGTTCAAAGAGGGTGATGAACTGGGACTTCGTAGATCAGTAGCTTCTTCGACATTATCCATCGTCGCTTGACAACGGATTCGAATGGAGTTAATGGTGGAGAGTATAAATACTTGGAGAAGCAATTGTCATTTTTAGATGAAATTATTGCCGACTAAAGTACGAATTTCTTGCAAGGAAGAACAGTACATGTAAGAACGTCATGTAGTCGATTCATTGATATGTTCATTACTGTGGATCGCTCTCCGCCCGTTATTAAGTATTGACGCTGCAAGCAAGTGATGCGCTGTGATCATCCTCTTCAACACCATGTTGTTGCGCTCTGCACGTTCTCGCTGCAGCTTGTTTTTCATGGCTAAAATTTTCCACTTTGCTCTCACTGAGTTCTTTTCAGCCTTGGCATGCTGCAGATCCGCCAGTTCCTCGCGAAGTGTCTGGATTTCACAACGTAAACTTGTAGAGCTCTCGTGTTCCTCAATGTCGAGCATCGGGAGAATATCCGCCACGAAAAGTTGTTCCTTGCCTTCCCGAAATCGGAATTGAATGGCTTATATCTTGTCTTATTGGGCAGTAAAGCCGGAATGAGCAACCAAGCACTCGTTTACGGTGCTGTTTACATTTTGGCCTTCCAATCAGTATCCTCGCGCAATCCTGCAGAATGATAATCAATATTTTTGACACACAAATTGAACACCAATTTATAGCCTCAGTCGGTGGTCAAACGCACATGTACTATCACCGATTGCCTACCACCCCAAAATTATGTATCCATTTCATTTCGACTTGTGGTCATCAATGCTGCTCGGTCGTGTGCTTCGTCTACAGCGTCCTGCGCCGCTTCCCGCGCGTCTACGGAGCCTTACAGCCGCTCGAAATGCGCCCCATGTACGCTACTTCTCGTCCAAGCCCCGTGGGTTCTCGAGTGTGCTCCGTTTCGACACAATTCAACCGTTAAACAGCCATTTCGCCCCCCAGGACTTCCGTTTTAAGGCTGCGTTGGTGGTGAATACGGCGTCCAAATGCACACACGCTGGCCAATTGAAGCAGCTTCAAACCTTGCACGAAAGGTACAGTGAACGGGGTCTTGTGGTGGTCGCAGTACCGTCCAACGACTTCGCAGGCCAAGAACCTGGTGATTTCGACGAAATTCTGAAACGATACGCAGACTTTGGAGTGACGTTCGCTATTGCCAACAAGACGTCAGTGACTGGGAATGAAGCTCACCCGTTCTTTAAGAGGATTGCGGACAAATACAGCACGTCTGTGGCTCCTACGTGGAACTTTGACAAGTTCTTGGTGGATCACAGAGGCGACATGCGCGCAGTGTTCCCGAACGACACAGAACCGCTGGTGAAAGAGGTCATTGTGGAGATTGAGGAAGCTTTGGAGGACGTTAAAATAGCTTTGGAACGTGGGCAGGAGCTCTTGGAGGATGAGGACGAGGACAGTGACGATGAAGATAGTGATGATGACGAGGATAGCGACGATGAGAGCGATGGTGAAGCTGATGACGGGAACCGACGATACAAGTAGAGGAAGAGATACATGACAAGCGAAAGCGTAAGTTTTTTTTTTCAGAATTTCAGGTTCTACCAGCTGTATTCTGCGCTTAAACTGGAGTTGAAGACCCCTTCGTACGCGTCGTCAGTGCTCAAGAGTGCATTGATATACTTCATCGGTGCTGTAAAGTTGAATTCATGTTGCTCGTCAACGCAGGACTTGTCCAGAAGTCTCAAATCGCCATTATTTTTCACGTACGAAACGAGTAAATTGAGTCCACACGTGTGACTTCTGTCTCCATGCTCTTCGAGAGGTGTGGATGAAATTATGTCGTGTACCGAATACTCGAAAGTCACCAGCTCCTTGGTGTCACCGTCCAGTGCTTCAAGTAACGCTTCGGCGTACTTATACGCCGTCAGAGGATCCAGTTTACCGTTCAGCAGGAGAACACTGGCCTGTTCCGGAATAACGGCGCTTTTGTTCCAGTATTTGTCCTGCTGGTAGATGATCCCATTGCTCATGTAGTCGCTTACATTGAGCTGGTTGCACACGGTCGAGTTATCTTTGGAGAACGCGCAGTAGAGCGGTGTGGCCATGTAAACTTCAGGGTCTGAGATCTTGGCATCCGTGAAGCGTTTCCTCATTTCCATTGCCGAAGGGGTCGGAGTTTCCCACATCTCAGAGAAGATGATGAGGTAGTACAGTAGTGGCGAGTAGAACGCGTCATCTTGGCTTGTGTATGCCGCGTCGTAGTTGTAGAATGCCCCGAAGTGTGTCAAAACCTCGATGTCTTCAAGTGAACACCGGTTCAAACGGTATACCAGAGGAGCAATCAGCTTCCGGAGGGTTAATTGCTGCAGTAGAACGCCCAATGCACTACGTAGAATCATGGCAGGTGGCTCATTGATCAGGTTGGTAGTCAGGTTGTTCATCAGCACTGCACACGTTGAATTCGGTTCTTTGTCGAAAGTTTCTAGTAGATCCCCAAGGGTATTCGCCAGTCCTTTGGGCTCAAACCGAGTTTTACACTCGTCATCCTCTTCACAAAGCGCAAGAAAAGCGTCCCCCACTTCACCAAAATCAATATTCCAAGTGGAAAAGTACTCAAACTTGTCCCTTGGAGCTCCAGAGCTGACTGCGACACTATCCAAGACATACCCAGTCACTGTTGGCGGGTTCAAATGGATCAACCGTTCTACCCATGCTGTGCCGTAACTCACGCCATACACAGTAGTGTTTGCTCCATTGGAGTAGTCCGAGATCATTACCGATAAATCCATCGCTGCACTCGTGACTGAAAAAGCTGCAAGGTCTCCGTATTTGAACTGTAGATCCTCAGCACAAAAAGGGACCTCAGCTGGATCAATACTACGGCCATGAGGAGAACCGGTAGTGGTTACTTGGGCTGCCACGCAGTCCAGAAAGGTACTGCGTCCGGTACCTCGATGGTCCATTGTATAAACGTTCACTGCCCCATCAAGTTGGTCGTAGAGATCAACCATTAACGATTCCATCGCAGTGGACGAATATCCAGGTCCCCCTTGTAGAACCCACACATTCGTCGCAGTATCCGAGTAGTTGGACGCCAGCATCCGTTTGACGAAGATGTCGACGGTAGTTTCCGAGGTAGAATCGCAGATGCCTGGGTAGCACAAGGGGGCATTGTAGATGCCACATTCGGCCTTAATTAGGCTTTCAGGAGCGCCTTGATCTGAAAATGTGTAGTCCGAACAAGGGTACCAGCCGTTTAACTGTGTCTTTCCAGCTGATACCGGTAGAACCACCGATAGTGCGAGGACTTGAGAGAACTTCATGGCTTGAGATGTTGTCGGAGTGCTGCTAATTTGAAAGTGATAGAGGAAGGTACGGCCAAAGATGAAGAGATGAAGTCGCCAGAGACTGTCGGAGTAGGAACGTTCGGTTTTGCTGGTCGAAAAAGCCACCACTGGCTTTCGAAGAACGGCCTACCAAATCATGAATCTAGTCGAGTATGCAGTATCCGTTCGATTCCGGTCTACAGAACACTGACCGCCTCCGTCTCTCCGTCTTGAAGCTACCGGTATCTAGCGTAGTGCGTTTCAGGCGGAGAGGAAACGACTCCCAAGTGTAACTTTAGCATCAGTTGCACTGCAACTTGGCGACTTCCGACTAACATCCACGTATTCCAACTTCCATCGCCATGTTGATCTCACCGAAGGGGCTTCTGCGTCTCGTGAGCGCCTTAGTAGGGCTCATGCTCTTCCTGGTATCCTGCGTCGGGTTCAACACGTTGAAGCTGTCGGTGTATGGTGTCGACAGTCAAGCGGAATTCGGCTGTCTCTGCTTTTTAGGCGTCTGTTTCGGCATGATACTGACGTTCGGAGAGTCCAAGTGGGAGCTTTTCTTCTTCTTCTTCGGCTTTATGCGCTACCGTCTCGGTCGCTCCCTTATCTTCGCTGTGAGTGGCATTATGACTGCTCTACTGGGCAAGACCAGGGACCAACAATGCGACTGTACCGACAACCTTATCCTCATTATCGAGGGTATTGCGCTCATTGCGATGGCTGGCTTGCAGATACTGGCTATCTTCGCCTTCGGGAATAACAGTGCTCCGCGTCGCGGTAAGGACACTGGCCCTACTACGCGAGTGCCAGTTTTAACTGCATTACCGGTCACATCTACGCCACTTCCAAAGGAGAAAGCGCCATTCCAAGCTATCGTCCAACCTGTTGCTCAAGTAGAAGTGCCAGTAGCTCCAGCTCCACCTGCAACTACGTCACCTATGATCGGAGACAGTAATCTGCCGTCGTGGATGCACACGCCGTAGAACGGTGTTACCGGTTACGTTGAAGTAATATTTGCATTTAAATCAGCTATATCTGCAATATAATAAAACTATTCTAAAAACAAATGTTTGGAAAAATCATTAAATATGAAGTAAATATTTCCATAGCCTGTAGTTCAACAGCGTCCAATCCCAAACCTACCTGGCAAATATGAGCGATCTTCCGGAGGACTTCCCTGCGATTCTACGGCGTATCGAGGCTATCTCAGCGGTGCGTTAAATCCGCATAGACTTCCTCTTCTTATCTATACCCTTACAGCTTCCATCTGCACCGTATTAACCTCAAAGACGTAAATTAATCGCACTCTCCTTTGTATTTTTTTTACTACTTTAGGAAGAAAGCCCGGAATCGACGCCGTATGCGTCTCAATACCGTGTTATTGAGATTCTGCAGAAGCTCAGGACGACGGAGCTGGCTCCCGCTGTATGTGATCCCCAGTATAAGCCGTAAAGATATATCAGTACTAAAACTAAGCCATTATGTACTGATAATCTGCAGGAAGCCGCTGTCACAGCCATCAAATTAGGCACCACCTATCTGGCCGTGGAAGAGCCTCACAGTGCGTGATTTTTCTGTCGTTATCGGCTTAAAAGTGAGCTTTGCAGATGGTTTTCAAGGTTTTGTGACTCTTTTTGTGATTTCGTAGACGCCCAGCCGGCGCTGGAGGAAGCTGGCAGCTTCTTCTTCCCGGATTTAATCAAGTTCACGACTGATATCACGGCTGGTGATGGATCTGATGGCCAAACGGGGACTAGAGAGGCCGTACTGAAGCTTTTAAACGAACTGCCACAAGTACAAGTAAAGAACGAGCACGAGGAGTTCCTAACGTACGTTGTGGAGCTGCTGAACCAGCTTGGAGTGCTCTGGACAAACCGATCGAGGCTACTGAAGGCGCTCTGCTACCTCACAACGGGCCAGAAGCTCTGTGACAAGTACGAGAAGCAGGACGACGTCCTGGTGGCTGCACATACGCACGCGCACTTCTACTTGGCTCAAGTGTACGGGAGCTTGTGCATGGCGGACGAGTCGGCCAGATTCTGTCTGTCAACGTTGGAGCTGCAGCTATTACAGTGTACCAATGCTGATCGAGGGGAGAACTCACGCTTTGCTGGAGCGCACGAATGGGTGCGCAATGCGTTGAAACTGGTGGAGTTTTATCTCGACACGGACAATCCCAGAGACGCAGCCACGTGCCTGAAAGCCAGCGAGTATATGCTTCTCCATCACGGAACGGAAGACGAAGATGAAGACCAGAAGCTACTGGTAGCCGAGATTTACTCGACTTGGAGTCGCCTACACATGACGACGCTTCGTCTTGCAGGGATGAAGAACGAAGGCTTCGACATACAAGAGATGGATACAGTGCTGCCTCGACCTAGCAGCATGGAAGCAACTCTAACCACGCTAAAAACTGATTCTGAAGGCTTTGGGATGGAGTATGTCCCGGCATCCAGTGTGGAAACGTTTGACCAAGCTCGCGATGTGTTCAAGATGGGTCTTCGTGCTTGTACTCGAGCTAGGGACGTATTCGTCCTGGATGGTTTCGTTACTCAGCATGTACGTCTTCTGCAACGTGAAAGCGCACTTTACCGTCGACTCCTTCCGTTTGAAGAAGCTCGTGGACGACGTGTAGCTATGCAGAGACGAAGACTCGCGTTGCTCACTCCGATGCTTGGCGATACGTTGAACGAACGCGCTTTCACGGATCTGCTGCAAGAGCTCTACTATGAGTGTGGCGAGATCAACGCTGACCTGTTCGAGCTGAAACAGAGCAAAGAAGCGGGGGAGAAGTCCATGGCGTACGAGATCAAGGCTGTTCAGTGCTACCAGCAGTTCCTCCTGCTCTACTACCCTTCTTCTACTGCTGAAAACTCGACCGAAGACCCCATGCGAGTAAGTGTGCTGCGTGGTGGGAAGGGAGTCCAGCTGCCTCCAGGTGAAGCTCTGTCTCCGAAAGAGTTCAGAACACTGCTGTTGGGATATTTCGGCCTCGCTCACGCGTGTGGGAAGATCTCGTTCCCGTCCGACACCGCCAAGACCGTTGGCTATTGGCGTCAGAGTCTCGCGTACCATGAAGCAGTGACAGAACTGGTCAGGAAGTATGAGAACAAGTACCCAGCAGCTCAAGGCCAAGAGCTACGTCGCAGCTTTCAAACCGAGCTTACCATTTGTGGAGAGATGGCGGAATTGCTACCGGAGAAGATCAACCAGCTTGTTTACAACGGCAAGGCTCTCTAGGTTCGAGGCTTACCTTAACACGCGTCTACATCTGTTTATATGTCCTTGATGATGGAGTTGGTGGCTTCGTCCATGCGGAAGCCTGCTTTAGTGAATGCTGTGGACTCGTAGAACTCACTGAGGTCGTAAATCCCGACGGATTTGGCTTTCGAGAGTAAATCGTCGCGTAAAACCGTGAGTGTAGTCTCCCTGTGGTTACGATGACCGGCCTGGGCATTCGCTTGCATGCGCAGCTGTTGATAAGCGTGCGCAGACTTGAACAGCTCGTGTAGCACATGAAGCAGCAGCACGTTGTTGTCCTGGCGGTAGGTCAGATACGGACGGAACAGACGCCGCCACTGCCGTTTGAACGTGAACTTCTGTGCATCGCACAAGCTCTCGGTCAGTACTCGAATAGCGAGTGCCAGGTCTTCATCTCCCACGGTATCCCGTAAGTGCATGCGGGCGTGAGCTTCAGCCATACGGAAGAGTGACTCGAGGTGTCGAACAGCCACAGGGACAGCGCCAGTGTGCTGTGAAGCTCGACGGAGCTGCGCGTAGAAAGATTCGACCTTGCCAGTATCCAAACCACTTGCGAGCACGGGGTTCACGTACGTACGTGCGTACAAAATGTACTTACGAAGCAGCTCCTGGTCCAGAGTCATGGAGGCTTCACCGTCCCCGACCTGCATGGACTGCGTCATGGCCGTCAGTTCATCCTCTTCGTCCGCTCCTGCCTCTTCTTCCTCGGGGGTTTTCTTCCTTGAGTTACTGCGCATATGACTGGAAACGACAAAATCCGCCAGTCGTTCGTCGTCCACAGGGTCCACTTTGTCCTGCAAGACGCAGAGCAAGTCGAAACGCTGTAGAATCGGGTCTGTAAGCTCCACGTTCTCCGCGAAAGTACGAGCAGCGTTATACCGACCACCGATAGGGTTAGCAGCCGCGATCACCGAGCACCGAGCCTGCAAAGACGTCACGATACCAGCTTTCGATACGGAGATACTTTGTTGCTCCATAGCTTCGTGAATACTCGTTCGGTCCTGCTCGTTCATTTTGTCAAACTCGTCAATCAGACAAACGCCTTTATCTGCCAACACCAACGCACCGCCCTGCAAGACCCACTCCTTGGTGAAGGGATCACGGGACACACCAGCCGTAAGACCCACTGCAGAAGCGCCTTTACCCGTCGAATAGACTGCACGAGGCGCTGTCTGCTTCGCGAACTTGAGGAACTGAGACTTGGCCGTACCAGGATCCCCCACTAAAAGTACGTTGAGATCACCACGCACTCGCGAATTCTTGATGAACTTGGGCTTCCCGCCGAAAAGCGCAAGAGCTAACGCGGTTTTGACTTGCTGGTGGCCGTAGATGGACGGGGCGATGCTGTTAATAATCCGCTGAGCGATATCTGGCTGCTTGGCAAGGCGTAAGATCTGCTTCTTGTCTTCTGCAGTGAGTAATTGACTGCCTAGTACATCTGCACGACGTTCTACGTGGTTGGCTTCGATCACAGTACGGAATACGGGGAATCCATCGCGCAGGTTCAGCGTAGGATCTGGTGTATTCGTGTAGATCCCAGTGACAGCGATTTCGTCACCGGGTCGGGCCTTATCGATGAGGTCTCCGACCAGAACAACGTCCTTGGAGCGAGGCACACGACCAGGCGGCACACTACCGGGTGATTCCTGCAGCGTGATCTTCTGGAAGTTGCGGTACACTGTCTGCTCGCTGTTCACGGGGAAGTGGCCGCGGTACTGGCACTCCGGACACGCGTTAAGCTTGATTTCCTGCTGCCCTTGCTGTGTGAACGGTCCTAGAACGGCTCCACAGCCTGGGCAATTCACTTTGACCAGCTGCAGCTGTGGGAACACCGACGTACGCCTAGTTACCACACCAGAAACCTTGATCAAGAAGTTCAAGTGTGCTGTACGCAAGTCACGCAGTCGCTCTGTACCCGGTAGATCCAGAATTCGCACATAGATCTGCTGGTGAATCGTCGAGTAGTACGGGAACAGCGACAGCACAACGTCCTGAGCGACTTCGTCTAGAATAGTGAACATATCCTTCGGAGCTTCCACGAGCCACGCAGCCACCATGGACATACTGTGGATGACATCCCCAATCTCAATCTCCAGTGACTGCTCATTGCGCTGCGCCAACTGCACGATCTTCTCGTGGTACACGAGTCTGCCCTTTCCGTCCGAGAAGGTATTGAGGAAGTTACGGAACCTTCTCTTGATCTCTTCTCTCGGTCTCTCGGTCGCGATCCACTCTCTAAGCGGCACGTCAAAGTTCTCCAAGTTAATGAGCTCCTCCTCGTCATCAACAGTTCCCCCCATCAAATCGTATCCCTCTTCTCCTTCCTCTCGTCGTCTGAACCTCCTTCTATGGGCATCATCGTGCTCCATCTCTTGATCTTCTTCTAACACCTGAGCAATGCGTCCTTCACGAGCATCGCGTCGATTCAGTTCATCTTCTACTGCTCTCCTGGTATCGTGGTCCATATCCTCGTACTGTCTGGTGTCCAGCATCGCCGTATCATACCGATCCAACGTCTCCATCCGGCGGTAATCCCTGCATCACACAAATTAAAAGATTAGGGTTTATACCCTAGGAAACATATATACTTCTAAAAACCCTTACATGGCTGCATTTTCACCCAGGTCTTCTCCATCCACGTCGTCGTCCAGTTCATCCTCCGAGAAATATTGTTTCTCCCTCTCCTGGATGTCCAGTTCGTCCACGATCTCCTCATCCAGCTCCTCTGCCTGCTCTCCATAGTCATCGTCACCCTGCGCCTCTTCCTGCTCCATATCCCCCACTACAAAGCCATCAACGTCGTCATCATCTTCACCATTGGCGATCTGACTGAGCGTTAGTGACGAAGGCGTATCATCAGCTGCTGAAGACGGAGCGTCACCACGACGGAGGCGGCGGCGCTTGCGGCCTCGACTGTCGTCGTTGTCGCTCTCGTTCTCGCTGTCCTCAAGGCCGTTGGCGAGCGTAGGGGCCGCATCGGACGAGCCAGAGAGAGGCGCAGCTAATACAGGCGGAGCGGTATCCGAACGGCCTGTAGTTGCCGAGTTAGACGGCGGCGAACCAGGCGGAGACGCATCCGAGGTGTCCATTGCTTTTTGCGCGCTAAATAGCTATACAATATCGTCTTCCGGATGTATAACGTACACTATACCGTACCATCTGTATAGTTTTGTTTTATCCAATCATCTATATATCTTTGTTTTAACCAATCAGGATTTCTGATTTTTGTTGACACACAGTCCAGCATTCTCCCAGTATGTGGTCGTCGACGCCTGCTTCAGACGCGGATCAGCTCTTCCCTAGACGCCCCCGACGTGTTTCCAACGGTCCCAACGTCCAGCCAACACGTCGTAGTAGCGCTACCAGTCGCTTGGAGCAGCGTCGACGTGATTTGCCGCCGCATTCCGTGTCGACAGACAGTTTATGGGCATTTGACGGGTCCTCCACAGGTTCAGCGGCGTTTAGCTCGTCTTCTGCGGGCTCTACGCCTTACAGTGGAGTATCAGCGTCTTCTCTATCGTCTGACGAGGCGAATGCAGGTCCTCCGGGTCTTCAGGGAGCTGTGAAGGCTTTAAACCATGGTGTTATCGGATCGTACTCAAGCGGAGAAGCTACGGCCAGGATGCTGTGGAACAGACCGGAGAGAGAAGAGGAAGAGAGAGAAGAAGAAGCTCTTCCGTCATATCTAAGCTACCTACAAGCTCCATCATTGACGGGGGATGCCACTGCAGCTATGCCAAATACGGTGTCGTTAACTCCAGTGTCAGCTTTTGGACAGAATACGGATGATCCGATGGAGGTGAAGAGCAAGGAACTCGCTCGAGCACTGCAGGACTTTATCGTGGTGCAGATGCAGGGCCAGACAGTATCTGGTTCTCCTTTAACGAGCTCTGGAACAGGTGGAGGGTGTAACTGCGAGCGTCGTGTAGCGGAACTGGAGAAGCAGGTTCAGACTCTTCTTGAAGCGCAAAAGGAGGAGGCTCCAGCTGCTTCCGAAGAGACGGGAAATGCTGTCGGTGATCGAGTGTCAACGCTGGAGGGACGGCAAAGTGCGTTCCAGTCGCAACTGGCTCAGATCTCGAAAGTTCTGGGTGTTCCCGTGGGAAAACATGGCAAAAGTAGCCAACTGAAGACTCTGGTGCAGACGCTGCATGAGGAGATTGATACGAAGGTTCAAGCTGCCGTTGCTGAAGTGGAGACTGCATGTATTGCCAGTGCGACGGAACAGGCAAAGGGGTTAATTGCAGAAGCAGCAGCTTCCTCCCCATCTCCTGCCGGGGAGTCGTCGACACCGTCAGATACCAGCGACGACAAGAAGAAGCAAGACTGCGACACGCTATCAGCCTCCGGACTTCCTTTCTCGACGGTGCTGAATGCACTTGCAGAGGAACACGAAGCTTCGTTGACAAGATTGAGCACCCATTTTGACGAGCGTTTGCGGCTCGAAGGGTCTCAGCGCATTGCGTTGGAAGGACGCGTGCGTGCTCGCTTGGGTGAGTTGGAGGAATGGCTGCAGCAGGTGGAAGGGGAGCTGGGCGGGTCACATTTTGAACCCAGTGCGTCAGCCTCCTTGTCGTCGATCGCTGCCGTGACGAAACAGGTGAACGACCTCCAGACTCGTTTGGTCGTACTGGAAGCGTCTTGGAAAAAGCAGTCGGACGAATTATCCGCCAAATTGGAAGATATGGCCGACCTCAAGACGCAGGTTCATCATCAGAATAGTAACGTGGATGCTCTTCGTGAAAATATCGTCAGTGTGGAGACGCTTGCGTCGGAGACCCAAGACGAAACTCGCACGATGGCGCGTACTGCTCAAGGGTTGAAGCTCATCGTTGAGAAGCTGGTGCGAGACACAGGCTCAGCGGAGGAATTGCTCCAGCAGTACGTGAGTACGATTACCCACCAAGTGGCTAGCGTAACGAGGCAGTACGTGTCTGTCCGCATTCGAGATAACAATCGCCTGCTGGACGCCACACTGCGTGCGCGAGTACCTGACTACGTTGCGAACGAGAGCGAAAGCTTCCTGCTGGTACGTCCAGAGGCGAAGAAGGGTACAGAAGGCCACAGCGTGGGGACGGAGGTGGTCCGTGGCCCTGCCGGATCAGAGGCCAACGCGAATTTCAGCTTCGTACTACGCGAGGACGACGAGGACGGGATTCGACGCTTGCTGGCCGCCCAGCGAGCTCCCAAGTCCAGCACCATCAGTACCACCATTAGCTCTGACGCTAGTGCTGTTACTGCTGCTGCTGGTACGGCGTCCTCGTCGTAAGGAGTGTGCAGAAGAGTAGAACAAGCTCTGCCTAATCGGTTACGCTCACTGTTTGGTAGCGTTTTGATTGCTGAGTTCGTATCGTTGGCATGGGGCCAGACTGCACTAATGGTTTCTGTTTGTTGACTGGAAATGTCGAGCTTGTAGCCACCAGGAGGAGAAATGAGTCGTTCTGGACTTGCCTACACCAAATAGCAAAGCGTTTCTTGGCAACGAAAGGCAGACCAGCGTTTGACAAAGTGCTGCAACGCTTAAATCTGGACTTGAGGCCACGCAACGTCTCGATGGAGCCACTGGCGTGTGAAACCTTGGGTCGTTTCGCTACCTTCACCTTTGGCAGGGCTATCCATGGCTATGGGAGTTGCCCTGCTCGTCCTGCTACAAAGTCGTTGCCGAGTCACTCTTCGATTGGGGCCAGTGAGCGTCTGACAACCGCCTTGGGTTGTTGGGGCCATTGAGTTTCGGAAGTTAAACGAGCAGTGGCAAAACGTTAATCTCCGGACGCAACGGCCTTGTAAACAGGCAGCAGTGAATGAAGCAGGTGATGAACACTGGTACCAACGTACCGAAATGAGCGACGCACTCGCTTCGTACTGACCAGAATGAGCGATAGCCGCTCGGCGGCGAGTGCTGGCAAAGTGCAATCCGTGGATAGCCCTCTTGCGCCAATAACGCTTGCGACGGCGTAGCCACCTTTTGGGCGATCATCCGTTTCCTGTTGCAGAGTCTCAGCAAAAAACAACAACTAGAGGCTCTATATAACTCTGTGATGGCCGTAGCTTCATTTTAGACATTGGTTTCCAACAGAGCTGCATGCAATTCAATCGACGCCAGGGTGAGCTCAAACTCTATGGCTTTGGCAAAGCTAAATGGAGTGCCACCACCGTTGCAAACTCATGCCGGCATTCACTTGTTGGCCTGGGACGTACACTCAACGGAAAAATATGTCTTCCTCCAGTGGCACCCAGCAAAAAAACACAAATGGAACAGCATAAAACACCCGTTGCATTTGGATAGTCCAATAAACAAATAGAAAAATGTTAGATACATGTACATGCACTTCTAGATACTGACGGTGGTTATTTGTTGCATTCGTGCACGCTGCTTGTTGCGTCAAGTGATAACTCAGCATCATCTTGTGTATTACTGTGAGGTTCAAGTGTAACAGCTCGGAGCGAGGCCTATTGTTATTGCAAGACGTAAAACAGGCAGTCGTCAAA
This sequence comes from Phytophthora plurivora, assembly GCA_030027945.1. Classification (NCBI taxonomy): domain Eukaryota; phylum Oomycota; class Peronosporomycetes; order Peronosporales; family Peronosporaceae; genus Phytophthora; species Phytophthora plurivora. The sequence continues at coordinate 617,238 of CP125273.1, forward strand.
GCCGAAATTTTCGCCTCTCCGCCGTTGAGCCGCTGAATCATTGTTGTCTCATGCAGCGGCTCGTACTTGCCCCCAACAGGCCTCACGAACGCCACGAACGCCTGAGCTGCAGTCCTTGAGTCAGCAAGCAGGCGATGATGTCCACTATATCTGGCCAGAGCGAACTGCCGGCTTTACCATACCTAGGTTGCAGTTGGTGAGATCATTCCAGCAATAGCGGCGTTTATGCGTTTCGCCAGAAATGGATTGATCCGAGCGTGACTTCGAGAACGCGCCGCGCAGACAAGCGTCGCTGATATGGCGCAGAGAGCAAAGGAAAACGTGTGGTGCAGCGCCTCTGAAAAGTTGCAGTATACTGCAACTTTCGAGTCGTCTTGGTGTTAATCAAACCTCACTATTGAAGTTGAAAGAATATTATCAGACGCCAAAGCACCATCGGTATGGACAGGAATGACGACCATACAAAGCATTTGATTAACTGACGTCTCGGGCCGATCCATCATCCCACTATCGGCTTGGCAAGGGTCACCGCGTGGCTTTGCAGCAAATTTGTGAACTCAAACGGCTGCTGTCACTATTGAGTGAATTAACGCTAACGAGGGCTTTTAGTCGTTCACGTACACGCGTTTGCGATGGAAAAAGAGCTTTTACATGCTTCCCCCGCAGCAAAAGCCTTGTCACCGGTTCTGTAGGAACAACTTCCAGCTGTATTAAATGGCAAATGTTGCCTTGGCGGAGGTTTTCCGCTGCCGCCACGAACGCTCATTTTGTACCTAACTTTAGCGTCGTCGTTCGTGTTCGTGTCCAGGTTCCAGCGCCGTCTGCACCTCCCCGGGGCGGCTTTCAGCTCAAAGGTGTGCATTTATCGCCAGCCAGCTCGCGGCCATCCACACGCCTTCGTGAACTGCACTGCTGCTCGCAAGCCGGACTTCTCACTGCTTGGTCACGGGCTAAAACCCGCAGTCAGAGCTGTTCATGTAACGAGATTGTGGGCATTTGATCCGTACCGTTTCTGCATGCGTTCCGGAGGGAGTTTTTTGCCCTAACCTTCGAGTTTTCTGGGAGCGAGTGGCAACGCCTGAGGTTTCTCGCTCGCACTTGTACTTTCACTTTGCAAAGGTCTCCATAAGTGGCAAGTGGCAAAAAAGCTTTAGCAACAAACCCAAATACAAGACCCGTTATGTACTCGCCAACATACAAGAATCTGAGTCCTGGAGGCACCAGCTACGCCGTCTCCAGTCCAGACGGGGCCAAAAGGTGTATGGTCTCCGGCCCCCCACCACGGCGACTATACGCCCCCCAACGGGACAGCCCGCCACTACCTGGACTCTCCTCCATGCTGCAGCAGCGTAACCAGCAAGAACCCTTCATGTTGACTCCAAACTCGTCCCCAACGGGGCTTATGCTCAACAACCAGAACCGACCGGCTCCAGTGTCGACCCCAAGCACAAGCAGTGAGGCCAGCCATGTATCATACCAGACGTGCAAGGAGGAGGTCGATCTCCAAGCTCGTAAAGCTGCTGCCCATGCAGTGGCAAAAGCTCTGGCACCGACAGTTTCGATCCCATCCCCCGCTCCAACGAAATCGTCCCGGTATCTCCGCGAAATCGACCGTCGAGCTATTCTGTCGAGAATTCAACAGGGCGAGAAACAGTCTGCTCTCGCGAAAGAGTATCAAGTGAGTCGAGCTGCTATCTGTAACCTGAACAAGCACCGGGACGAGGTTTTGTCCAGGAAAGACAGCAACCCACTGGCTAAACACCCGAAGAAGCCTCGTCCGAAGACGTTGAAGGCGAAGATTGGCAAAAGCGGCTGGACTGCGGCAATGGCGCTGAGAGAGACTGCTGCACAGGAGCCCAATGGCGTCCACGAGATCAAATCCAGATCTGCAGCGCTGCTGCTGACGTCACTGAGGAAGAAACACGCAACCGTGAGCGAGTTTCGGCGGTGCAGCGACCGCCTTATGCGCATCGTAATGGAGGAAGCCCTGGCTCACGTGCCGGTCAAGACGGTGGAGATCTTCCTCCCGAACCACAACAAGTCGGACGGTGTAGCGCTCGAGCACCCGCCGTGTGCTATCTCTATGGAACCCGCAGGATGCCCCATGCTCGACCTCTTCCACTTGCTGGAGCCTGACCAACCGACCGGATACGTGAGTTTCGGTGACGTATCGGCATCACCGAGTGATTCTCAAGTTGGAGAAGTGCAGGCCAAGATCTGTGGGAACAGACTGCCTGGCAGTCTCAATTACCACAACGTCTTTATCATGGATCACGTGGTCACCTCTGCTGAAGTGGTGATTGCTGTGGTGCGACGGTTGCAGGAGCACGGAGCAGTGGAGGCCATGATCTCTCTCGTGGCACTCGTGGCCACCCCAGAAGCTGTACAGAAGGTGCACGCAGTCTTCCCCGCACTGAAGATCGTCGTTGCACAAGTGGATAATGGTGGAAACGAAGTGGCAGCTCCGTCTCCGGTCGGACACGGAGACATTGAGGCCATGCGGCTGCGTGCGTCGGCGACCGACATGATTTTGGACCGGCTGGAACAAGTCTATCACGGCTTGTCCCCTGCCACTCCGTACTGAAGCTCGTAGGTTTGATATTGACGTTGAATTGATGTACAATAGTGGTTGGTACATGTAGGACAAACACGAAGCATGAAAATCCTTCGTCTTTTACCTGTTCATCGTTCAAGAGTAGCTGGCCTCCCTTCAGCGCTCGATGTTAGTTGGCGGTTGTGACAGTGACGCGTACAGTGAGCGGATCTGCAGTCCAAGACCTGCCTGTTGTTGCAGAAGCTGTTGGTTCCGTCGTTCCAGATCCGCTGGCAAAACTCGAGGTCTTTGTGGCGCAAACTGGTCGCTTCCGCTAAATAGTGGAGTCGTGGCAAACGATACTGAAGTCGTTGGAGTAGCTGGTAGCATCTCCACGTCAGATACAGGTCCAGACTGTTGCGTCAGCAGCTTTTGCTGCTTCAGAGCTTCGTATCGGCGTCGGCAGCGCTCCCGCTCGCGCAGACGTTGATCCTCTGTCGCATTTTGGCGTCGCGTACGACTCCTTAGAGCCTCGCGCGACCGCTGCTGGTCTGTGGCATCCCGCCGTCTGTGCCTCGAACGCTTCATCTCTCGCTCTCGAGCTTCAGGTGGCGCCTCAGAGCGACGCTGGCGACTACGTGCACGCTCTTCAATCCTTTGCCGCTTCCGAGCTCGTCGTTCTACATCTGTTTGACGCTGTGCTGGGGTAAGATGCTCTCGTCGTCGTCTGCTTCGATCCGCTTCCGCCTTCTTCGCTTCAGGGGTAGCTTTCATCCGTCGGAGGCGACTTCGCTCCGCCTCCACTGATTGCGTCGGAGCTGAAGGTGGAGAGACCACACTGGCCACTACCTGCTCCGTCGACCCAACAACAACCGGCCCTTGATAGACACTTGAGGCTAATGACGACGTGGAAGCCGGAGCCTGCTCTGCTCCAGATACAAACACATGACTCTGACGAGCTGCTGGTGTGTGCTGACGGCCCGAAGAACTGTCCACTGCTGGTAGCATCCGTAGAAAAGCGTTGTAGGCAACCTCATGGAACTGCCGGAGGTGCAATAAAGCTTGTCGCCGACCTAATTCATTCGGCTCGAAGGCGTGGGGCATCTCACTGCTCTTCCGGGTATGTTTGCACCTAAATAACAACACAAAATCCTTAGAATTATAAAATAATCAACGAAGAACTTCGTTTTAACCGTACAGTCGACATGACCAGCACTCGCGCTCAGCAATCTCGCCCCATTTATTGTCTTGCATGGATATCTGCGTGCAAAACAACCAAGTTAGCAAATAATTAGCAACAAATTAAACACTTATTGCTCACCATTCTCTTCTCGGTGGACTTGAGCTGTCCAAACCACGTGGTGGCGTCTCTCTTACGGCGAGGCCCGAAGCGAACTCGTTGGTTCTCCTCCTCGGAGCAACCGTTGAAGCGATACAAGACGTTTTTCAGGTGACACGTCTTGAAATGCGTCACGAAATACCTGTTGCCAATAATTACCACAGCAAATAAGAAGAAATAATGCTAAATCACCAGCCAAAATGCCATTATTACCTCGGATGCCGCAAAAAGTCGAAGAAAAAGTTCTCGTTGCACTCTTCACAGCGAATCAGATTCGCGCGGATGTGGTCGAAGTGCTCGTCAATGCGCGGACCGACATCTTGCGCGGCAGCAGCAGCTTCCATTGTACTCTCACGCCAATAGGAATATGGAAGGGTGTACCGAACGCTTCCGACTTCGCGCCATTTGGAGACGCACTCGGAACACCTGCAGAATAGAAACGCAGCATCGGTGGCACATATGTAACCAGTTCGGTGACAGAAGTCGGAATCGGAGTGAATATCTGTACGATATGTAATCGTTATGTGACGAAAGTCAAATTTGCTTCAACACGACACTAAAGAGGGGGTATTGGGTTATGACACATTTTGACCAGGAGCTGCCCATGGCCCGCGTGTTTGTGGGCAACTTGCCCGAGGACGTGCGCGAGAGGGACCTGTCCGACAAGTTCGAGCGTTTCGGCCGCATTGCCAGCGTGAAAATCAAGTTCCCCCAGCGCCCGCCGCCTTTCGCCTTCATTGTGCGTGGTGTAGTTACCTTTTTTTTCATTCGGAACACCTAACGGTTGAAAAATCCGAATTTGCCACAGGCTTACGACGATGAACAGGACGCTAGTGATGCCGTTCGCTCCATGCACAAGTACGAGTGCGCAATGATTTTTTTTTTGTTTTTAAGGACTAATTGATGGCCTTGACAGCGCGATGTTCAGTGGCAGTCGACTCCGAGTGGAAATATCACGAGGCGTCGACGACGCGCGGTAAAGAGCGAAAGATTTCTCTCTTAGTAACTTCATGTACTGACTTGATGTGGTTATGCTATCTTGTAGCCCTCGCGGCACGCAGTTCCGCGTTAAACTTACTGGATTGCCCATCGGCATGAGTTGGCAAGACCTCAAGGATTTCCTCCGTGATGGCGGAGATGTCGTCCACAGTGACGTGGATCGTCGTGGCAATGGATCGGCATCTTTCGCAACGCAAGAAGAGATGAGACGTGCCATTCGAAAATTGGATGGCACAGATCTGGACGGGGATCGTGTCCGGATCCGGGAAGATGTCGGGGGACGTTCACGGTCTCCATCACGCTCCCGTTCGAGATCGCCCCCACGACGCTCGAGGTCGAGATCTCCTCCTCGGCGCAGACGCTCACCGTCTCGTTCCCGGTCTCGCTCCCGGTCTCCACGTCGCTACAGCAACAACCGAGGCAAACGCCGCTCTCGCTCGCGTTCGCGCTCCCGTTAAAATGGCGCACTAGTTGGTTGCTGTCAAGACGTCGCTCGTAAAATTGCCTGCAGCTTTGATTTTTTCGACAGCACCAGCCTTTTATCAACAAAAGCAATGGGACGGAGGGAATTGCTGCTCGAACGTAATTTGATTTCTTTGTTACCGCGATCATTTCTGGATTTTCACCAGTTTCCTTGTCTTTTGCTGCTATAGCTTCACACGGATCCTAGTTTGATGCTGGAAACTGGAGGTGTTTTCACCCAATGTTCTTACGCCAGATTGTGATTTCCTGCTGCTTGAAGTAACGTCGGTCCTCTTCATCGACGAGCACGAGGTTGAGGAAGTACTTGACCGAGAATCGACTCTGCACGTTGCGGTACGTCGGCGTGAGAGCATAAGGAGCAAGGTACAGGCGAACAGGAACACTCTCCCCTTTGACTGGCGCGCCGTCCATGATCTCAAACTTGGTGATGGTTTCGCTCTCACTGTGTCTCTGAGTACTTGCCCCCACACTCTCACGACGCAGAATTGCCAGCTCCATGTGCTTGATCTTGATCCGTACCAGCAAAAAAAAAATCTTGCCAATCACCACGTCCTTGAGGTGGTATCTGATTCGACACCGGTTAGATAAGTTGCAACAGCAATTTTCACTTTTGCCAACATGTTGCCACTCACCTCGACTTGTCGTACTCGAACTCGATATGCAAACAGTCTTCGATGCCAACCTCCATCTTGATAGATCGATCCACAGGAGGCGGTGGGCACACACGTTGCACCCACAGATCTTGCTCTTCCACTAGACTGCTGGCATAGTTTCCTCTGGCCAACGTGGCTCGGAGCACGTATCTTAGTTTAACACTTTTGCCGTAGTAGCTTTCGTGTGGTTTATCCACTTTGGCGAAGTCAAAATCGAATTTTTGCTCTCCTTCGAGCGCCTCCCCACTGGCTTGCAGTTCTCGCACAGAGGAGGTAAACTCGTCCCCGGCGTTGCGATCCACTGGGACCTCAATGAGACCAAGCAATTCCAGCTTCAGCCCCGTGTGTTCTAACCGCTTGCCACTGTCCACTTTCACGGTTAACACCCCGCGAATGTCCTCTTCGTCACGGAAAAGTGGCAACTGGGTGGATTTATTGCTTTTTGCATCGTCAAAGCGTGGGACTTTAATCTTCGCACGCTGCTCCTCGCCTTGCAGAGAGAAACTGAGCTCGGCAGATGGCACGCCGAAGTTGAAAAGGTTCTAAAGCGACAGGGGGCAGTTAGGTAAGAATGGATACGAAAGATAAAGAAAGGAGTGTGAGCTTGCCATGGTTGCGCTTTGCGGTGAAAAGAAAAAGAAGTGTCTTTTAGTGCGAAATTGTCGATTTGATTGGCTACATGAATAACTTAAAGCATTACATATTTTGGAGATCCAAGCTAAATTTGCATTTGGTATTCTTCTCGTCCTCTCTGCATTCATTTGCCATGGCGACATGGGAATGTTTCGTGTGCTGGAAGATAAACGAAGATGACGACGCAGCGAAAGATGAAAGTTGCGTATGTCGCTGCTGTGGACGTCCTCGCAATTTTGTTCCCAAAAGTCTCATCAATTCCCAGGCCAAACCCCTCGTGCTTCACGGACTTACAGCAGCGCAACACAAATTCCACCCAACACTCGTACAAGCGCTTCAAGAATCAGGCTTGGACTTGGCTGCAACAGATAGTGTACGTCAAGATATTTTCACACAAAATTATTAGTTTTTATTTGCTGACGATTCTACCTCGTTCTACCTTTCAGGCAGGGTGGACAGCTCTTCACTGTGCTGCTATGCTTGGAGATACCACAGCTGTACAGTATCTCTTGCACTCAGAGACCCAGAGCTCCATAAGTCTCGTAGAAGCATCACGATCTGGAGGTTGGCGTGCTCTGCACTTAGCTACTCGTGGTGGTCACCTCGCAGTCGTCGAAGAGCTCCTTCTTTCCAACGCAGACGTTAACGCTCGACTGGACGACTCGGACAACGCTTTAACTCCACTTCATATCGCTGCAAGACACGGACATGCCAATATTCTGGATCTCCTGCTTCAATGTGGGGCTGACCCGACTTTGGTTACTCGCTATTTAAATCAGTCGCCACTCCACATCGCCGTGTCTGCAGGGCATGAAGAATGCGTTCGTCTTTTACTTACTTATCCGAATATTTTTGATATCCGAGACAGAGATGGACTTACAGCAATGCAATTGGCAAATCTCATTCCCCCAACGAACCAAGCCCAAAGAGAAATTATCATTTTGTTAGAAGCACACCAGCCTTTTGGAGCCCCTCCATCGATACAGATGCGCTCTTTATTTAGCTGAAAAGTACGGTAAATCTCGACAAAACGTCGTTTGATCGTCCTCGAGTGCCAAGAAACACAATTTGTCCACTCGAAGCTCTTGGAGACGCGACAATCGACACAAACTCGCTGGTAACCCATGTAAATCTCGATTTCTCGTCAGTACAAGACGGACGAGAGCTTCACATTCCCCAATGTTCTCTGGTACTTCTCGAAGCGAATTTTGCTGGAGATCAAGGAAAGCCAGCGTCTTGATCCTGAAGAGCGAAGAGGGCAACGACTCAAATTTGTTCCCAGCAACATCGAGTCTCTGGAGCAGTGGCAGGTTTCCAATGTCTTCAGGGAGAATCTGTAGCCGGTTTCGAGCAATTTTCAAGTGGAGAAGAGCTGCAAGATTGTCCCAACCTCGATTTGGTATAGTCGCCAGAGTGTTTTCACTCAAATCCAGATACTGAACGGTGGTCAACTTGGCGAGGGGGTTACTTAAGGCATCGGGGATGTTTTCACCGGTATCCTGTTCGTTAGTTACTTCGTTTTCAGGCGATTCGTTTTCGAGGAAATTGAAATTTTCATCAGGTCGCCACTGTCGGAGTTTGTTTTCAGCGTACGTTAGCGTGATCAATGACCGAAGACCTCCTAGCTGCGCACCGGGGAAACACTCGATCCGATTCCCAGTTAGAGACAAATTTGTAAGACTGGTGAGCTCAGCGAAAGATGCAGGAAGCTTGTACAACGCGTTGTTCTCCAGCCCCAAAACTTCTACAGCTTCAAGCATCCCGATAAACTCTGGCAGCTCTTGCAACTTGTTTCGGCCGAGGTTACACACTCGTAGCGCGCTGAGATTTCCAAAGGCATCAGGAAGTTTGCGCAATTTGTTGCGACTCAAATCGAGTCGATTCAGCTTTAAAAGACATGGAAACGACTTTGGGAGCTTGTGCAGCGCGTTGTTCCGAGCGTCCAGAACTTCGAGGCAGCTTAAAGCTCCGAACTCTCGCGGTAGACGCTTTAAAACGTTGTCCTTTACGAAAAATTGACGTAGAACACTGAGATCACAAAAACTCCCAAGAAAAGACCGAAGCGAATTGTTACTGAGATCTAAGATCTCGAGATGTTGGAGCTGGTGGAATGACAGTGGCAGCGTCTCCAATTGATTCCCAGCTAGCGATAGACGTCTACCACAATGAAAAGTTCAAACTTTATCGTTAAAACAGTGCTTAGTATGTTTTTTTGGAATATTTAGCTCTTACTCGAGAAGTTCAAGACACCCGAAGCTGGCAGGTAACTGCTTTAAGTGAGTGGACTCCAGCGTTAATTCTCGCAGGTGTGTGGCTCGTGCTAACATTTCGGGCGGGAGGACTAGAAGCTCGCAGGATGTCACCACCAGCTTCCCAGTTTCCTTCGAAGCCTCAAGCGCAGCATCGAATTCGTTCAAGGCCTTCGTCGAAGCTGCAGCCCCCATGTCGTAACAGCAACAGGTAGTTGAGCGACTTTTCAACGACAGATTCCCGAAAAGAAAATGTTTGTTTTAACCCGTTAACATTGATTTTTTTTTGCAACAGCGTCTTGAATCAGACAACGTCAGTTGTGTGCTACTTTTCTTCAAACGAAGCATGAGTCATCTTGTACATATCCACGAGATGCTGTCCACTGGTGGTCACCGGATACTTGGCAGGGTTCTCTTCACTCACACAACTCAGGAAACACTTGACCTGGCACGTGAAGTTAGGCTCGTAGAAAAACGGAACCGAGTACCGTTCTTTTCCCGAAACATTGACGACACGATGAAGTGTCGACTTGAAGACCCCATTGGTGAATCTCTCGGCCATATCGCCAATATTCACCACAAAAGCATCTTCACGTGGAGGGACATCGATCCATTTTCCCTCATGGAGAATCTGCAATCCGCCCGTGGTGTCCGTTGACAGCAATGTGATCAGTCCGTAATCCGTATGAGCTCCAGCTCCGAACACTCCTGCATCGACATCGGACTTCTCGGGAGCGTAATGAAGCAGTCTCAATGCTGCCATGGGCTTGTCGAACATCCCAGAGCCATCAAAACTTCCTTTTGCTCCTGCAGCTTCCGCGAAGAGTTTGGCTACATTGAAGCCGAGCTCACACATGGCTACATGGTACTTCTCCATCGTTTCTTGGAAAGTAGGGAACTTGGTTTTATCTGGGAAGACATTGGGTCCATGAAGAGGGAGCTGCATCTCCTCACTGTCCAGAGGCACATGGCGACAGATGTAGTAGCCCTCTTTTGTGTCCCCTCTGGTCTGCACGGATGGATCCAGAGTCTCCTCGTTCATTAACGTGTAGCCTCGCATGTACTTGTTAGCCAAAACCTTCTGCTTCTCTTTTAAGGGCTGGCTGAAAAATGTAGTCATTTCCTTGTACACTTGGCTCTTGAGAGATTCGGGGATTCCATGGTGTACCAAGTAGAAGAAGCCCACTTGGGTACAGGCGACACGGAGCTGCTCAGCAGCGTTAGGGCTAGAGAAGTCGACCTCGGGAATGGCTACAACCATTTTAGTGTGAGCCTTGAGCTCTTAGCTGCAGATTGAAGACTGACGTAGGGCTCAAAGGAGCTCAGCTACGGTATACTGAAACCAAGTGATGAGTGTTCTGGTGGTGCAACTGTCGTGATGGGTTCATTGCGTGAGGCGCAACGCGTCACATGGCTACATTCCTTGTTGAAGTTTTAGGATCGCATTTTGTTTTAACGTTAAAACGCCTAAACAACATGACGATCGCCCTACTCATTCTGGAGCGCAGCCTTACGGAAAAAAACAGATGCGTCATGTATACAAACTTTAAGAGAAGAAGACACTTCAAAAATAAAAGAAGAAAATACTTTAAAAAGAACGATAACTAGGAATGAATATTTTCGCTTCATTCGCGACAGCCACAGCTTAGCCCTCATTCTCGAATTGAAGGTGAACGGCGCGGAGCTGACACTGGATAGCGTCCAAGACGCACTCAACGAGATCGACAGACACCCTGAGTTCTTCTTGCGAAGACGACCTGATGCCGGAGAGCTGGACCTGGACGCTGAGGCTCGAGCTGCGTTGCGGGACACCATCATCGTAAGGCGGCCTCAGATATTCTTGTCACGAAGACCTGCCGCAATGCGTCCACACGAGGCCGCCGAGTTGAGGAGAACTCACGTCCTCTATCTAGTCAGACTAGCACCTCTCACAGAGGGCTCGGAACTGACGACTGCTGGCAATTTCTTCTCAACGCTTCAGCGCGCAGACACCGACTTTGCTGTATACCGAAATCGGTATGCAGCAAAGTTCGGATACACCACTCGCGCGTGTGGTGAACGGCTGAATGAAGTTGTTTCCGAAATCAAGCGTAAAGGTTTTCCAGCTACAAACATGAATCCTTTCTTCGCTCTATCGATTGATGGACTGCTCCAAGACCAACTATTTCTTCACCGCATGGAAAGTGGACTACGAAATCTACTGGACCGGGCAGGGCTGCGACTACGACAGCATGTCCAAGGTGTACAGCACCCCGCCAATCGGACGCAGTTCGCCGAAACGTTCGAGTTCGTCCACACCGATTTCTACTGCAACGCACCGTTCGACCTATTCCAGCTGTACGCTCAGAGTCTTGACGCTGAGCGTACTCGCGTGAACGCTATCGTGAACCTATTCGACATCCGGCGACGCCAAGACGTCCAGCGTGATCGCGACGACATACTGGTTCACTACGATGAAGATCGCGCCGACCGGAGCGTCTATGACACTCGCGACTTTTAGATTAAAAACTGTAGGCGACGTTGAGCCGCAGGTTGCTTGAGAACTTCACGTGCTAGGGAACTCCACGTCACGTGCTTGAGGAGATCGGAGGTTAGAGAAACGTGTAGCTGTTTGAGAAGCTCGGAGATTAGAGAAACATGTAGCTGTATTAACGTCGAACTACTTATAGCCCAATGCGTGAGAACACGTAGGTTATTCCCAGCACTTCCTGACTCGACAGCTCCGTTTTCTATCGTTCAATATGAAGGGAGGGTTGCCGAGGAAAGTCGGCTGGGGGGAGGACCATGATAATGAGACCACACGCTTCTCCTCGCCGACAGATACAAGTTTGTACAGTTCGAGTCAAGTTCTCCCTTCCACTATCGTCCGCGGTCCGGTGCTGGTACAGCCCGTGGACCCACCGGAACTCCCGGCTTTACTAACGAAAATTCGACCGGGGGAAGGTTCAATACGCCAAGAGAGTGTGAACGACCGCAAATCTTCGACACTGAGACGCCTGAGCACCAGCATCTCAGCGAGTCTCCTCCCGTCGCCGCAAAAGCAGTCGGTTTATCTTCAGCTTGTGTTTGGAGCAGTGGTGGTTATTTGTCTCCTGTGGACAGTGTGGCTCATGTTCCTCAACGTCGCGCCGAATTACACTGTGAATTACGTCATGAACACCGAAAGCTTTGATAACGGAGTCTTCTGGCTCTTTGTCGAGCCGTCTCCTTCCCTTCTGTGGCTGTCTGTCATCGGCTTGGCAGTTGTCGGGGTCGGGTATGTAGCCATTCTCGTCAAAATGGTTATTCGACCAAAACGCCGTGTAAGTCACGCGCCAGGATCATCCCAGGCTTCTGCACAGTCCAAAAGAATGTCCGACAGAGCGAGTACAGCGGAACACATAGCACGCAGAGTGACTTCTTCGGCTAAAATAGTGATTGCACTGGCACAGACGGATACTGTATCACGACGACTTGCTGTGGGTTATATAGTTTTTTGCGTATCCTGGTGAAAACTAACGCAATTTTTGGCGTGGTAGAAGCTGGCGATGAAGATCAGCGATCTGGCATTTGAAACGGTCCTACTCATCCAGGTGCTGGAGTCAGGGTCTCCAATGCCAATTGTAGCCATTTTCACATTCATCGTCGCCTCCAACGCTCTCGCGTGTGCTGTGACGATGTTTCTCCCTTTCCAGCGGATTGGTCTGATTGAAACGCTCGTCGACCTCCTGTACGACATCCTCCATCAAGTTTTGTTTATTATTTCTCAACGTCGCTAACGTTTTATTTTGGCTACAGATTTGATCTCCTCATTGTTGTAGGGTGCCCCATGCTCGTACTGGTTTATTGTTTGTCAACATTTAATTTCCCTCGCGATAAGTACGCTATCAACCACGAAGTTTTCCCGCCCGGTTGGTTTGAACAACAAGCAAGCGTCGTGGCAGATCCGACACAAACTGCAGTCATTTACAAGAGTTTAAAGTCGTTACGCATCCTATCCGCTCTCGACTTCTTCGCGCGCATGGGGGTCCATATTACGCTATTCCTTCGACTCCGTCAACTAGTCACTCTCATCCAGTACCCGTGGAAACAACAGCAGCGATTTTATCCTAGAAGACATCGCCCTGCCGCCATTTTACTTGCCATTTACGCGTGCCTTTTACTCGTTTTCGTGGAAGAAAGTGTCCGCACTTCGACGATCGCGTGTGACCCACACCCGGAATGTGTAGTACACGCTCGACGATGGACATTTCTTGAAGGAGACTCACAGACGCAGTGTCCGTGCTTAATGTTAATTGACCGCGACATGGCGCCGAAGTCTTACGCTGAGTGGGAACAACCACTGAATGTGACGGATAAACTAGCACAACTTGCAATGAGAGGTGATCTCCAGGCTGTACAGCTCACAAATCGCTATTTACCAGTTGTACCGGATGAGCTACGGCGTTGCACTGGGTTGAAGCACTTGTACGTTGACAAGTTCGAAAAGAATGCAACAATAGGATAATTAACTTATGTTTTGCTGTAGGACTTTGGAGTATACACACACGCACACACTGCCGAACTGGTTCAAGGAGCTCACCATGCTCGAATTCATGTACGTCGTAGTACAGCACTCTATCCCCATTGCTCTGACTAACCAAAATTCCGTGATGTAGCCATCTCGAGAGTAAATTCACAAGTTCGGTTGTCGCTCTACCTGACGATATGTTCCAGGACATGTCGTCTCTGACATTTATTCATTTCGCTGGATTCGTCGCGATCAGGCGTCTCCCGTCTTTTCAAGGTCTTGCGAATCTCAAATCCTTGACTTTGGCAGTATTTCTTGGCCTGGACGAACTTCCTGCTTTCGACAGTCTTCGCCGTCTGGAAAGACTACTAGTAACCTGCGTTCCTATCCTAGAGACTCTACCAGATTTAGCCCCGATCAAGAACACGCTCAAGTCGTTGATTCTCACAGATCGAGGAACGTGGTGCTGCAATGGTTTTTTGGGCGAATGTAACTTGCAAGATCCGATGTGTCAAGTTCATCCATTATGGGGCACTCCTGTAGCAACATGTTTACCTTCGGATCACACAAAGGCTACTCCAGACACATTGGCGCTCATTCAGAAATTCCCAGCTAATGTATGCAATGGCTTGCTGTACCCTGGTTCACTGGAAGGCCCTCCCTCTTCTGACACGATGGACCCATGCAATGGGACGCTCTACCGACAGTGTACGGATGCTAGTGGTGCAGAGTCGATGTGTTATAATGCGCGGTTCATGGGCATCGCCTGCGACTCGAATCCGTTCCCCATTAAGATGAGACGCTATCAAATCGCTAGAGGTGTTGGTGATCCCTGTAACCCCGAGTACGAAGCATGGCTAGGCTGTAAGTGACGCAGTGTTTAATGCAAATCTGACAATAAAAACTTTGGTGAAAAAAAAATGTTGTAAGCTCAAACTGATGCTACTTGCAGCAATCTGTTGAACTTGGTGTACAGCTCAATCATATCGTCCGAGGATGCCACACTGTTACCTTCTCACCTAGCCATTTATTGACCAGTGCGTCCTGTAACTGCGATGCCAGCTTTTCAGTACTTTGGACCTTCTTCGCTGCCGCCAGTATCGGCAGTAGATCTAAGTCGATGAAGTTCGCCCGGATACTATCGATCATCGTCGTCTTTTTGCTGGGATATGCCTGGTTGAAGTTATCCAAGTATTTAACCCACAACTCGAATTTCGGACTCGAAAATAACGATTCTCCTGCGTTGTTGAGGTGTAGGAAACGGAACGCATAATCCGGAGTGTGTTTCCAGTTTTCAAGCCACTCGTTCATCCGCTCTTTCTCCACCAATTTGGCAATTTTTATTGTGCTCGGGTCTTTTATCGCCTTGTCAATGATTTTCTCCAGCCCATCGTCATGATACTTGGCACGAAGTGGAAAGAACCAGGACTCTTTGTCCGATCCTCCACGTATTATAACACATCCAAGATTTGAACAGGGGACTGCTGGGAACAGAATCTTCAAAGCAGAAGTTTTATCCGGGTTCTTGGTCATGACGGTATTCATGTACGCCAACCACGTGTTGAAGAGCGGTTTCCCAACAAAGTCAATGAGTAAATATCTCCTGAGAGGTAGATTCAGCAAATTATCGACAGATTTCCCACTGCTCAGCCACATTTCCAGCTGATCCGTCTCGAATTTGGTCGCGATATTCTTCGTCGTTGCTTCCTCCTTCCCTGCAAGGAACATTTTAGCCACCGATTCGTCGCCGAAAGTCCGTGTGAGCGTTTCAATCACTGTCGTTTGCTTCTCTGCGTACTTCACATTGTAAGCATCCGTGTACTTGGTCAAAGTATTGAGCAGCGGGTTCTCCAGGCAGGGATCCCGATTATGGCATTTCATTTCCAATAATTTCTTATGAATTTAGTCAATAACTTACGGTGCCGTTTCCCTGGTTAATATTGATAATTTATAGAATCACCTTCCATAACCGATGTCAAAACCCTTTTTTTAAAAAAAATAGGGCTCTGACAACCAACAACTAAAGTACCGATGAGCTAAGCTGGCCACATCCAACTAATTTCAATGCCATATCTTCAGTCAAGCTCTACCAGTTTGTCATTCGCCATTTAGAACGCCACAGCGAACACTACAGCGCCTACTACCCCCAAGCAACCATGGTTAACGTCAACCGCCCGCGCAACTCGGCCTTCACGCCTGCCCAAGTCACGGGCTTCTACTTCCGGCCGTGCCGCGACGACTATGAAGAGGTCATTGAGGAGTACTTCCGTTGTCGTTGCGGCACGGTTCGGAAGCAGGCCGCACGCAACGGTTACTCTAACCTAATGCAACATGTGCGACGGGAACACCCCGACTACGAGGCTGTCACGATCGCTGCACCGACTGCAGAGACGGGCTCCTTGCTGAGCTACGTGCGCAACTCAGCTCTGAACGTCTACGGATGGCTTGACTGGATCGTCAAGAACAATCTGCCTTTGCAGTTTTGCGAAAACCTGGCGGCGAGACGGTAAGATGACAGCTATTCTTTACAAAAACACTGTGTACTTTAAGTGATACTAATTTTGTGTTGACTATTTGTGTAGCTATTCGAATTTGGACCCAATTTGTGTCGAGACTCTGCACTAGGGTTGTGGAACGCACGATCGCCACCGAGATGCCAGACCGCTTTGGTCTCATCTTTGACGGCTGGAGCCACGCGTCGGAGCACTTCGTCGCAGTCTTTGCGTGCTACGAGGTCGACGGAGTCACCAAGACCCCGCTCCTCTCCATGCCCCCCCCCCCCCCACTCCTTAACGACGTCGACGATGACCTCTCCGCCCGAGGATACTACGAGTTCCTGGCTGACATGCTACCCCGCGATTTTGGTAAGCAACTTTCTCAATGTCTATTTTTAGTTGGGGATAACTGCTCTGTGAATCGCCGGCTGGCAACGCTCGTTGGTGCTCCCCTCGTTGGATGCGCCAGTCATCGACTCAACCGAGCCGTTCAAGTTGAAATGGAGCAGTATGAAGACGATCTGGCCGCTGTGCATACCTTAATGGTAAGGCTTCGCACATTAAAGCAGTCGGCTAAACTGAGGTATGTTTTTTTATTTTTATTTTGTTTACTATTGTAATATGTATTGTGACCTCAATATTTATTGTTCTGTTATATTTTGCTTTTACTATAGGCTCAAGACCGATCTCCGTCCCGTGATTCGACAGGACACACGATGTAGCTCGACGTTATCCATGGTGCACCGCTACGTGCAGCATCTGGAGCACCTAGACCCAACTGACGACGACATTGTCGATGTCCTCCCTGCACCAGCGTCCAGCAAACGGCTGTTATCTCTTCTGAAGGATCTGAAGAAAGTGGAGTCTGTGGCGAAGGCACTCCAGGGAACCAATGTTACGCTGCTCGACGTTCGTGTCTGGTTTGACGGCTTAATTGCCATCAAACCACACTTCATTCGCTTTCTAGGTAAGCATATGTATCACTTCGCGTTTGTTTTCTCTGGGAATTCATCTAACACATTGTTTTATATCGTTTTTTTATCATTTTAGGACCTCGTGCCGATATTGTTCAGAATCCGGATTTTGAAGCGGGTTGTGCGCGAATTCTTGAGAGGAAGCCAAGCCGTCTGACGCGGGCCGAGAAAGCGACCGAAGAGCCGTTTAGATGCACGCCAGGAGAAGTGGTAGAAGCGGGAAGTGGCAGTGATGACGAAAGCTCCTTTGTCGAGAAGCTACAGAAGCGTCGCCGTGTAGCTGCTGTGGAACAGCGCTACTCCCTTCTCAGCACGATCCCTCCCACGTCAAACATTGCAGAGCGCTTATTCAGCGTGGCGAGAACAACGTACGGGCAGGAGCGGCATCGCCTGAATCCTATCATGCTTGAGATGGTTCTGTTTTTGAGGCAGAACGGCGAGTATTGGACTGCTCGCACGGTCGATGAGGCAACTCGATAAGGTCAAATACTAATCTCCAGTGGTTTGATTCTTGACATTACTTATTTTCTCTTTGACCAAGATGCCATAATGTATGTTGTGTAGATATGAAGCAGCTACCATTATTTATTCAGA
Organism: Phytophthora plurivora; assembly: GCA_030027945.1. Lineage (NCBI taxonomy): Eukaryota > Oomycota > Peronosporomycetes > Peronosporales > Peronosporaceae > Phytophthora > Phytophthora plurivora. The sequence goes on from CP125273.1 coordinate 634,679, forward strand.
GTTCCCTCCTTAGATAAATAAAAATGCCATACTCGGGATCCCTGTCTCCAGCTGCGTTGTCCTTTTCAGTCCAACCTTTACCAGAACGTTATCTGGCGATTCCTTTCAAAACTGGACAAACGCGTCCTTCAATTTCGTGCCCATGGCCTCGGTTTCGTCCACTCTATTGGCTGCCACGACGATAATGAACAGATCTTCATCACTGTCGTATTGCCTCAGCGTCGGAATAATCGATACATATTTAGTCGTGCCATGCCCCGTAAAACAAAGCATTGTTTGCAAAAATGGGAGTTAGGCACATAACAAAGATGAGGATCTCCTTTTACGAATGAGCCTATTTGCAGCCCCAAGTCAGCCAATTTTGAGATAGGGTCGACTGAAAACGTTGCCTCCCATTTGATAACTGAATGCGATATTTTGCAAATTCGCCAATCAGTGGTGAACAAATGAGCTGAATCGATCCCGCCTGATTATAGGATCTAATTCCGCCTCTAAATTGATCTTTTACGGCGTTTTAATTGGTGTGTTCGAGTCAATTTTGTTTGAGTCAAATTTTTAAATAGCCTTTCTGAGAAATTCAGATAAGTACGAAAACCACGGCCCAATCTTTACATCGATTTTTCTCAAAAACGTAAAGTAGTTGACTACATCCGTTTGTTTTATGAGGGCTCATTTATGGTTTATGACTTTCAGCGTGACCGATCGTGTTTTGAAACTGCGTTTTCACAAAACCAATTGGTCGATACACCCAATGAAGCACAGCATGCAGTTCAGCTCATTGAGATCTGCCAGAATCCGGTCTCTTTTCTTAATTTAATGTAGCCTTCAAATGTCGTACATGTGCACACGATAGTACGTAGTCAGTCCTCCTTCTCTGCAGGAAACCCGTTCTCCAAAGCATTGGCGATCATCCCATCAACTGCTTGTCGAACCTCTTTGTCAGGTGAGTTTCCACCTCACTGTATTCGATCGGGTTGACATCGTCCATCGAGGTCTGTTGGGCCAACTGCTTGAGTTGTCTATCAATGCTGATCCCCAAACCACTGAAAATGGCTTCACCCACTACAAATTCATCCTCGCCCTCTTCGATCACCAGCACCTCGTGCGGTTTAACCGGTCTCACAGGCCCAGCCGCAGTGTGCATCATGATCTGTAATAGCATAGACTTTTTGCCTAAATCGCGTGCTTACCCACTGTCTCGCAAACGATAGGTCTATCCAGCGTGGTGGTTTTCACAAGTCCACCCAACTTCTAAAGCTTCATCAGGTTGCGTGCACTGATGATGCTCTTCTCGGCCCCAGTATCCGCGCAGTAGGCCATGGACAGCCTCTCTTCGAGGACAATACTCTTGTCATGCTCCAAGAGACAGTCCTTAGTGCGCTTCAACCTTCACGCGTCAGCACCAGAACCTGCCGCTGCTGGGCTGGAGCCGTCAGATTGTTGCGTGTTGCTCGTGTCATCTTTGGCTTTTATTGCTAAAGAATTCTTTGTAGTAGGTTGCAACCCAAAGACACTCGAAGGAAGCTGGCACTACCTGTAAAGCGTTGTTGCCGAGTGTATTGTGCTGTCGACTAGCTGTCAAAAATGAAACTGAGAAACGAAAACATTAATCTCGAATACATTGTCATCACTAGCGACCTAGGGATGGTGTAATACTCGTCAGAACTTCAACCTGTGCCAGCTTGAGTAGACGAACAGCTCCGGAGGACAGCAGGCAAATCTGCCAAGCCACAACGACTTGACAGGAGGTACTCAGCTTGAACTCCATTACCCGCTGAGCCACATCAACGTGGCTAGCCGCAACCAAATGATGCTGGTCAACATCCCTGTCGTAGTCGACTATGTTGTGTGGGCATAGTTGGGCTTTCAAGCCACGACCTACTACTGCACCAAATGCACGCAGGTCGAGCCGCATGCGATGCGTTACCGAGGTTTGGAGTATCGATCCGATTCTTGTGATCATAGTAAAATGGTAGATCCAACATTTACCGAAAGAATATACGTAGGGCTAGGTGTGCGCGCAAAAAAAACTACAGTCGCTGAATCAGCGATTCGCTGACACATTTGATTCACGTAGTCGAGGGTGGAGTAATCGAGGACGGAGCTTGATGGTGCCCCAATCATCTGGAGAGACGGTTAAAAAAACAACAAGGGAAATGGCTAAATAACAAAAGTATAGACAACCGGTTTTACCTGTTCCTCGCGTGGGGGGACGGCGAAGCTGAACACTTTTGGGGGAGGGAATCCGTTCCTGTCAGAGAAGTCCCACAGGTTAGCATCCTTATCACTCGTGAGTACCTCGTCGTCCCATTGAGAACGTCTACAGTGCAGTATCGTGACACGATGCTATTTCCGATTTTCGAGCGACAGGTCGCCGTTACGCTATGTTGTGATTGGTTATAATTTGGACTCTGGGAGAGGGGAGCTTGGGACGCGGCTGCACCCGTGTGACATCTGTGGAAGAACCTTCGCCTGACTGCAAAGGGGTCCAACGGACCAGAAGTGTACTTCAGAGTGTGCACAACTCTGAAGAACGAATGTACTCAGTCTGGTCACCGGACTTTCCCCGACGAGGAGTGCCTAAATACTGACGGAAAGTCTCTCAGAAGAACGTATCTCTGAGAGACCTCATCCCGTTGTCGTCCAGCGCGACGATGATGGTTCAAGGATCTATAACACTTACCCGCAGAGACCAAGTATCACGCGCCGGACGCTGCGCACCCGCGCAAACCCTGAAAGACTTCGTGTGCGTTGAGCATTAGTGCTCCGTACTCTGATATCCTACCCAATACTCTGGTATCCCCAACTCTGATGATCAAGATTCTGAAGAACAATGTTCTCAGACTCTGAAAACCCGGATACCAGACTCTGATATCAACGAAGCCCAAGACCCATACTGAAACCAAGTGAACCCAAGATGACGTCACGCAATCAAGTGAAACGCAACCTGCACATCCCCCGTAATGACATCGCTACATGTCGACTCAACGAGATCTGCTGCACTGACCGCATACTGAGGCCAAGTCAAGATACCTGATACATACGAAGACCAAGAGTACCTGAGATATGAAGACTGACTGCCAAGAAGAACGCCAAGGAAGACAAGAGAGTGATACAAGAGCGATACCAGAGAGATATGAGAGAGATAAAAAGATAAAAAGAGTTCAATTTGCGTTATAACCCAGAGGTCGATTCGTCGGTTCTTCGGAAGTGTAAGGCCACTGCAAGGACTAGTGCTGTGTGATCTCTCGCCTTGCCAGCCCCCTTAGGCGGAGATCAGTGTAACGTAGAGACCTGAGAGGACCCGCCTATTCCATATAATAGTTGGGTCGTTTGTCTTGTCTCTAACGGTAGCCCATTTCATATTGCTCATTTGGACAGACTCTGGAAGCTAGACAGTCGCTTTCAGGGTGCATATTAGACTGTTGTATAAAACCGATTGTGTTTGGTTTATTCCCTCTATTTTAGAGGGTGGTGCGCGAAAGGAACAGGGATACCAGACAGACCAGGTGTCTGGTAGACATTCCCTAGTTGACCTGGAGTACTAGCCCACCGCTGAAGGGCCAGGAAAGAATAAGAAGCGGCTGTATATTTGTATATCCCCGAACTCTGTATATTTTGTTGTTATCTCTGAGGTCTGATAACGGTTCTGAATTTGTGGTATTTAGATACCGATATTGGACTTCTCATTGTATTGATCTCTCTTTGGCTTTAGCTCTCTGGTGAACATATTTGTTCACCAGAACGCCCAACTCCCGAACGCTCCTACGAGGACCAGAAGGCACCAGACGCCGGACTTCGCAAAGAAAACCCTCACTCTCACCCCAACGCTTGACTCCGGCGAGGATCATATTCCCAAGACAACGGACCCACGAGGATACCGCAAGGTGACACACGCCCACTCCACTGTACGACTCTGGTAACATATCAGTAGTCGTACTTCTGGGTCCACTGTACGCCACCTGCACCGCGACCAAAGTTTCACCGACTTCGCGACAATCGACAACCCCAGCCCAACGGAATATAAACCACGTAACAGCTGGACTTGCCACAAACACCACATGTGATGACTGCTGTATAGATTGAAACAATGTCTGGAATACTTTTCTGTGTGCTGACGGTTGACAATTGCAGCAAGAATACGGCGATCGGTCGGGGATGGATGGAAGATGATTCCGCGCAGCGTTCTTGACTGAAGGTCAGGGGACAACTCGTTCGCATCGCTATTGGCACCGCCGTCGACACGTCTGCGCTTAGACAAAAGAGCGTTCATGTGTTGCACTGAGTGAAAACGAAAGTGAGGTCTACGAGTCTATCTACGGCGATTCTACTTGTGGTCCTGCTGTCCTTATCTCGAAGGTGTGATGTATAATGCGCAGTACCAAAGAAGTATAGTCCATACCTTGTTAGACTGGTGGTGTTCAGGAACTTCAGGTCGTTCCCATCCTCGTATAGCGCCGTCCATGCCGAGTAGCTTGGCGAATCGAGGCACTGAACAGTAAGGTAATGGCCGCTTCTCATTGCAACGCGCCAGGCTACTTCCGAAAGCAGACGGAAGACTTCTCGGCGGGCCTCAGCCGCACGCTGCTCATGCTCATCAAGCTGGGTGTAGACACACAGCAGCAACTCGAGCTCGACCTCGTTCTCGTCCATATGAGCAGATTCCAAAGTGAAGACGAAGATCGTGGCTTCAAGCATTGTCCGATGACAACTGACGGGTACACTTCTGTCGTTTAGTGGATTCTAAGTCTAAAGTCCAAATGGGGCACTTTTGATGGGACGGAATGATACACAGTAAGATGTTTATGGTGGTGCGCGTAGCGGTATGCCAAGCATATATCTTCTTAAAAGCTGACATACCTGCTGCAGATATGCCGAGTGTTTAATCGATATTTGTAGGCGTCCAGTGAAACGTTCGGTTTCCATCAGAAATGCCACACACCAGGACTGGATAACCAACTGGTTTAACTTCTACGTGGCATCCACATGAAAGATAAATGTTTCAGGCTGTCGGTTCAATTGCGTTAACATCGCATTCGTTGTGACAACAACAACACACGGGTCAGTGTCAGATCCAAGACCAACCCAGGGTTCGCCACTAGAATCACGGTTTGCTCCAGATGTGACAGGCTGGGTGTCACTCCCCGCTCCCGTATACCATGCATCTTTACGTATGAGACCACGTCGTCATGACAATCATTAATCAGAAGCTTCTTTTTTTCGGTAGTAGTTCGCGTAGTTTTGAACCAACGCAAGCGTCGGTAGCTCTTCAGCCGAAAGGTTAAACTTCCTGAGCATGGAATTCCGGATGCGCAACGGCTTGATAGAGCGCATACATCTCCGCAATTTACGCCTTCTGAGCTAAGGTCAAGAAGTTTCGTGCGGGACCTGGAATGGGGCTAATATGGCATGACAGCTCATGAACGGAGGTCTCTCTTGTCTTGGGACATTCCAGCGTCCCCCCAGGAACAGGTAAGCCCGGGTATGACACGATCACAGCAATCTGATCGATACTACAAAGCTCGGTAGCGCATCGCATGCGGCTCGACCTGCGTGCGTTTGGTGCAGGGCACGTTGTTGCTTCTGATCACTCTGTATCTCTTGATTGTGCTTGGAAACATCTCCACCTCCTCGTGAGGTGCATTTAGACGACCTCACTCCATTCAAGAGGCCTCATAGCGACCTGTGTCCTAGGCTACAGGTGCTCTCCGCTTCCCTTTCCCACTGCTTCCTCCACTACTAATTGGATTGTGTTGTTACGATGTTACTGTAGCTGCAATTAGAGTATGCTGATTGGGTATTTTTTTCTTTAACTTGTACATCGATTGGTTACAAGATGACTGGTGTACCTTCATCTGCTTTTGTTGCGTTTCGACCGGTTTTTATGTGTCTACACCTATATTTTTGCACACACACACCTAGCCCTATGTATATTCTCCCGGTATATGTTCAACCTACCTTTTTCATGTGTTTGTCTATACTTTTGTTGTTTAGACATTTCCCTTGTTGTTGTTTTTAACCGTCTCTCCAGATGATTCCGCCTACCATCAAGCTCCGTCCTCGATTACTCGCTGTATCCTACAACATGTCAGGCAAACTATGGACGTCACCCCCTATTCACTCTGGGCCTTTTTATCAAGAAACGAGACACTATCTCTTTTCTGAATTTGCAATCAGAGGGACGCAATGGAGGCTTCACAAAAGTACTGACATTTTGTTATAAAACGCCTGAAAATGATTGAATTGCGTGAGGTAGATGCTGACATATCCAGCTGCCTCACCTTCCGAAGCTGCAACAGACTCCTGCTCTCTTTCATTCTCTGCTTGCGCCTCGACACCATCTTCCTCCGCGCCGGCATCCCCAGCATCTTCTCCCTCCGCGCTGGCATCCCCAGCGTCTTCCTTGTCTGTACTGGCTTCCTCGACATCTTCTTCCTCCGCGCTGGAGCAACAGTCTTTGCCGATTTCTTCCGAGGCTTCTGCGGCAACACATTAGATACATGAGGCGTTAGTACAGCACTACATAAACATGTTGTATCACGAACAAGTTGTAGGCACCTTTGGCGGCTTTGCAACCTCCTTCTGCGTGAACACTTTCGGTACCTGGGGCTTCTTCGCCACGACCTCATCTGCATCATCCCAGTCGTCGTCCGCCTCATCGTCTTTCCCACGTCTCATCCAACGGCTTCTTCTTGGGCGCCTTTTGCTTCTTCTTGCCGGGCCCAGCGAGTGTTCTAGCGGCAACCGCACGTCGTTGCTCCGGGACAAGCCGCTTGTTGTGCCGCAAATACCCATTGGGGGAAGTCGCGGCATGACCAGCTTTGGGGCTCTCTGGCGTGCCGCGCGCGCCGATGAAAAGTCTGTGTCTGCGTCGCGCTTCCCCTCCAGAAATGCGCGATGCTCCTGCAGCCTTGGCCTGTCCTCAGAGTATGCCGCCGCGGTGCTCGCGGCAAAAGCAGCCTTTTCGCTGCGGGTTTCGCGCCACTCCACCATCGATGTGCCCTCGACTCCGTAAATTCTCAACTGGCGGTTTTCAGCCCCGTTTCAAAGAAAGGCGCGAATCTTGGGGTCTGTTTTTCTACCTAGATCTGTGCATCGAACTTTTTATGAGGATGTGCTTATACTTGAATTCACTAAATTCTCGTGTTTTTAGAGCCAATCCCTATACAAACATGTTGTACGTACAGCATGAATTCATGTTGTCATATACAACCTTGGTCGCTGGGGGGTTAAAGGAGTTTCACAGTAGTCAAGGGCTGATCAGCCCCCTTAATGGATGCACTGTGTGCCCTTTCGCTATAGTTCAACAGAGTATGCCCGTCTTTAATAACAGAGCAAGAACAGTAGGATACGACGTAATCATTCTGTTTATTTTATCTAAGCCGTTTTCTTACGATAGAATGCATCCGGAAGCTTTGCATAGGCTTTGTTACAAGAGATGGCAAAACGGGTACCGTCATTTTGCTAAAAGGGCGCGCTGAGTACCCTTTAACAACCTAACAACCTAAGATGACATCAACAAACGAGAAACAGCTAGAACACGCTTCAGTTGACTTTGGCAGTGTACATAGACATAACTTCTCTAAGAGTCATGAAGGAGAGGACCTCCTGGTTTGTTTCACACAGGTGTAGTTATCAATACCCATTGTTTGTATTGAACGTGGTCAAGGCAACACCACCGTCCAGCTTCTCCGTTAATGCAGTCGGGTCCGGTATTGTACCCTAAAAAATGTCGGAGCTACGATTGACGGTACGAAAGTCATTTCGACCACACTTTGAACAGAGACAAGACAAGTACATATGGCGCACATCCGCAATGCTATCACGGATCAACTGCACTTTTTGGGCGCACAGTCGTCAACGGAAATCAGTTCGGGCAACATTAGTTTTTTTTGTCGATGAGCTTTGCGAATTTGCTGAATGTCGTGGTGAGCAATTGGTAAATGCTTCTGTCTGGATTTACCGTAAAAATCTCATCGAAAGCCACCCCTTACAGCAGCGGTACGGTTTTCTCAGCCAATTAGAAGCCATATTTTTGATGATGTAGCAAGTCTTATCATAAGCCACCCCACAATAATTTACATAAATTGTTCAGAACAGAATAAAAGACAGATATGATTGGTTACAATTGATAGAAAACAGATCCCAAGATAATGTTAAAATACAGAAAAGATCTTTATTCTATAACTTTGAAGATTTGAACGCCATCCATTGGATAAATATAATTTGTCAGGCCGTTCTCCGGATATGTTCGTCCTTGGAGATGACTCTTCCCATGTTACCGGCACCCCGTCGCTACAAGGGGTGGTTTTCGAGAAGGTTTTTACGGTAGTACGGCACACCAATTGATAAATATTGTTACAGCAAGAGTAAATGGGTATTCTACCTGGAAGTGTTATGTGAAGCTGCAGCATTACCGCCCTCCAATACGTGTTCCGCTTAAAGCACATGAATCTGCTAAATTTGAGCGCAATGAATTTCGCGAACACAAACCTGACATTTCCGGCAAGATTACTGTCTCATCTACATTTTTTCGAATAATAATTGGCTCGGCACCAGGACAAGAGGTTGGCGTTTTTCACTGCGTCAAAAATCGACCCCCGTAATAAAAAAAACTGTTTTCCTTTTTGGTTTTTGTCCTGGCTCTCTGTAGTGACACTGCGGTCGTGGCTCCTAAGCATAGTAACCATAGAAAGGCATGTGGTGAGGCGTAATGCCACGACAGGCAAAGTGGAGGCTGGCTTGGGTCGGCTGGCAGCCACACCACAGGATCCCACAGCAACACTTCAACTTCTCACGCTCCCACTTGATCACGGCGATCTATGGCGTAGTTGGTGTGATCAGATACGCACTTGGAAGTAGTTGTAGGTAACTCGTAACAGCATTTGTAGTCCACTTGACCAACATGGCATTGGGAATCCTACGCAATCAGGAAACTGGCAACCTTGAAGACTGTCTGTTGGATGAAGTAATGTACAGCCTTACAGCGAGGATTAGCATCATCAGTTTGGAGTACGGCTGGAAATTTCAAGTTCGACTCTTCTGATAATCAGTGCACTGTGCGGCTCTACAAAACTGGGATTGCTTTGAAGTTTGATATGCGAGAGGAGATTTATCGGGTTCGTGTGCCACGTGTGTATGGTGTCATGTTGAATGCAGTTACAAAACCACTGCGGTGAACTGCTCCACCAGCGATTTGAGCACATGAGCATGACAACTGTGAAAGTATTGAGCAATAAGATTGATCTTGGAGTTAATATTAATGGCAAAGACTTGGGCTCCTACGACTGTGTTACGTGCGATTCGGCTAAGACTTAAGAGAATAAACCATGCGCGGCGTCCACTGCGGAGCCTGCAGCCTCTGTCCATTTTGGTGATGGATGTGTGTTCGAATGCATGACACAGAGGTGACAGTGAATGGTATGAAGTTGCTGTGTAACGGATGAAGCAACCCGGTTATAGTTGTACTTGATCTGTAAGAAGGGCGAGGCTGGTGGATACCTCATCAGGCTACTGAGTGAATTGCGCACTCAATTCCGTCAACATACAGTGCGGTGCCTGCACAGCGACCAGGGTGGACAATTGCAAGCACAGACCTGGCGCTATATTGCGAGCCCGCTGGTATCGTTCTGCAGACCACCAATGGATTCCACTCAAGAGAACGGAATTGCTGAGCGTGCGAATGGTGTGGTTATACCGTGGGTTCGTACAATGATTGCCGCTACTCATCTTCCTATCCTACCGTGAGTTCGTACAATGACTTCTGCTACTCATCTTCCTATCCTACTTTGGGGAGAAGCTTTGCTCCACCTTGTAACCACGTTGAATGTGTTGCTCACAAAGCCTCTTGGATTTGTGTCACCTCATGAAAAGTTGTTCTATGGAACTGCTCCTGACCTCAGCAAGCTCCGGTCGTGGGGCTCCCTTGCATGGGTACGGATTTCGCCTGAATCAAGATAATGAAAAGGAAAGCTGCAGCCGAATGCCAGGCTGAGTCTACTGTTGGGAAATAGTCACTCGACAAAAGGCTACAAGTTTCTTGATCTCCAAAACTGTCACGTGATTACTGTTCAAGGCGGGAACACACGCTTTCACGAGGATTTTACAGCGGATGGAACTTATGTGAAACATCTACTGGAGAATGCATACTGCGTCTGTGAACTGACCAGTGGTTTTGATATCCAGAAGCCCCTGTAGAGCTGTGCATGAAGCACCCGAGAAGGGCACAGCGTCCGAATGTGCGAGGTCACAAACGTATTGTCAAACCTTTTGACTGATGCGTCCTGATTAGTTACACGAAGAGGGGCGGAAGCTTTCGTCCCGGTGCGGAGACGGCAAGCACAACAGTTATGCGCATCGATGCAAAGCCAGTTAACTTGAGCACAACATGGCGTGCACCCGTAACGTCAACAGTCTGCCTACGTGGGTCTTCATCCATAAATACTGTGTGGTCCATTTGAGGCAGTTCTTGAGGGCAGACAAGAACTCCATGTAGCGCACAGCTATGTCCGTCAAGTTATCGTCGGTCAGAACAGTCAGATTGGTAGTGTGACGGAGCGTTTCGGCGTATGAATACGTCCACCCATCTGCTTGAACTACGAAAACTGGTATTGCCAAGTTGACGGAAGACGGGGGAAGGGAAGGGGGAGGATATGTGAAAGGGCATGGTATGCTATTTGATAAAAGACGCTGACAATTTCAGTCAGATTTAGCAGTTTTATTTTAGTTGGGTACACTTATCGGAAAAAACGGCTAGGTTACTCTGACAGCGTAGAGCAGAACAACATTACATTATCTCCTAACCCCGGACGCAACTATGAACCTTCAGATACTGCACCTACAGAATAACACCGAGCGCAATATCTTCCAGCGGTCTCAAAGGCTATTTGCATCATGATGACATGAAGTAACATTCACGTCACACCGAAGTCAAACCGCAGAAAGGTACAAGAAAAGGAGGCCTCAAAGTCGTAGAAGCTGGTAGTGAAGAGCTCCCAAAGGACCCAAGTAACAAACGTGATCTGATCTTCGACCGACAAACGTAAACCCTCAAAAGCCCACACTCACACCAGTGTACTTTACTACAATAGCTGACACGTGCAGTTGTAGACAGTGAAGTGGTTGTATCTTTCGAACTGCGACTCCCCCCCCCCCCCCCCTGGATCCACCAACCCGGGACCCCGACAGATCCACAAGTCATTATCGTGAGAGTTGGTTCCATGGGCTGTTAGCTACATGTGGCAACAACAATGACATGGTTTGTTTAGAAACTAAGAGGGCGCTGGCGGTGGTAAGTGACTGCAGCCACGTCGATGGATGACGACTTGTGCTGACGGCACTCAATTTTGAAGTGCGCGCTTGTTCCAAAAGCACACTGTCACCTTTGTTATCAAGACGATGTGCATTCGATCTAAACTACATGAAACGAAAGGCTGGGTGCCGAGGAGGAAACGTTATGAAGGTTATGAATCGGTGTGCATTTTGCTCAGCAGGAGACATATCAAACTGGCCTGCGCGAGAGGAGGGGAGGGGGAGGAAGACAGTCTAGGGCTGACAGGGAGATTGCGATGTGATGGCCTCCCTGACCAAGTTGTCCTTGGTCACACAGGTCGAGGTGGGCGTTGCAAGAGGGCCTGTTGTATCGAGTGCCCACCCAGACGACGTAGTAGACGACAAGAAGCAAGGTGTTCTTAAGGGCGATAGCAATCGGCCATTTAGGCTATCACTGCTATCGGAAGGTTAGACTGTTGTAAATGCCTGGTATTGATAGCGTTTTTCCTCTTGTCTTGTGCATAGTGAGTAAGACTACCAATCGGCGTGGAGCGAGTTCCATGAATATGAGTATGACACCGTGTTGGTGCTCTGGATCACCACAATTTGTATTGGATGGATAAACTCCACAATGTCAGTTCTTCACGTTTCGGCGGGCCTTGAGTTTTATTGGCCTTTGAAGAACACACCGCAGAGGACACCCTAACGATTTGCTCCCGGGGGCTTCAACAGCATGGGCGCGACAGAGAGCAATGGCTTAAATTCAAACGTGGCCGCCAATACACCACTGTCCTCATCGGAAGCCTTGGCTCTAACCTTAGAAGTTCGCCGGGCCTTCCACGTACGTTGGGTCTAAACAAGCGCTCGTTTAGGCGGCATATTCGTGAAGAATGAGATCAGGAAATAAACGGCGTAGCGTTCGTCGATCTGAAGCATAAGATGTGGCAAGGGTGGAGCTAGGCTTGACAAGCTCGACTACAACAACGTATATCTATCAAAATAAATAGTAAACGTTCTTACAAAGTGTTTGATTGGTATGAGATTCAAGACGCAATACATAGTGAGAGCAAGATAAAATCTCTTGTTAAATAGTTGAGCAAGCACTAAAGTAAACACAACACTTGACACTGCACATGTGGCTAAGGCGTGCTCATCATGTAGGATGGGAATTTCTCAGAAACTCGAAGTTGCGTCTGATTGGTCCAAAGGTCGATACGATTGAGATCATCCAATCAGCGTGTAACAAGCTTCAGAACACAACACCGCAGAATGCCTCCATCTACTATACATGTTGTATTTTGATATAGACGTTGTAGCGTCGTGGAGATGCATACTTAAACGAGGTGCCCATCATCGCCTCAATAGGTTGCTACTTTTATATTGATTTTCTTAGGTTTGTATACTATAAATAGTGTAAAACGGTCGCGAAAGGGGATAATTTAAAAAAAAAATGTTTTGCATAAAAGAAAAAAAAAACAATTTTGCGATATAGTCCAATTAATTATTATCTATTGTGGTCTCGATCTCCGTAACCTCGATCTCCATAGTTTTTCCCGACGCTGACCGTCGCTTCTGCTGTCTGCGTCGGCTCCGAACTGCGCGGCCAGCAGGCAGCGTGCGTCAACAGGACGAGCTCACGAAGCGCCCGCCACGAGAGGTCACAAGGAAGAGAGACAACGGCCGTATAGAGCATACAGCCCGGCGACTGACGTGACGGACCCGACTGGGTGTGATGTCCAGAGAAGCAACGTGCGATCTTGGATGGTGTGGGCGTAGCATGTAGGGTGTGGCGCACGTGCGCGATGGTCCGTGTGCGGCGTGAGGTGTGTGCGTGTTGGTTGTGTTGGTTTGTTTGATTTTGGAGGGTTGGCGTGTTTGTGTTGTTGTGAAGCCCGTCTAGCTCAGTCGGTAGAGCGCAAGACTCTTAATCTTGTGGTCGTGGGTTCGAGCCCCACGGTGGGCGACTGTTTTTGTCTTTTTGTCTTTTTGTCTTTTTGTCTTTTTGTCTTTTTGTCTTTTTGGCGATTGGACGTGTGCTCGCCTTTGTCTTTTTGTCTTTTTGGCGATTGGACGTGTGCTCGCCTTTGTCGTGTGTCTACCGCGTCACATGCGCGTCAATTTGGCGCCTCCACGTTGCCCTATCGCGCGCACAAGTTTCCTCTAGCGGCTGATGCTGTCGGATCCAATGACGTGTGACGCCGACCGTCGCTTCTGGTGTCTGCGTCGACACAGAACTGCGCGGCCAGCAGGCAGCGTGCGTCAACAGGACGAGCTCACGAAGCGCCCGCCACGAGAGGTCACAAGGAAGAGAGACAACGGCCGTATAGAGCATACAGCCCGGCGACTGACGTGACGGACCCGACTGGGTGTGATGTCCAGAGAAGCAACGTGCGATCTTGGATGGTGTGGGCGTAGCATGTAGGGTGTGGCGCACGTGCGCGATGGTCCGTGTGCGGCGTGAGGTGTGTGCGTGTTGGTTGTGTTGGTTTGTTTGATTTTGGAGGGTTGGCGTGTTTGTGTTGTTGTGAAGCCCGTCTAGCTCAGTCGGTAGAGCGCAAGACTCTTAATCTTGTGGTCGTGGGTTCGAGCCCCACGGTGGGCGACTGTTTTTGTCTTTTTGTCTTTTTGTCTTTTTGTCTTTTTGTCTTTTTGTCTTTTTGGCGATTGGACGTGTGCTCGCCTTTGTCTTTTTGTCTTTTTGGCGATTGGACGTGTGCTCGCCTTTGTCGTGTGTCTACCGCGTCGCATGCGCGTCAATCTGGCGCCTCCACGTTGCCCTATCGCGCGCACAAGTTTCCTCTAGCGGCTGATGCTGTCGGATCCAATGACGTGTGACGCCGACCGTCGCTTCTGGTGTCTGCGTCGACACAGAACTGCGCGGCCAGCAGGCAGCGTGCGTCAACAGGACGAGCTCACGAAGCGCCCGCCACGAGAGGTCACAAGGAAGAGAGACAACGGCCGTATAGAGCATACAGCCCGGCGACTGACGTGACGGACCCGACTGGGTGTGATGTCCAGAGAAGCAACGTGCGATCTTGGATGGTGTGGGCGTAGCATGTAGGGTGTGGCGCACGTGCGCGATGGTCCGTGTGCGGCGTGAGGTGTGTGCGTGTTGGTTGTGTTGGTTTGTTTGATTTTGGAGGGTTGGCGTGTTTGTGTTGTTGTGAAGCCCGTCTAGCTCAGTCGGTAGAGCGCAAGACTCTTAATCTTGTGGTCGTGGGTTCGAGCCCCACGGTGGGCGACTGTTTTTGTCTTTTTGTCTTTTTGTCTTTTTGTCTTTTTGTCTTTTTGTCTTTTTGGCGATTGGACGTGTGCTCGCCTTTGTCGTGTGTCTACCGCGTCACATGCGCGTCAATCTGGCGCCTCCACGTTGCCCTATCGCGCGCACAAGTTTCCTCTAGCGGCTGATGCTGTCGGATCCAATGACGTGTGACGCCGACCGTCGCTTCTGGTGTCTGCGTCGACACAGAACTGCGCGGCCAGCAGGCAGCGTGCGTCAACAGGACGAGCTCACGAAGCGCCCGCCACGAGAGGTCACAAGGAAGAGAGACAACGGCCGTATAGAGCATACAGCCCGGCGACTGACGTGACGGACCCGACTGGGTGTGATGTCCAGAGAAGCAACGTGCGATCTTGGATGGTGTGGGCGTAGCATGTAGGGTGTGGCGCACGTGCGCGATGGTCCGTGTGCGGCGTGAGGTGTGTGCGTGTTGGTTGTGTTGGTTTGTTTGATTTTGGAGGGTTGGCGTGTTTGTGTTGTTGTGAAGCCCGTCTAGCTCAGTCGGTAGAGCGCAAGACTCTTAATCTTGTGGTCGTGGGTTCGAGCCCCACGGTGGGCGACTGTTTTTGTCTTTTTGTCTTTTTGTCTTTTTGGCGATTGGACGTGTGCTCGCCTTTGTCTTTTTGTCTTTTTGGCGATTGGACGTGTGCTCGCCTTTGTCTTTTTGTCTTTTTGGCGATTGGACGTGTGCTCGCCTTTGTCGTGTGTCTACCGCGTCACATGCGCGTCAATTTGGCGCCTCCACGTTGCCCTATCGCGCGCACAAGTTTCCTCTAGCGGCTGATGCTGTCGGATCCAATGACGTGTGACGCCGACCGTCGCTTCTGGTGTCTGCGTCGACACAGAACTGCGCGGCCAGCAGGCAGCGTGCGTCAACAGGACGAGCTCACGAAGCGCCCGCCACGAGAGGTCACAAGGAAGAGAGACAACGGCCGTATAGAGCATACAGCCCGGCGACTGACGTGACGGACCCGACTGGGTGTGATGTCCAGAGAAGCAACGTGCGATCTTGGATGGTGTGGGCGTAGCATGTAGGGTGTGGCGCACGTGCGCGATGGTCCGTGTGCGGCGTGAGGTGTGTGCGTGTTGGTTGTGTTGGTTTGTTTGATTTTGGAGGGTTGGCGTGTTTGTGTTGTTGTGAAGCCCGTCTAGCTCAGTCGGTAGAGCGCAAGACTCTTAATCTTGTGGTCGTGGGTTCGAGCCCCACGGTGGGCGACTGTTTTTGTCTTTTTGTCTTTTTGTCTTTTTGTCTTTTTGGCGATTGGACGTGTGCTCGCCTTTGTCTTTTTGTCTTTTTGGCGATTGGACGTGTGCTCGCCTTTGTCGTGTGTCTACCGCGTCACATGCGCGTCAATCTGGCGCCTCCACGTTGCCCTATCGCGCGCACAAGTTTCCTCTAGCGGCTGATGCTGTCGGATCCAATGACGTGTGACGCCGACCGTCGCTTCTGGTGTCTGCGTCGACACAGAACTGCGCGGCCAGCAGGCAGCGTGCGTCAACAGGACGAGCTCACGAAGCGCCCGCCACGAGAGGTCACAAGGAAGAGAGACAACGGCCGTATAGAGCATACAGCCCGGCGACTGACGTGACGGACCCGACTGGGTGTGATGTCCAGAGAAGCAACGTGCGATCTTGGATGGTGTGGGCGTAGCATGTAGGGTGTGGCGCACGTGCGCGATGGTCCGTGTGCGGCGTGAGGTGTGTGCGTGTTGGTTGTGTTGGTTTGTTTGATTTTGGAGGGTTGGCGTGTTTGTGTTGTTGTGAAGCCCGTCTAGCTCAGTCGGTAGAGCGCAAGACTCTTAATCTTGTGGTCGTGGGTTCGAGCCCCACGGTGGGCGACTGTTTTTGTCTTTTTGTCTTTTTGTCTTTTTGTCTTTTTGTCTTTTTGTCTTTTTGGCGATTGGACGTGTGCTCGCCTTTGTCTTTTTGTCTTTTTGGCGATTGGACGTGTGCTCGCCTTTGTCGTGTGTCTACCGCGTCACATGCGCGTCAATTTGGCGCCTCCACGTTGCCCTATCGCGCGCACAAGTTTCCTCTAGCGGCTGATGCTGTCGGATCCAATGACGTGTGACGCCGACCGTCGCTTCTGGTGTCTGCGTCGACACAGAACTGCGCGGCCAGCAGGCAGCGTGCGTCAACAGGACGAGCTCACGAAGCGCCCGCCACGAGAGGTCACAAGGAAGAGAGACAACGGCCGTATAGAGCATACAGCCCGGCGACTGACGTGACGGACCCGACTGGGTGTGATGTCCAGAGAAGCAACGTGCGATCTTGGATGGTGTGGGCGTAGCATGTAGGGTGTGGCGCACGTGCGCGATGGTCCGTGTGCGGCGTGAGGTGTGTGCGTGTTGGTTGTGTTGGTTTGTTTGATTTTGGAGGGTTGGCGTGTTTGTGTTGTTGTGAAGCCCGTCTAGCTCAGTCGGTAGAGCGCAAGACTCTTAATCTTGTGGTCGTGGGTTCGAGCCCCACGGTGGGCGACTGTTTTTGTCTTTTTGTCTTTTTGTCTTTTTGTCTTTTTGTCTTTTTGGCGATTGGACGTGTGCTCGCCTTTGTCGTGTGTCTACCGCGTCACATGCGCGTCAATCTGGCGCCTCCACGTTGCCCTATCGCGCGCACAAGTTTCCTCTAGCGGCTGATGCTGTCGGATCCAATGACGTGTGACGCCGACCGTCGCTTCTGGTGTCTGCGTCGACACAGAACTGCGCGGCCAGCAGGCAGCGTGCGTCAACAGGACGAGCTCACGAAGCGCCCGCCACGAGAGGTCACAAGGAAGAGAGACAACGGCCGTATAGAGCATACAGCCCGGCGACTGACGTGACGGACCCGACTGGGTGTGATGTCCAGAGAAGCAACGTGCGATCTTGGATGGTGTGGGCGTAGCATGTAGGGTGTGGCGCACGTGCGCGATGGTCCGTGTGCGGCGTGAGGTGTGTGCGTGTTGGTTGTGTTGGTTTGTTTGATTTTGGAGGGTTGGCGTGTTTGTGTTGTTGTGAAGCCCGTCTAGCTCAGTCGGTAGAGCGCAAGACTCTTAATCTTGTGGTCGTGGGTTCGAGCCCCACGGTGGGCGACTGTTTTTGTCTTTTTGTCTTTTTGTCTTTTTGTCTTTTTGTCTTTTTGGCGATTGGACGTGTGCTCGCCTTTGTCTTTTTGTCTTTTTGGCGATTGGACGTGTGCTCGCCTTTGTCGTGTGTCTACCGCGTCACATGCGCGTCAATCTGGCGCCTCCACGTTGCCCTATCGCGCGCACAAGTTTCCTCTAGCGGCTGATGCTGTCGGATCCAATGACGTGTGACGCCGACCGTCGCTTCTGGTGTCTGCGTCGACACAGAACTGCGCGGCCAGCAGGCAGCGTGCGTCAACAGGACGAGCTCACGAAGCGCCCGCCACGAGAGGTCACAAGGAAGAGAGACAACGGCCGTATAGAGCATACAGCCCGGCGACTGACGTGACGGACCCGACTGGGTGTGATGTCCAGAGAAGCAACGTGCGATCTTGGATGGTGTGGGCGTAGCATGTAGGGTGTGGCGCACGTGCGCGATGGTCCGTGTGCGGCGTGAGGTGTGTGCGTGTTGGTTGTGTTGGTTTGTTTGATTTTGGAGGGTTGGCGTGTTTGTGTTGTTGTGAAGCCCGTCTAGCTCAGTCGGTAGAGCGCAAGACTCTTAATCTTGTGGTCGTGGGTTCGAGCCCCACGGTGGGCGACTGTTTTTGTCTTTTTGTCTTTTTGTCTTTTTGTCTTTTTGTCTTTTTGTCTTTTTGTCTTTTTGTCTTTTTGGCGATTGGACGTGTGCTCGCCTTTGTCTTTTTGTCTTTTTGGCGATTGGACGTGTGCTCGCCTTTGTCGTGTGTCTACCGCGTCACATGCGCGTCAATCTGGCGCCTCCACGTTGCCCTATCGCGCGCACAAGTTTCCTCTAGCGGCTGATGCTGTCGGATCCAATGACGTGTGACGCCGACCGTCGCTTCTGGTGTCTGCGTCGACACAGAACTGCGCGGCCAGCAGGCAGCGTGCGTCAACAGGACGAGCTCACGAAGCGCCCGCCACGAGAGGTCACAAGGAAGAGAGACAACGGCCGTATAGAGCATACAGCCCGGCGACTGACGTGACGGACCCGACTGGGTGTGATGTCCAGAGAAGCAACGTGCGATCTTGGATGGTGTGGGCGTAGCATGTAGGGTGTGGCGCACGTGCGCGATGGTCCGTGTGCGGCGTGAGGTGTGTGCGTGTTGGTTGTGTTGGTTTGTTTGATTTTGGAGGGTTGGCGTGTTTGTGTTGTTGTGAAGCCCGTCTAGCTCAGTCGGTAGAGCGCAAGACTCTTAATCTTGTGGTCGTGGGTTCGAGCCCCACGGTGGGCGACTGTTTTTGTCTTTTTGTCTTTTTGTCTTTTTGTCTTTTTGTCTTTTTGTCTTTTTGTCTTTTTGTCTTTTTGTCTTTTTGGCGATTGGACGTGTGCTCGCCTTTGTCTTTTTGTCTTTTTGGCGATTGGACGTGTGCTCGCCTTTGTCGTGTGTCTACCGCGTCACATGCGCGTCAATCTGGCGCCTCCACGTTGCCCTATCGCGCGCACAAGTTTCCTCTAGCGGCTGATGCTGTCGGATCCAATGACGTGTGACGCCGACCGTCGCTTCTGGTGTCTGCGTCGACACAGAACTGCGCGGCCAGCAGGCAGCGTGCGTCAACAGGACGAGCTCACGAAGCGCCCGCCACGAGAGGTCACAAGGAAGAGAGACAACGGCCGTATAGAGCATACAGCCCGGCGACTGACGTGACGGACCCGACTGGGTGTGATGTCCAGAGAAGCAACGTGCGATCTTGGATGGTGTGGGCGTAGCATGTAGGGTGTGGCGCACGTGCGCGATGGTCCGTGTGCGGCGTGAGGTGTGTGCGTGTTGGTTGTGTTGGTTTGTTTGATTTTGGAGGGTTGGCGTGTTTGTGTTGTTGTGAAGCCCGTCTAGCTCAGTCGGTAGAGCGCAAGACTCTTAATCTTGTGGTCGTGGGTTCGAGCCCCACGGTGGGCGACTGTTTTTGTCTTTTTGTCTTTTTGTCTTTTTGTCTTTTTGGCGATTGGACGTGTGCTCGCCTTTGTCTTTTGTCTTTTTGGCGATTGGACGTGTGCTCGCCTTTGTCGTGTGTCTACCGCGTCACATGCGCGTCAATCTGGCGCCTCCACGTTGCCCTATCGCGCGCACAAGTTTCCTCTAGCGGCTGATGCTGTCGGATCCAATGACGTGTGACGCCGACCGTCGCTTCTGGTGTCTGCGTCGACACAGAACTGCGCGGCCAGCAGGCAGCGTGCGTCAACAGGACGAGCTCACGAAGCGCCCGCCACGAGAGGTCACAAGGAAGAGAGACAACGGCCGTATAGAGCATACAGCCCGGCGACTGACGTGACGGACCCGACTGGGTGTGATGTCCAGAGAAGCAACGTGCGATCTTGGATGGTGTGGGCGTAGCATGTAGGGTGTGGCGCACGTGCGCGATGGTCCGTGTGCGGCGTGAGGTGTGTGCGTGTTGGTTGTGTTGGTTTGTTTGATTTTGGAGGGTTGGCGTGTTTGTGTTGTTGTGAAGCCCGTCTAGCTCAGTCGGTAGAGCGCAAGACTCTTAATCTTGTGGTCGTGGGTTCGAGCCCCACGGTGGGCGACTGTTTTTGTCTTTTTGTCTTTTTGTCTTTTTGTCTTTTTGTCTTTTTGTCTTTTTGGCGATTGGACGTGTGCTCGCCTTTGTCTTTTTGTCTTTTTGGCGATTGGACGTGTGCTCGCCTTTGTCGTGTGTCTACCGCGTCACATGCGCGTCAATCTGGCGCCTCCACGTTGCCCTATCGCGCGCACAAGTTTCCTCTAGCGGCTGATGCTGTCGGATCCAATGACGTGTGACGCCGACCGTCGCTTCTGGTGTCTGCGTCGACACAGAACTGCGCGGCCAGCAGGCAGCGTGCGTCAACAGGACGAGCTCACGAAGCGCCCGCCACGAGAGGTCACAAGGAAGAGAGACAACGGCCGTATAGAGCATACAGCCCGGCGACTGACGTGACGGACCCGACTGGGTGTGATGTCCAGAGAAGCAACGTGCGATCTTGGATGGTGTGGGCGTAGCATGTAGGGTGTGGCGCACGTGCGCGATGGTCCGTGTGCGGCGTGAGGTGTGTGCGTGTTGGTTGTGTTGGTTTGTTTGATTTTGGAGGGTTGGCGTGTTTGTGTTGTTGTGAAGCCCGTCTAGCTCAGTCGGTAGAGCGCAAGACTCTTAATCTTGTGGTCGTGGGTTCGAGCCCCACGGTGGGCGACTGTTTTTGTCTTTTTGTCTTTTTGTCTTTTTGTCTTTTTGTCTTTTTGTCTTTTTGGCGATTGGACGTGTGCTCGCCTTTGTCTTTTTGTCTTTTTGGCGATTGGACGTGTGCTCGCCTTTGTCGTGTGTCTACCGCGTCACATGCGCGTCAATCTGGCGCCTCCACGTTGCCCTATCGCGCGCACAAGTTTCCTCTAGCGGCTGATGCTGTCGGATCCAATGACGTGTGACGCCGACCGTCGCTTCTGGTGTCTGCGTCGACACAGAACTGCGCGGCCAGCAGGCAGCGTGCGTCAACAGGACGAGCTCACGAAGCGCCCGCCACGAGAGGTCACAAGGAAGAGAGACAACGGCCGTATAGAGCATACAGCCCGGCGACTGACGTGACGGACCCGACTGGGTGTGATGTCCAGAGAAGCAACGTGCGATCTTGGATGGTGTGGGCGTAGCATGTAGGGTGTGGCGCACGTGCGCGATGGTCCGTGTGCGGCGTGAGGTGTGTGCGTGTTGGTTGTGTTGGTTTGTTTGATTTTGGAGGGTTGGCGTGTTTGTGTTGTTGTGAAGCCCGTCTAGCTCAGTCGGTAGAGCGCAAGACTCTTAATCTTGTGGTCGTGGGTTCGAGCCCCACGGTGGGCGACTGTTTTTGTCTTTTTGTCTTTTTGTCTTTTTGTCTTTTTGTCTTTTTGTCTTTTTGGCGATTGGACGTGTGCTCGCCTTTGTCTTTTTGTCTTTTTGGCGATTGGACGTGTGCTCGCCTTTGTCGTGTGTCTACCGCGTCACATGCGCGTCAATCTGGCGCCTCCACGTTGCCCTATCGCGCGCACAAGTTTCCTCTAGCGGCTGATGCTGTCGGATCCAATGACGTGTGACGCCGACCGTCGCTTCTGGTGTCTGCGTCGACACAGAACTGCGCGGCCAGCAGGCAGCGTGCGTCAACAGGACGAGCTCACGAAGCGCCCGCCACGAGAGGTCACAAGGAAGAGAGACAACGGCCGTATAGAGCATACAGCCCGGCGACTGACGTGACGGACCCGACTGGGTGTGATGTCCAGAGAAGCAACGTGCGATCTTGGATGGTGTGGGCGTAGCATGTAGGGTGTGGCGCACGTGCGCGATGGTCCGTGTGCGGCGTGAGGTGTGTGCGTGTTGGTTGTGTTGGTTTGTTTGATTTTGGAGGGTTGGCGTGTTTGTGTTGTTGTGAAGCCCGTCTAGCTCAGTCGGTAGAGCGCAAGACTCTTAATCTTGTGGTCGTGGGTTCGAGCCCCACGGTGGGCGACTGTTTTTGTCTTTTTGTCTTTTTGTCTTTTTGGCGATTGGACGTGTGCTCGCCTTTGTCTTTTTGTCTTTTTGGCGATTGGACGTGTGCTCGCCTTTGTCGTGTGTCTACCGCGTCACATGCGCGTCAATCTGGCGCCTCCACGTTGCCCTATCGCGCGCACAAGTTTCCTCTAGCGGCTGATGCTGTCGGATCCAATGACGTGTGACGCCGACCGTCGCTTCTGGTGTCTGCGTCGACACAGAACTGCGCGGCCAGCAGGCAGCGTGCGTCAACAGGACGAGCTCACGAAGCGCCCGCCACGAGAGGTCACAAGGAAGAGAGACAACGGCCGTATAGAGCATACAGCCCGGCGACTGACGTGACGGACCCGACTGGGTGTGATGTCCAGAGAAGCAACGTGCGATCTTGGATGGTGTGGGCGTAGCATGTAGGGTGTGGCGCACGTGCGCGATGGTCCGTGTGCGGCGTGAGGTGTGTGCGTGTTGGTTGTGTTGGTTTGTTTGATTTTGGAGGGTTGGCGTGTTTGTGTTGTTGTGAAGCCCGTCTAGCTCAGTCGGTAGAGCGCAAGACTCTTAATCTTGTGGTCGTGGGTTCGAGCCCCACGGTGGGCGACTGTTTTTGTCTTTTTGTCTTTTTGTCTTTTTGTCTTTTTGTCTTTTTGGCGATTGGACGTGTGCTCGCCTTTGTCTTTTTGTCTTTTTGGCGATTGGACGTGTGCTCGCCTTTGTCGTGTGTCTACCGCGTCACATGCGCGTCAATCTGGCGCCTCCACGTTGCCCTATCGCGCGCACAAGTTTCCTCTAGCGGCTGATGCTGTCGGATCCAATGACGTGTGACGCCGACCGTCGCTTCTGGTGTCTGCGTCGACACAGAACTGCGCGGCCAGCAGGCAGCGTGCGTCAACAGGACGAGCTCACGAAGCGCCCGCCACGAGAGGTCACAAGGAAGAGAGACAACGGCCGTATAGAGCATACAGCCCGGCGACTGACGTGACGGACCCGACTGGGTGTGATGTCCAGAGAAGCAACGTGCGATCTTGGATGGTGTGGGCGTAGCATGTAGGGTGTGGCGCACGTGCGCGATGGTCCGTGTGCGGCGTGAGGTGTGTGCGTGTTGGTTGTGTTGGTTTGTTTGATTTTGGAGGGTTGGCGTGTTTGTGTTGTTGTGAAGCCCGTCTAGCTCAGTCGGTAGAGCGCAAGACTCTTAATCTTGTGGTCGTGGGTTCGAGCCCCACGGTGGGCGACTGTTTTTGTCTTTTTGTCTTTTTGTCTTTTTGGCGATTGGACGTGTTTTTGTCTTTTGTCTTTTTGGCGATTGGACGTGTGCTCGCCTTTGTCTTTTGTCTTTTTGGCGATTGGACGTGTGCTCGCCTTTGTCGTGTGTCTACCGCGTCACATGCGCGTCAATCTGGCGCCTCCACGTTGCCCTATCGCGCGCACAAGTTTCCTCTAGCGGCTGATGCTGTCGGATCCAATGACGTGTGACGCCGACCGTCGCTTCTGGTGTCTGCGTCGACACAGAACTGCGCGGCCAGCAGGCAGCGTGCGTCAACAGGACGAGCTCACGAAGCGCCCGCCACGAGAGGTCACAAGGAAGAGAGACAACGGCCGTATAGAGCATACAGCCCGGCGACTGACGTGACGGACCCGACTGGGTGTGATGTCCAGAGAAGCAACGTGCGATCTTGGATGGTGTGGGCGTAGCATGTAGGGTGTGGCGCACGTGCGCGATGGTCCGTGTGCGGCGTGAGGTGTGTGCGTGTTGGTTGTGTTGGTTTGTTTGATTTTGGAGGGTTGGCGTGTTTGTGTTGTTGTGAAGCCCGTCTAGCTCAGTCGGTAGAGCGCAAGACTCTTAATCTTGTGGTCGTGGGTTCGAGCCCCACGGTGGGCGACTGTTTTTGTCTTTTTGTCTTTTTGTCTTTTTGGCGATTGGACGTGTGCTCGCCTTTGTCTTTTGTCTTTTTGGCGATTGGACGTGTGCTCGCCTTTGTCGTGTGTCTACCGCGTCACATGCGCGTCAATCTGGCGCCTCCACGTTGCCCTATCGCGCGCACAAGTTTCCTCTAGCGGCTGATGCTGTCGGATCCAATGACGTGTGACGCCGACCGTCGCTTCTGGTGTCTGCGTCGACACAGAACTGCGCGGCCAGCAGGCAGCGTGCGTCAACAGGACGAGCTCACGAAGCGCCCGCCACGAGAGGTCACAAGGAAGAGAGACAACGGCCGTATAGAGCATACAGCCCGGCGACTGACGTGACGGACCCGACTGGGTGTGATGTCCAGAGAAGCAACGTGCGATCTTGGATGGTGTGGGCGTAGCATGTAGGGTGTGGCGCACGTGCGCGATGGTCCGTGTGCGGCGTGAGGTGTGTGCGTGTTGGTTGTGTTGGTTTGTTTGATTTTGGAGGGTTGGCGTGTTTGTGTTGTTGTGAAGCCCGTCTAGCTCAGTCGGTAGAGCGCAAGACTCTTAATCTTGTGGTCGTGGGTTCGAGCCCCACGGTGGGCGACTGTTTTTGTCTTTTTGTCTTTTTGTCTTTTTGTCTTTTTGTCTTTTTGGCGATTGGACGTGTGCTCGCCTTTGTCTTTTTGTCTTTTTGGCGATTGGACGTGTGCTCGCCTTTGTCGTGTGTCTACCGCGTCACATGCGCGTCAATCTGGCGCCTCCACGTTGCCCTATCGCGCGCACAAGTTTCCTCTAGCGGCTGATGCTGTCGGATCCAATGACGTGTGACGCCGACCGTCGCTTCTGGTGTCTGCGTCGACACAGAACTGCGCGGCCAGCAGGCAGCGTGCGTCAACAGGACGAGCTCACGAAGCGCCCGCCACGAGAGGTCACAAGGAAGAGAGACAACGGCCGTATAGAGCATACAGCCCGGCGACTGACGTGACGGACCCGACTGGGTGTGATGTCCAGAGAAGCAACGTGCGATCTTGGATGGTGTGGGCGTAGCATGTAGGGTGTGGCGCACGTGCGCGATGGTCCGTGTGCGGCGTGAGGTGTGTGCGTGTTGGTTGTGTTGGTTTGTTTGATTTTGGAGGGTTGGCGTGTTTGTGTTGTTGTGAAGCCCGTCTAGCTCAGTCGGTAGAGCGCAAGACTCTTAATCTTGTGGTCGTGGGTTCGAGCCCCACGGTGGGCGACTGTTTTTGTCTTTTTGTCTTTTTGTCTTTTTGTCTTTTTGTCTTTTTGTCTTTTTGGCGATTGGACGTGTGCTCGCCTTTGTCTTTTGTCTTTTTGGCGATTGGACGTGTGCTCGCCTTTGTCGTGTGTCTACCGCGTCACATGCGCGTCAATCTGGCGCCTCCACGTTGCCCTATCGCGCGCACAAGTTTCCTCTAGCGGCTGATGCTGTCGGATCCAATGACGTGTGACGCCGACCGTCGCTTCTGGTGTCTGCGTCGACACAGAACTGCGCGGCCAGCAGGCAGCGTGCGTCAACAGGACGAGCTCACGAAGCGCCCGCCACGAGAGGTCACAAGGAAGAGAGACAACGGCCGTATAGAGCATACAGCCCGGCGACTGACGTGACGGACCCGACTGGGTGTGATGTCCAGAGAAGCAACGTGCGATCTTGGATGGTGTGGGCGTAGCATGTAGGGTGTGGCGCACGTGCGCGATGGTCCGTGTGCGGCGTGAGGTGTGTGCGTGTTGGTTGTGTTGGTTTGTTTGATTTTGGAGGGTTGGCGTGTTTGTGTTGTTGTGAAGCCCGTCTAGCTCAGTCGGTAGAGCGCAAGACTCTTAATCTTGTGGTCGTGGGTTCGAGCCCCACGGTGGGCGACTGTTTTTGTCTTTTTGTCTTTTTGTCTTTTTGTCTTTTTGTCTTTTTGGCGATTGGACGTGTGCTCGCCTTTGTCGTGTGTCTACCGCGTCACATGCGCGTCAATCTGGCGCCTCCACGTTGCCCTATCGCGCGCACAAGTTTCCTCTAGCGGCTGATGCTGTCGGATCCAATGACGTGTGACGCCGACCGTCGCTTCTGGTGTCTGCGTCGACACAGAACTGCGCGGCCAGCAGGCAGCGTGCGTCAACAGGACGAGCTCACGAAGCGCCCGCCACGAGAGGTCACAAGGAAGAGAGACAACGGCCGTATAGAGCATACAGCCCGGCGACTGACGTGACGGACCCGACTGGGTGTGATGTCCAGAGAAGCAACGTGCGATCTTGGATGGTGTGGGCGTAGCATGTAGGGTGTGGCGCACGTGCGCGATGGTCCGTGTGCGGCGTGAGGTGTGTGCGTGTTGGTTGTGTTGGTTTGTTTGATTTTGGAGGGTTGGCGTGTTTGTGTTGTTGTGAAGCCCGTCTAGCTCAGTCGGTAGAGCGCAAGACTCTTAATCTTGTGGTCGTGGGTTCGAGCCCCACGGTGGGCGACTGTTTTTGTCTTTTTGTCTTTTGTCTTTTTGTCTTTTTGTCTTTTTGGCGATTGGACGTGTGCTCGCCTTTGTCTTTTGTCTTTTTGGCGATTGGACGTGTGCTCGCCTTTGTCTTTTGTCTTTTTGGCGATTGGACGTGTGCTCGCCTTTGTCGTGTGTCTACCGCGTCACATGCGCGTCAATTTGGCGCCTCCACGTTGCCCTATCGCGCGCACAAGTTTCCTCTAGCGGCTGATGCTGTCGGATCCAATGACGTGTGACGCCGACCGTCGCTTCTGGTGTCTGCGTCGACACAGAACTGCGCGGCCAGCAGGCAGCGTGCGTCAACAGGACGAGCTCACGAAGCGCCCGCCACGAGAGGTCACAAGGAAGAGAGACAACGGCCGTATAGAGCATACAGCCCGGCGACTGACGTGACGGACCCGACTGGGTGTGATGTCCAGAGAAGCAACGTGCGATCTTGGATGGTGTGGGCGTAGCATGTAGGGTGTGGCGCACGTGCGCGATGGTCCGTGTGCGGCGTGAGGTGTGTGCGTGTTGGTTGTGTTGGTTTGTTTGATTTTGGAGGGTTGGCGTGTTTGTGTTGTTGTGAAGCCCGTCTAGCTCAGTCGGTAGAGCGCAAGACTCTTAATCTTGTGGTCGTGGGTTCGAGCCCCACGGTGGGCGACTGTTTTTGTCTTTTTGTCTTTTTGTCTTTTTGTCTTTTTGTCTTTTTGGCGATTGGACGTGTGCTCGCCTTTGTCGTGTGTCTACCGCGTCACATGCGCGTCAATCTGGCGCCTCCACGTTGCCCTATCGCGCGCACAAGTTTCCTCTAGCGGCTGATGCTGTCGGATCCAATGACGTGTGACGCCGACCGTCGCTTCTGGTGTCTGCGTCGACACAGAACTGCGCGGCCAGCAGGCAGCGTGCGTCAACAGGACGAGCTCACGAAGCGCCCGCCACGAGAGGTCACAAGGAAGAGAGACAACGGCCGTATAGAGCATACAGCCCGGCGACTGACGTGACGGACCCGACTGGGTGTGATGTCCAGAGAAGCAACGTGCGATCTTGGATGGTGTGGGCGTAGCATGTAGGGTGTGGCGCACGTGCGCGATGGTCCGTGTGCGGCGTGAGGTGTGTGCGTGTTGGTTGTGTTGGTTTGTTTGATTTTGGAGGGTTGGCGTGTTTGTGTTGTTGTGAAGCCCGTCTAGCTCAGTCGGTAGAGCGCAAGACTCTTAATCTTGTGGTCGTGGGTTCGAGCCCCACGGTGGGCGACTGTTTTTGTCTTTTTGTCTTTTTGTCTTTTGTCTTTTTGTCTTTTTGGCGATTGGACGTGTGCTCGCCTTTGTCTTTTGTCTTTTTGGCGATTGGACGTGTGCTCGCCTTTGTCGTGTGTCTACCGCGTCACATGCGCGTCAATCTGGCGCCTCCACGTTGCCCTATCGCGCGCACAAGTTTCCTCTAGCGGCTGATGCTGTCGGATCCAATGACGTGTGACGCCGACCGTCGCTTCTGGTGTCTGCGTCGACACAGAACTGCGCGGCCAGCAGGCAGCGTGCGTCAACAGGACGAGCTCACGAAGCGCCCGCCACGAGAGGTCACAAGGAAGAGAGACAACGGCCGTATAGAGCATACAGCCCGGCGACTGACGTGACGGACCCGACTGGGTGTGATGTCCAGAGAAGCAACGTGCGATCTTGGATGGTGTGGGCGTAGCATGTAGGGTGTGGCGCACGTGCGCGATGGTCCGTGTGCGGCGTGAGGTGTGTGCGTGTTGGTTGTGTTGGTTTGTTTGATTTTGGAGGGTTGGCGTGTTTGTGTTGTTGTGAAGCCCGTCTAGCTCAGTCGGTAGAGCGCAAGACTCTTAATCTTGTGGTCGTGGGTTCGAGCCCCACGGTGGGCGACTGTTTTTGTCTTTTGTCTTTTGTCTTTTGTCTTTTTGTCTTTTTGTCTTTTGTCTTTTGTCTTTTTGGCGATTGGACGTGTGCTCGCCTTTGTCTTTTTGTCTTTTTGGCGATTGGACGTGTGCTCGCCTTTGTCGTGTGTCTACCGCGTCACATGCGCGTCAATCTGGCGCCTCCACGTTGCCCTATCGCGCGCACAAGTTTCCTCTAGCGGCTGATGCTGTCGGATCCAATGACGTGTGACGCCGACCGTCGCTTCTGGTGTCTGCGTCGACACAGAACTGCGCGGCCAGCAGGCAGCGTGCGTCAACAGGACGAGCTCACGAAGCGCCCGCCACGAGAGGTCACAAGGAAGAGAGACAACGGCCGTATAGAGCATACAGCCCGGCGACTGACGTGACGGACCCGACTGGGTGTGATGTCCAGAGAAGCAACGTGCGATCTTGGATGGTGTGGGCGTAGCATGTAGGGTGTGGCGCACGTGCGCGATGGTCCGTGTGCGGCGTGAGGTGTGTGCGTGTTGGTTGTGTTGGTTTGTTTGATTTTGGAGGGTTGGCGTGTTTGTGTTGTTGTGAAGCCCGTCTAGCTCAGTCGGTAGAGCGCAAGACTCTTAATCTTGTGGTCGTGGGTTCGAGCCCCACGGTGGGCGACTGTTTTTGTCTTTTGTCTTTTTGTCTTTTTGTCTTTTTGTCTTTTTGTCTTTTGTGTCTTTTGTCTTTTGGCGATTGGACGTGTGCTCGCCTTTGTCTTTTGTCTTTTTGGCGATTGGACGTGTGCTCGCCTTTGTCGTGTGTCTACCGCGTCACATGCGCGTCAATCTGGCGCCTCCACGTTGCCCTATCGCGCGCACAAGTTTCCTCTAGCGGCTGATGCTGTCGGATCCAATGACGTGTGACGCCGACCGTCGCTTCTGGTGTCTGCGTCGACACAGAACTGCGCGGCCAGCAGGCAGCGTGCGTCAACAGGACGAGCTCACGAAGCGCCCGCCACGAGAGGTCACAAGGAAGAGAGACAACGGCCGTATAGAGCATACAGCCCGGCGACTGACGTGACGGACCCGACTGGGTGTGATGTCCAGAGAAGCAACGTGCGATCTTGGATGGTGTGGGCGTAGCATGTAGGGTGTGGCGCACGTGCGCGATGGTCCGTGTGCGGCGTGAGGTGTGTGCGTGTTGGTTGTGTTGGTTTGTTTGATTTTGGAGGGTTGGCGTGTTTGTGTTGTTGTGAAGCCCGTCTAGCTCAGTCGGTAGAGCGCAAGACTCTTAATCTTGTGGTCGTGGGTTCGAGCCCCACGGTGGGCGACTGTTTTTGTCTTTTTGTCTTTTTGTCTTTTTGTCTTTTGTCTTTTGTCTTTTTGGCGATTGGACGTGTGCTCGCCTTTGTCTTTTTGTCTTTTTGGCGATTGGACGTGTGCTCGCCTTTGTCGTGTGTCTACCGCGTCACATGCGCGTCAATCTGGCGCCTCCACGTTGCCCTATCGCGCGCACAAGTTTCCTCTAGCGGCTGATGCTGTCGGATCCAATGACGTGTGACGCCGACCGTCGCTTCTGGTGTCTGCGTCGACACAGAACTGCGCGGCCAGCAGGCAGCGTGCGTCAACAGGACGAGCTCACGAAGCGCCCGCCACGAGAGGTCACAAGGAAGAGAGACAACGGCCGTATAGAGCATACAGCCCGGCGACTGACGTGACGGACCCGACTGGGTGTGATGTCCAGAGAAGCAACGTGCGATCTTGGATGGTGTGGGCGTAGCATGTAGGGTGTGGCGCACGTGCGCGATGGTCCGTGTGCGGCGTGAGGTGTGTGCGTGTTGGTTGTGTTGGTTTGTTTGATTTTGGAGGGTTGGCGTGTTTGTGTTGTTGTGAAGCCCGTCTAGCTCAGTCGGTAGAGCGCAAGACTCTTAATCTTGTGGTCGTGGGTTCGAGCCCCACGGTGGGCGACTGTTTTTGTCTTTTTGTCTTTTTGTCTTTTTGTCTTTTTGTCTTTTTGGCGATTGGACGTGTGCTCGCCTTTGTCTTTTTGTCTTTTTGGCGATTGGACGTGTGCTCGCCTTTGTCGTGTGTCTACCGCGTCACATGCGCGTCAATCTGGCGCCTCCACGTTGCCCTATCGCGCGCACAAGTTTCCTCTAGCGGCTGATGCTGTCGGATCCAATGACGTGTGACGCCGACCGTCGCTTCTGGTGTCTGCGTCGACACAGAACTGCGCGGCCAGCAGGCAGCGTGCGTCAACAGGACGAGCTCACGAAGCGCCCGCCACGAGAGGTCACAAGGAAGAGAGACAACGGCCGTATAGAGCATACAGCCCGGCGACTGACGTGACGGACCCGACTGGGTGTGATGTCCAGAGAAGCAACGTGCGATCTTGGATGGTGTGGGCGTAGCATGTAGGGTGTGGCGCACGTGCGCGATGGTCCGTGTGCGGCGTGAGGTGTGTGCGTGTTGGTTGTGTTGGTTTGTTTGATTTTGGAGGGTTGGCGTGTTTGTGTTGTTGTGAAGCCCGTCTAGCTCAGTCGGTAGAGCGCAAGACTCTTAATCTTGTGGTCGTGGGTTCAGCCCCACGGTGGGCGACTGTTTTTGTCTTTTTGTCTTTTTGTCTTTTTGTCTTTTTGTCTTTTTGTCTTTTTGGCGATTGGACGTGTGCTCGCCTTTGTCTTTTTGTCTTTTTGGCGATTGGACGTGTGCTCGCCTTTGTCGTGTGTCTACCGCGTCACATGCGCGTCAATCTGGCGCCTCCACGTTGCCCTATCGCGCGCACAAGTTTCCTCTAGCGGCTGATGCTGTCGGATCCAATGACGTGTGACGCCGACCGTCGCTTCTGGTGTCTGCGTCGACACAGAACTGCGCGGCCAGCAGGCAGCGTGCGTCAACAGGACGAGCTCACGAAGCGCCCGCCACGAGAGGTCACAAGGAAGAGAGACAACGGCCGTATAGAGCATACAGCCCGGCGACTGACGTGACGGACCCGACTGGGTGTGATGTCCAGAGAAGCAACGTGCGATCTTGGATGGTGTGGGCGTAGCATGTAGGGTGTGGCGCACGTGCGCGATGGTCCGTGTGCGGCGTGAGGTGTGTGCGTGTTGGTTGTGTTGGTTTGTTTGATTTTGGAGGGTTGGCGTGTTTGTGTTGTTGTGAAGCCCGTCTAGCTCAGTCGGTAGAGCGCAAGACTCTTAATCTTGTGGTCGTGGGTTCGAGCCCCACGGTGGGCGACTGTTTTGTCTTTTGTCTTTTTGTCTTTTTGGCGATTGGACGTGTGCTCGCCTTTGTCTTTTGTCTTTTTGGCGATTGGACGTGTGCTCGCCTTTGTCTTTTGTCTTTTTGGCGATTGGACGTGTGCTCGCCTTTGTCGTGTGTCTACCGCGTCACATGCGCGTCAATCTGGCGCCTCCACGTTGCCCTATCGCGCGCACAAGTTTCCTCTAGCGGCTGATGCTGTCGGATCCAATGACGTGTGACGCCGACCGTCGCTTCTGGTGTCTGCGTCGACACAGAACTGCGCGGCCAGCAGGCAGCGTGCGTCAACAGGACGAGCTCACGAAGCGCCCGCCACGAGAGGTCACAAGGAAGAGAGACAACGGCCGTATAGAGCATACAGCCCGGCGACTGACGTGACGGACCCGACTGGGTGTGATGTCCAGAGAAGCAACGTGCGATCTTGGATGGTGTGGGCGTAGCATGTAGGGTGTGGCGCACGTGCGCGATGGTCCGTGTGCGGCGTGAGGTGTGTGCGTGTTGGTTGTGTTGGTTTGTTTGATTTTGGAGGGTTGGCGTGTTTGTGTTGTTGTGAAGCCCGTCTAGCTCAGTCGGTAGAGCGCAAGACTCTTAATCTTGTGGTCGTGGGTTCGAGCCCCACGGTGGGCGACTGTTTTTGTCTTTTTGTCTTTTTGTCTTTTTGGCGATTGGACGTGTGCTCGCCTTTGTCTTTTGTCTTTTTGGCGATTGGACGTGTGCTCGCCTTTGTCGTGTGTCTACCGCGTCACATGCGCGTCAATCTGGCGCCTCCACGTTGCCCTATCGCGCGCACAAGTTTCCTCTAGCGGCTGATGCTGTCGGATCCAATGACGTGTGACGCCGACCGTCGCTTCTGGTGTCTGCGTCGACACAGAACTGCGCGGCCAGCAGGCAGCGTGCGTCAACAGGACGAGCTCACGAAGCGCCCGCCACGAGAGGTCACAAGGAAGAGAGACAACGGCCGTATAGAGCATACAGCCCGGCGACTGACGTGACGGACCCGACTGGGTGTGATGTCCAGAGAAGCAACGTGCGATCTTGGATGGTGTGGGCGTAGCATGTAGGGTGTGGCGCACGTGCGCGATGGTCCGTGTGCGGCGTGAGGTGTGTGCGTGTTGGTTGTGTTGGTTTGTTTGATTTTGGAGGGTTGGCGTGTTTGTGTTGTTGTGAAGCCCGTCTAGCTCAGTCGGTAGAGCGCAAGACTCTTAATCTTGTGGTCGTGGGTTCGAGCCCCACGGTGGGCGACTGTTTGTCTTTTGTCTTTTTGTCTTTTTGTCTTTTTGTCTTTTTGTCTTTTTGGCGATTGGACGTGTGCTCGCCTTTGTCTTTTTGTCTTTTTGGCGATTGGACGTGTGCTCGCCTTTGTCGTGTGTCTACCGCGTCACATGCGCGTCAATCTGGCGCCTCCACGTTGCCCTATCGCGCGCACAAGTTTCCTCTAGCGGCTGATGCTGTCGGATCCAATGACGTGTGACGCCGACCGTCGCTTCTGGTGTCTGCGTCGACACAGAACTGCGCGGCCAGCAGGCAGCGTGCGTCAACAGGACGAGCTCACGAAGCGCCCGCCACGAGAGGTCACAAGGAAGAGAGACAACGGCCGTATAGAGCATACAGCCCGGCGACTGACGTGACGGACCCGACTGGGTGTGATGTCCAGAGAAGCAACGTGCGATCTTGGATGGTGTGGGCGTAGCATGTAGGGTGTGGCGCACGTGCGCGATGGTCCGTGTGCGGCGTGAGGTGTGTGCGTGTTGGTTGTGTTGGTTTGTTTGATTTTGGAGGGTTGGCGTGTTTGTGTTGTTGTGAAGCCCGTCTAGCTCAGTCGGTAGAGCGCAAGACTCTTAATCTTGTGGTCGTGGGTTCGAGCCCCACGGTGGGCGACTGTTTTTGTCTTTTGTCTTTTGTCTTTTTGGCGATTGGACGTGTGCTCGCCTTTGTCTTTTGTCTTTTTGGCGATTGGACGTG
This sequence comes from Phytophthora plurivora, assembly GCA_030027945.1. Taxonomy (NCBI): domain Eukaryota; phylum Oomycota; class Peronosporomycetes; order Peronosporales; family Peronosporaceae; genus Phytophthora; species Phytophthora plurivora. The sequence continues at coordinate 668,235 of CP125273.1, forward strand.
TGCTCGCCTTTGTCTTTTTGTCTTTTTGGCGATTGGACGTGTGCTCGCCTTTGTCGTGTGTCTACCGCGTCACATGCGCGTCAATTTGGCGCCTCCACGTTGCCCTATCGCGCGCACAAGTTTCCTCTAGCGGCTGATGCTGTCGGATCCAATGACGTGTGACGCCGACCGTCGCTTCTGGTGTCTGCGTCGACACAGAACTGCGCGGCCAGCAGGCAGCGTGCGTCAACAGGACGAGCTCACGAAGCGCCCGCCACGAGAGGTCACAAGGAAGAGAGACAACGGCCGTATAGAGCATACAGCCCGGCGACTGACGTGACGGACCCGACTGGGTGTGATGTCCAGAGAAGCAACGTGCGATCTTGGATGGTGTGGGCGTAGCATGTAGGGTGTGGCGCACGTGCGCGATGGTCCGTGTGCGGCGTGAGGTGTGTGCGTGTTGGTTGTGTTGGTTTGTTTGATTTTGGAGGGTTGGCGTGTTTGTGTTGTTGTGAAGCCCGTCTAGCTCAGTCGGTAGAGCGCAAGACTCTTAATCTTGTGGTCGTGGGTTCGAGCCCCACGGTGGGCGACTGTTTTTGTCTTTTTGTCTTTTTGTCTTTTTGTCTTTTTGTCTTTTTGGCGATTGGACGTGTGCTCGCCTTTGTCGTGTGTCTACCGCGTCACATGCGCGTCAATCTGGCGCCTCCACGTTGCCCTATCGCGCGCACAAGTTTCCTCTAGCGGCTGATGCTGTCGGATCCAATGACGTGTGACGCCGACCGTCGCTTCTGGTGTCTGCGTCGACACAGAACTGCGCGGCCAGCAGGCAGCGTGCGTCAACAGGACGAGCTCACGAAGCGCCCGCCACGAGAGGTCACAAGGAAGAGAGACAACGGCCGTATAGAGCATACAGCCCGGCGACTGACGTGACGGACCCGACTGGGTGTGATGTCCAGAGAAGCAACGTGCGATCTTGGATGGTGTGGGCGTAGCATGTAGGGTGTGGCGCACGTGCGCGATGGTCCGTGTGCGGCGTGAGGTGTGTGCGTGTTGGTTGTGTTGGTTTGTTTGATTTTGGAGGGTTGGCGTGTTTGTGTTGTTGTGAAGCCCGTCTAGCTCAGTCGGTAGAGCGCAAGACTCTTAATCTTGTGGTCGTGGGTTCGAGCCCCACGGTGGGCGACTGTTTTTGTCTTTTTGTCTTTTTGTCTTTTTGGCGATTGGACGTGTGCTCGCCTTTGTCTTTTGTCTTTTTGGCGATTGGACGTGTGCTCGCCTTTGTCTTTTTGTCTTTTTGGCGATTGGACGTGTGCTCGCCTTTGTCGTGTGTCTACCGCGTCACATGCGCGTCAATTTGGCGCCTCCACGTTGCCCTATCGCGCGCACAAGTTTCCTCTAGCGGCTGATGCTGTCGGATCCAATGACGTGTGACGCCGACCGTCGCTTCTGGTGTCTGCGTCGACACAGAACTGCGCGGCCAGCAGGCAGCGTGCGTCAACAGGACGAGCTCACGAAGCGCCCGCCACGAGAGGTCACAAGGAAGAGAGACAACGGCCGTATAGAGCATACAGCCCGGCGACTGACGTGACGGACCCGACTGGGTGTGATGTCCAGAGAAGCAACGTGCGATCTTGGATGGTGTGGGCGTAGCATGTAGGGTGTGGCGCACGTGCGCGATGGTCCGTGTGCGGCGTGAGGTGTGTGCGTGTTGGTTGTGTTGGTTTGTTTGATTTTGGAGGGTTGGCGTGTTTGTGTTGTTGTGAAGCCCGTCTAGCTCAGTCGGTAGAGCGCAAGACTCTTAATCTTGTGGTCGTGGGTTCGAGCCCCACGGTGGGCGACTGTTTTGTCTTTTTGTCTTTTTGTCTTTTTGTCTTTTTGGCGATTGGACGTGTGCTCGCCTTTGTCTTTTTCTTTTTGGCGATTGGACGTGTGCTCGCCTTTGTCGTGTGTCTACCGCGTCACATGCGCGTCAATCTGGCGCCTCCACGTTGCCCTATCGCGCGCACAAGTTTCCTCTAGCGGCTGATGCTGTCGGATCCAATGACGTGTGACGCCGACCGTCGCTTCTGGTGTCTGCGTCGACACAGAACTGCGCGGCCAGCAGGCAGCGTGCGTCAACAGGACGAGCTCACGAAGCGCCCGCCACGAGAGGTCACAAGGAAGAGAGACAACGGCCGTATAGAGCATACAGCCCGGCGACTGACGTGACGGACCCGACTGGGTGTGATGTCCAGAGAAGCAACGTGCGATCTTGGATGGTGTGGGCGTAGCATGTAGGGTGTGGCGCACGTGCGCGATGGTCCGTGTGCGGCGTGAGGTGTGTGCGTGTTGGTTGTGTTGGTTTGTTTGATTTTGGAGGGTTGGCGTGTTTGTGTTGTTGTGAAGCCCGTCTAGCTCAGTCGGTAGAGCGCAAGACTCTTAATCTTGTGGTCGTGGGTTCGAGCCCCACGGTGGGCGACTGTTTTTCTTTTTGTCTTTTTGTCTTTTTGTCTTTTTGTCTTTTGGCGATTGGACGTGTGCTCGCCTTTGTCTTTTGTCTTTTTGGCGATTGGACGTGTGCTCGCCTTTGTCTTTGTCTTTTTGGCGATTGGACGTGTGCTCGCCTTTGTCGTGTGTCTACCGCGTCACATGCGCGTCAATTTGGCGCCTCCACGTTGCCCTATCGCGCGCACAAGTTTCCTCTAGCGGCTGATGCTGTCGGATCCAATGACGTGTGACGCCGACCGTCGCTTCTGGTGTCTGCGTCGACACAGAACTGCGCGGCCAGCAGGCAGCGTGCGTCAACAGGACGAGCTCACGAAGCGCCCGCCACGAGAGGTCACAAGGAAGAGAGACAACGGCCGTATAGAGCATACAGCCCGGCGACTGACGTGACGGACCCGACTGGGTGTGATGTCCAGAGAAGCAACGTGCGATCTTGGATGGTGTGGGCGTAGCATGTAGGGTGTGGCGCACGTGCGCGATGGTCCGTGTGCGGCGTGAGGTGTGTGCGTGTTGGTTGTGTTGGTTTGTTTGATTTTGGAGGGTTGGCGTGTTTGTGTTGTTGTGAAGCCCGTCTAGCTCAGTCGGTAGAGCGCAAGACTCTTAATCTTGTGGTCGTGGGTTCGAGCCCCACGGTGGGCGACTGTTTTTGTCTTTTTGTCTTTTTGTCTTTTTGTCTTTTTGGCGATTGGACGTGTGCTCGCCTTTGTCTTTTTGTCTTTTTGTCTTTTTGGCGATTGGACGTGTGCTCGCCTTTGTCGTGTGTCTACCGCGTCGCATGCGCGTCAATCTGGCGCCTCCACGTTGCCCTATCGCGCGCACAAGTTTCCTCTAGCGGCTGATGCTGTCGGATCCAATGACGTGTGACGCCGACCGTCGCTTCTGGTGTCTGCGTCGACACAGAACTGCGCGGCCAGCAGGCAGCGTGCGTCAACAGGACGAGCTCACGAAGCGCCCGCCACGAGAGGTCACAAGGAAGAGAGACAACGGCCGTATAGAGCATACAGCCCGGCGACTGACGTGACGGACCCGACTGGGTGTGATGTCCAGAGAAGCAACGTGCGATCTTGGATGGTGTGGGCGTAGCATGTAGGGTGTGGCGCACGTGCGCGATGGTCCGTGTGCGGCGTGAGGTGTGTGCGTGTTGGTTGTGTTGGTTTGTTTGATTTTGGAGGGTTGGCGTGTTTGTGTTGTTGTGAAGCCCGTCTAGCTCAGTCGGTAGAGCGCAAGACTCTTAATCTTGTGGTCGTGGGTTCGAGCCCCACGGTGGGCGACTGTTTTTGTCTTTTTGTCTTTTTGTCTTTTTGTCTTTTTGTCTTTTTGGCGATTGGACGTGTGCTCGCCTTTGTCTTTTGTCTTTTTGGCGATTGGACGTGTGCTCGCCTTTGTCGTGTGTCTACCGCGTCACATGCGCGTCAATCTGGCGCCTCCACGTTGCCCTATCGCGCGCACAAGTTTCCTCTAGCGGCTGATGCTGTCGGATCCAATGACGTGTGACGCCGACCGTCGCTTCTGGTGTCTGCGTCGACACAGAACTGCGCGGCCAGCAGGCAGCGTGCGTCAACAGGACGAGCTCACGAAGCGCCCGCCACGAGAGGTCACAAGGAAGAGAGACAACGGCCGTATAGAGCATACAGCCCGGCGACTGACGTGACGGACCCGACTGGGTGTGATGTCCAGAGAAGCAACGTGCGATCTTGGATGGTGTGGGCGTAGCATGTAGGGTGTGGCGCACGTGCGCGATGGTCCGTGTGCGGCGTGAGGTGTGTGCGTGTTGGTTGTGTTGGTTTGTTTGATTTTGGAGGGTTGGCGTGTTTGTGTTGTTGTGAAGCCCGTCTAGCTCAGTCGGTAGAGCGCAAGACTCTTAATCTTGTGGTCGTGGGTTCGAGCCCCACGGTGGGCGACTGTTTTTGTCTTTTTGTCTTTTTGTCTTTTTGTCTTTTTGTCTTTTTGTCTTTTTGGCGATTGGACGTGTGCTCGCCTTTGTCTTTTTGTCTTTTTGGCGATTGGACGTGTGCTCGCCTTTGTCGTGTGTCTACCGCGTCACATGCGCGTCAATCTGGCGCCTCCACGTTGCCCTATCGCGCGCACAAGTTTCCTCTAGCGGCTGATGCTGTCGGATCCAATGACGTGTGACGCCGACCGTCGCTTCTGGTGTCTGCGTCGACACAGAACTGCGCGGCCAGCAGGCAGCGTGCGTCAACAGGACGAGCTCACGAAGCGCCCGCCACGAGAGGTCACAAGGAAGAGAGACAACGGCCGTATAGAGCATACAGCCCGGCGACTGACGTGACGGACCCGACTGGGTGTGATGTCCAGAGAAGCAACGTGCGATCTTGGATGGTGTGGGCGTAGCATGTAGGGTGTGGCGCACGTGCGCGATGGTCCGTGTGCGGCGTGAGGTGTGTGCGTGTTGGTTGTGTTGGTTTGTTTGATTTTGGAGGGTTGGCGTGTTTGTGTTGTTGTGAAGCCCGTCTAGCTCAGTCGGTAGAGCGCAAGACTCTTAATCTTGTGGTCGTGGGTTCGAGCCCCACGGTGGGCGACTGTTTTTGTCTTTTTGTCTTTTTGTCTTTTTGTCTTTTTGTCTTTTTGTCTTTGGCGATTGGACGTGTGCTCGCCTTTGTCTTTTTGTCTTTTTGGCGATTGGACGTGTGCTCGCCTTTGTCGTGTGTCTACCGCGTCACATGCGCGTCAATCTGGCGCCTCCACGTTGCCCTATCGCGCGCACAAGTTTCCTCTAGCGGCTGATGCTGTCGGATCCAATGACGTGTGACGCCGACCGTCGCTTCTGGTGTCTGCGTCGACACAGAACTGCGCGGCCAGCAGGCAGCGTGCGTCAACAGGACGAGCTCACGAAGCGCCCGCCACGAGAGGTCACAAGGAAGAGAGACAACGGCCGTATAGAGCATACAGCCCGGCGACTGACGTGACGGACCCGACTGGGTGTGATGTCCAGAGAAGCAACGTGCGATCTTGGATGGTGTGGGCGTAGCATGTAGGGTGTGGCGCACGTGCGCGATGGTCCGTGTGCGGCGTGAGGTGTGTGCGTGTTGGTTGTGTTGGTTTGTTTGATTTTGGAGGGTTGGCGTGTTTGTGTTGTTGTGAAGCCCGTCTAGCTCAGTCGGTAGAGCGCAAGACTCTTAATCTTGTGGTCGTGGGTTCGAGGCCCACGGTGGGCGACTGTTTTGTCTTTTTGTCTTTTTGTCTTTTTGTCTTTTGTCTTTTTGGCGATTGGACGTGTGCTCGCCTTTGTCTTTTTGTCTTTTTGGCGATTGGACGTGTGCTCGCCTTTGTCGTGTGTCTACCGCGTCACATGCGCGTCAATCTGGCGCCTCCACGTTGCCCTATCGCGCGCACAAGTTTCCTCTAGCGGCTGATGCTGTCGGATCCAATGACGTGTGACGCCGACCGTCGCTTCTGGTGTCTGCGTCGACACAGAACTGCGCGGCCAGCAGGCAGCGTGCGTCAACAGGACGAGCTCACGAAGCGCCCGCCACGAGAGGTCACAAGGAAGAGAGACAACGGCCGTATAGAGCATACAGCCCGGCGACTGACGTGACGGACCCGACTGGGTGTGATGTCCAGAGAAGCAACGTGCGATCTTGGATGGTGTGGGCGTAGCATGTAGGGTGTGGCGCACGTGCGCGATGGTCCGTGTGCGGCGTGAGGTGTGTGCGTGTTGGTTGTGTTGGTTTGTTTGATTTTGGAGGGTTGGCGTGTTTGTGTTGTTGTGAAGCCCGTCTAGCTCAGTCGGTAGAGCGCAAGACTCTTAATCTTGTGGTCGTGGGTTCGAGCCCCACGGTGGGCGACTGTTTTTGTCTTTTGTCTTTTTGTCTTTTTGTCTTTTTGTCTTTTTGGCGATTGGACGTGTGCTCGCCTTTGTCTTTTGTCTTTTTGGCGATTGGACGTGTGCTCGCCTTTGTCGTGTGTCTACCGCGTCACATGCGCGTCAATCTGGCGCCTCCACGTTGCCCTATCGCGCGCACAAGTTTCCTCTAGCGGCTGATGCTGTCGGATCCAATGACGTGTGACGCCGACCGTCGCTTCTGGTGTCTGCGTCGACACAGAACTGCGCGGCCAGCAGGCAGCGTGCGTCAACAGGACGAGCTCACGAAGCGCCCGCCACGAGAGGTCACAAGGAAGAGAGACAACGGCCGTATAGAGCATACAGCCCGGCGACTGACGTGACGGACCCGACTGGGTGTGATGTCCAGAGAAGCAACGTGCGATCTTGGATGGTGTGGGCGTAGCATGTAGGGTGTGGCGCACGTGCGCGATGGTCCGTGTGCGGCGTGAGGTGTGCGTGTTGGTTGTGTTGGTTTGTTTGATTTTGGAGGGTTGGCGTGTTTGTGTTGTTGTGAAGCCCGTCTAGCTCAGTCGGTAGAGCGCAAGACTCTTAATCTTGTGGTCGTGGGTTCAGGCCCCACGGTGGGCGACTGTTTTGTCTTTTTGTCTTTTTGTCTTTTTGTCTTTTTGTCTTTTTGTCTTTTTGGCGATTGGACGTGTGCTCGCCTTTGTCTTTTTGTCTTTTTGGCGATTGGACGTGTGCTCGCCTTTGTCGTGTGTCTACCGCGTCACATGCGCGTCAATCTGGCGCCTCCACGTTGCCCTATCGCGCGCACAAGTTTCCTCTAGCGGCTGATGCTGTCGGATCCAATGACGTGTGACGCCGACCGTCGCTTCTGGTGTCTGCGTCGACACAGAACTGCGCGGCCAGCAGGCAGCGTGCGTCAACAGGACGAGCTCACGAAGCGCCCGCCACGAGAGGTCACAAGGAAGAGAGACAACGGCCGTATAGAGCATACAGCCCGGCGACTGACGTGACGGACCCGACTGGGTGTGATGTCCAGAGAAGCAACGTGCGATCTTGGATGGTGTGGGCGTAGCATGTAGGGTGTGGCGCACGTGCGCGATGGTCCGTGTGCGGCGTGAGGTGTGTGCGTGTTGGTTGTGTTGGTTTGTTTGATTTTGGAGGGTTGGCGTGTTTGTGTTGTTGTGAAGCCCGTCTAGCTCAGTCGGTAGAGCGCAAGACTCTTAATCTTGTGGTCGTGGGTTCGAGCCCCACGGTGGGCGACTGTTTTTGTCTTTTTGTCTTTTTGTCTTTTTGTCTTTTGTCTTTTTGTCTTTTTGGCGATTGGACGTGTGCTCGCCTTTGTCTTTTTGTCTTTTTGGCGATTGGACGTGTGCTCGCCTTTGTCGTGTGTCTACCGCGTCACATGCGCGTCAATCTGGCGCCTCCACGTTGCCCTATCGCGCGCACAAGTTTCCTCTAGCGGCTGATGCTGTCGGATCCAATGACGTGTGACGCCGACCGTCGCTTCTGGTGTCTGCGTCGACACAGAACTGCGCGGCCAGCAGGCAGCGTGCGTCAACAGGACGAGCTCACGAAGCGCCCGCCACGAGGTCACAAGGAAGAGAGACAACGGCCGTATAGAGCATACAGCCCGGCGACTGACGTGACGGACCCGACTGGGTGTGATGTCCAGAGAAGCAACGTGCGATCTTGGATGGTGTGGGCGTAGCATGTAGGGTGTGGCGCACGTGCGCGATGGTCCGTGTGCGGCGTGAGGTGTGTGCGTGTTGGTTGTGTTGGTTTGTTTGATTTTGGAGGGTTGGCGTGTTTGTGTTGTTGTGAAGCCCGTCTAGCTCAGTCGGTAGAGCGCAAGACTCTTAATCTTGTGGTCGTGGGTTCGAGCCCCACGGTGGGCGACTGTTTTTGTCTTTTTGTCTTTTGTCTTTTTGTCTTTTTGTCTTTTTGGCGATTGGACGTGTGCTCGCCTTTGTCTTTTTGTCTTTTTGGCGATTGGACGTGTGCTCGCCTTTGTCGTGTCTACCGCGTCACATGCGCGTCAATCTGGCGCCTCCACGTTGCCCTATCGCGCGCACAAGTTTCCTCTAGCGGCTGATGCTGTCGGATCCAATGACGTGTGACGCCGACCGTCGCTTCTGGTGTCTGCGTCGACACAGAACTGCGCGGCCAGCAGGCAGCGTGCGTCAACAGGACGAGCTCACGAAGCGCCCGCCACGAGAGGTCACAAGGAAGAGAGACAACGGCCGTATAGAGCATACAGCCCGGCGACTGACGTGACGGACCCGACTGGGTGTGATGTCCAGAGAAGCAACGTGCGATCTTGGATGGTGTGGGCGTAGCATGTAGGGTGTGGCGCACGTGCGCGATGGTCCGTGTGCGGCGTGAGGTGTGTGCGTGTTGGTTGTGTTGGTTTGTTTGATTTTGGAGGGTTGGCGTGTTTGTGTTGTTGTGAAGCCCGTCTAGCTCAGTCGGTAGAGCGCAAGACTCTTAATCTTGTGGTCGTGGGTTCGAGCCCCACGGTGGGCGACTGTTTTTGTCTTTTTGTCTTTTTGTCTTTTTGTCTTTTTGTCTTTTTGGCGATTGGACGTGTGCTCGCCTTTGTCTTTTGTCTTTTTGGCGATTGGACGTGTGCTCGCCTTTGTCGTGTGTCTACCGCGTCACATGCGCGTCAATCTGGCGCCTCCACGTTGCCCTATCGCGCGCACAAGTTTCCTCTAGCGGCTGATGCTGTCGGATCCAATGACGTGTGACGCCGACCGTCGCTTCTGGTGTCTGCGTCGACACAGAACTGCGCGGCCAGCAGGCAGCGTGCGTCAACAGGACGAGCTCACGAAGCGCCCGCCACGAGAGTCACAAGGAAGAGACAACGGCCGTATAGAGCATACAGCCCGGCGACTGACGTGACGGACCCGACTGGGTGTGATGTCCAGAGAAGCAACGTGCGATCTTGGATGGTGTGGGCGTAGCATGTAGGGTGTGGCGCACGTGCGCGATGGTCCGTGTGCGGCGTGAGGTGTGTGCGTGTTGGTTGTGTTGGTTTGTTTGATTTTGGAGGGTTGGCGTGTTTGTGTTGTTGTGAAGCCCGTCTAGCTCAGTCGGTAGAGCGCAAGACTCTTAATCTTGTGGTCGTGGGTTCGAGCCCCACGGTGGGCGACTGTTTTGTCTTTTTGTCTTTTTGTCTTTTTGTCTTTTTGTCTTTTTGGCGATTGGACGTGTGCTCGCCTTTGTCTTTTTGTCTTTTTGGCGATTGGACGTGTGCTCGCCTTTGTCGTGTGTCTACCGCGTCACATGCGCGTCAATCTGGCGCCTCCACGTTGCCCTATCGCGCGCACAAGTTTCCTCTAGCGGCTGATGCTGTCGGATCCAATGACGTGTGACGCCGACCGTCGCTTCTGGTGTCTGCGTCGACACAGAACTGCGCGGCCAGCAGGCAGCGTGCGTCAACAGGACGAGCTCACGAAGCGCCCGCCACGAGAGGTCACAAGGAAGAGACAACGGCCGTATAGAGCATACAGCCCGGCGACTGACGTGACGGACCCGACTGGGTGTGATGTCCAGAGAAGCAACGTGCGATCTTGGATGGTGTGGGCGTAGCATGTAGGGTGTGGCGCACGTGCGCGATGGTCCGTGTGCGGCGTGAGGTGTGTGCGTGTTGGTTGTGTTGGTTTGTTTGATTTTGGAGGGTTGGCGTGTTTGTGTTGTTGTGAAGCCCGTCTAGCTCAGTCGGTAGAGCGCAAGACTCTTAATCTTGTGGTCGTGGGTTCGAGGCCCACGGTGGGCGACTGTTTTGTCTTTTTGTCTTTTTGTCTTTTTGGCGATTGGACGTGTGCTCGCCTTTGTCTTTTGTCTTTGGCGATTGGACGTGTGCTCGCCTTTGTCTTTTGTCTTTTTGGCGATTGGACGTGTGCTCGCCTTTGTCGTGTGTCTACCGCGTCACATGCGCGTCAATTTGGCGCCTCCACGTTGCCCTATCGCGCGCACAAGTTTCCTCTAGCGGCTGATGCTGTCGGATCCAATGACGTGTGACGCCGACCGTCGCTTCTGGTGTCTGCGTCGACACAGAACTGCGCGGCCAGCAGGCAGCGTGCGTCAACAGGACGAGCTCACGAAGCGCCCGCCACGAGAGGTCACAAGGAAGAGAGACAACGGCCGTATAGAGCATACAGCCCGGCGACTGACGTGACGGACCCGACTGGGTGTGATGTCCAGAGAAGCAACGTGCGATCTTGGATGGTGTGGGCGTAGCATGTAGGGTGTGGCGCACGTGCGCGATGGTCCGTGTGCGGCGTGAGGTGTGTGCGTGTTGGTTGTGTTGGTTTGTTTGATTTTGGAGGGTTGGCGTGTTTGTGTTGTTGTGAAGCCCGTCTAGCTCAGTCGGTAGAGCGCAAGACTCTTAATCTTGTGGTCGTGGGTTCGAGCCCCACGGTGGGCGACTGTTTTTGTCTTTTTGTCTTTTTGTCTTTTTGTCTTTTTGGCGATTGGACGTGTGCTCGCCTTTGTCGTGTGTCTACCGCGTCGCATGCGCGTCAATCTGGCGCCTCCACGTTGCCCTATCGCGCGCAAGTTTCCTCTAGCGGCTGATGCTGTCGGATCCAATGACGTGTGACGCCGACCGTCGCTTCTGGTGTCTGCGTCGACACAGAACTGCGCGGCCAGCAGGCAGCGTGCGTCAACAGGACGAGCTCACGAAGCGCCCGCCACGAGAGGTCACAAGGAAGAGAGACAACGGCCGTATAGAGCATACAGCCCGGCGACTGACGTGACGGACCCGACTGGGTGTGATGTCCAGAGAAGCAACGTGCGATCTTGGATGGTGTGGGCGTAGCATGTAGGGTGTGGCGCACGTGCGCGATGGTCCGTGTGCGGCGTGAGGTGTGTGCGTGTTGGTTGTGTTGGTTTGTTTGATTTTGGAGGGTTGGCGTGTTTGTGTTGTTGTGAAGCCCGTCTAGCTCAGTCGGTAGAGCGCAAGACTCTTAATCTTGTGGTCGTGGGTTCGAGCCCACGGTGGGCGACTGTTTTGTCTTTTTGTCTTTTGTCTTTTTGTCTTTTGTCTTTTTGGCGATTGGACGTGTGCTCGCCTTTGTCTTTTTGTCTTTTGGCGATTGGACGTGTGCTCGCCTTTGTCTTTTGTCTTTTTGGCGATTGGACGTGTGCTCGCCTTTGTCGTGTGTCTACCGCGTCACATGCGCGTCAATTTGGCCTCCACGTTGCCCTATCGCGCGCACAAGTTTCCTCTAGCGGCTGATGCTGTCGGATCCAATGACGTGTGACGCCGACCGTCGCTTCTGGTGTCTGCGTCGACACAGAACTGCGCGGCCAGCAGGCAGCGTGCGTCAACAGGACGAGCTCACGAAGCGCCCGCCACGAGAGGTCACAAGGAAGAGAGACAACGGCCGTATAGAGCATACAGCCCGGCGACTGACGTGACGGACCCGACTGGGTGTGATGTCCAGAGAAGCAACGTGCGATCTTGGATGGTGTGGGCGTAGCATGTAGGGTGTGGCGCACGTGCGCGATGGTCCGTGTGCGGCGTGAGGTGTGTGCGTGTTGGTTGTGTTGGTTTGTTTGATTTTGGAGGGTTGGCGTGTTTGTGTTGTTGTGAAGCCCGTCTAGCTCAGTCGGTAGAGCGCAAGACTCTTAATCTTGTGGTCGTGGGTTCGAGCCCCACGGTGGGCGACTGTTTTTGTCTTTTGTCTTTTTGTCTTTTTGTCTTTTGTCTTTTTGGCGATTGGACGTGTGCTCGCCTTTGTCGTGTGTCTACCGCGTCGCATGCGCGTCAATCTGGCGCCTCCACGTTGCCCTATCGCGCGCACAAGTTTCCTCTAGCGGCTGATGCTGTCGGATCCAATGACGTGTGACGCCGACCGTCGCTTCTGGTGTCTGCGTCGACACAGAACTGCGCGGCCAGCAGGCAGCGTGCGTCAACAGGACGAGCTCACGAAGCGCCCGCCACGAGAGGTCACAAGGAAGAGAGACAACGGCCGTATAGAGCATACAGCCCGGCGACTGACGTGACGGACCCGACTGGGTGTGATGTCCAGAGAAGCAACGTGCGATCTTGGATGGTGTGGGCGTAGCATGTAGGGTGTGGCGCACGTGCGCGATGGTCCGTGTGCGGCGTGAGGTGTGTGCGTGTTGGTTGTGTTGGTTTGTTTGATTTTGGAGGGTTGGCGTGTTTGTGTTGTTGTGAAGCCCGTCTAGCTCAGTCGGTAGAGCGCAAGACTCTTAATCTTGTGGTCGTGGGTTCGAGCCCCACGGTGGGCGACTGTTTTTGTCTTTTTGTCTTTTTGTCTTTTTGTCTTTTTGTCTTTTGGCGATTGGACGTGTGCTCGCCTTTGTCTTTTTGTCTTTTGGCGATTGGACGTGTGCTCGCCTTTGTCGTGTGTCTACCGCGTCACATGCGCGTCAATCTGGCGCCTCCACGTTGCCCTATCGCGCGCACAAGTTTCCTCTAGCGGCTGATGCTGTCGGATCCAATGACGTGTGACGCCGACCGTCGCTTCTGGTGTCTGCGTCGACACAGAACTGCGCGGCCAGCAGGCAGCGTGCGTCAACAGGACGAGCTCACGAAGCGCCCGCCACGAGAGGTCACAAGGAAGAGAGACAACGGCCGTATAGAGCATACAGCCCGGCGACTGACGTGACGGACCCGACTGGGTGTGATGTCCAGAGAGCAACGTGCGATCTTGGATGGTGTGGGCGTAGCATGTAGGGTGTGGCGCACGTGCGCGATGGTCCGTGTGCGGCGTGAGGTGTGTGCGTGTTGGTTGTGTTGGTTTGTTTGATTTTGGAGGGTTGGCGTGTTTGTGTTGTTGTGAAGCCCGTCTAGCTCAGTCGGTAGAGCGCAAGACTCTTAATCTTGTGGTCGTGGGTTCGAGCCCCGGTGGGCGACTGTTTTGTCTTTTTGTCTTTTGTCTTTTGTCTTTTTGTCTTTTGTCTTTTTGTCTTTTGTCTTTTGGCGATTGGACGTGTGCTCGCCTTTGTCTTTTTGTCTTTTTGGCGATTGGACGTGTGCTCGCCTTTGTCGTGTGTCTACCGCGTCACATGCGCGTCAATCTGGCGCCTCCACGTTGCCCTATCGCGCGCACAAGTTTCCTCTAGCGGCTGATGCTGTCGGATCCAATGACGTGTGACGCCGACCGTCGCTTCTGGTGTCTGCGTCGACACAGAACTGCGCGGCCAGCAGGCAGCGTGCGTCAACAGGACGAGCTCACGAAGCGCCCGCCACGAGAGGTCACAAGGAAGAGAGACAACGGCCGTATAGAGCATACAGCCCGGCGACTGACGTGACGGACCCGACTGGGTGTGATGTCCAGAGAAGCAACGTGCGATCTTGGATGGTGTGGGCGTAGCATGTAGGGTGTGGCGCACGTGCGCGATGGTCCGTGTGCGGCGTGAGGTGTGTGCGTGTTGGTTGTGTTGGTTTGTTTGATTTTGGAGGGTTGGCGTGTTTGTGTTGTTGTGAAGCCCGTCTAGCTCAGTCGGTAGAGCGCAAGACTCTTAATCTTGTGGTCGTGGGTTCGAGCCCCACGGTGGGCGACTGTTTTTGTCTTTTTGTCTTTTTGTCTTTTTGTCTTTTTGTCTTTTTGTCTTTTGGCGATTGGACGTGTGCTCGCCTTTGTCTTTTGTCTTTTTGGCGATTGGACGTGTGCTCGCCTTTGTCGTGTGTCTACCGCGTCACATGCGCGTCAATCTGGCGCCTCCACGTTGCCCTATCGCGCGCACAAGTTTCCTCTAGCGGCTGATGCTGTCGGATCAATGACGTGTGACGCCGACCGTCGCTTCTGGTGTCTGCGTCGACACAGAACTGCGCGGCCAGCAGGCAGCGTGCGTCAACAGGACGAGCTCACGAAGCGCCCGCCACGAGAGGTCACAAGGAAGACAACGGCCGTATAGAGCATACAGCCCGGCGACTGACGTGACGGACCCGACTGGGTGTGATGTCCAGAGAAGCAACGTGCGATCTTGGATGGTGTGGGCGTAGCATGTAGGGTGTGGCGCACGTGCGCGATGGTCCGTGTGCGGCGTGAGGTGTGTGCGTGTTGGTTGTGTTGGTTTGTTTGATTTTGGAGGGTTGGCGTGTTTGTGTTGTTGTGAAGCCCGTCTAGCTCAGTCGGTAGAGCGCAAGACTCTTAATCTTGTGGTCGTGGGTTCGAGCCCCACGGTGGGCGACTGTTTTTGTCTTTTTGTCTTTGTCTTTTTGTCTTTTTGTCTTTTTGTCTTTTTGGCGATTGGACGTGTGCTCGCCTTTGTCTTTTGTCTTTCTTTTTGGCGATTGGACGTGTGCTCGCCTTTGTCGTGTCCTACCGCGTCACATGCGCGTCAATTTAGCGCCTCCACGTTGCCTATCGCGCGCACAAGTTTCCTCTGGCTGATGCTGTCGGATCAATGACGTGTGACGCCGACCGTCGCTTCTGGTGTCTGCGTCGACACAGAACTGCGCGGCCAGCAGG